>CM053784.1:54055826-54453326 GCA_028749045.1 Cupressus sempervirens | reverse complement strand
CATCCCTCAAAACTGATATACCTCTAGTTTACATTCTAATAACAATCTCAAAACATGTTTTTTCTGTACTCCTATTCACAAAATTATTATATGCAAACTCATCTTGTGCCAATACAATATCCCAATCACTTGGCTTATCTCCAAATAAACATCTCAAAGAATTGCCCAAGCTTCTATTTACAACCTTTGTCTTTCCATCTATCTATAGATGGAATGTAGAACTAAATCTTAACTCAATACCAATCTTCTTCCACAAAGTCCTCCAAAAGTAACTAACAAACTTATAGTCTCTGTTAGAAATAACACTTTTTCGGAATCCATGCAATCTAACAATATCTTTGAAGAAAATCTTAGCAATATGCACAACATCTCATGTCTTCTTACATGGTATGAAATTTTCCATCTTAGAAAATCTATCCAAAACAACAAATATGGAATCATACCCTCTAGCTATCTTAGGTAATATTAGAACAAAATTCATACTAATGTCACTCCAAGCTTTCTCAAGAAGAAAAATAGGTATATAAAAACTAGTATTCTAACTTACTCCTTTTGCAATTTGAAAAATTCCACAAATCCTTACAAAATTCTAAACATCATTATACATATTTTGTTGATATAACTTATCCTTAAACAAAAGAAAACTCAATGTCTTATCAATTCCAAAATGTTCATCCAAACCACCACAATGTTTTTTGTTAATCAAGTTAACTCTCATAGGACTTCTTGGTATACACAACTAATTATCTTTGAACAATAAACTTTCTTGAATGAAATACTCATCATACTTATTTGATCTGATAGATTTGGTGCTCCACACTCTCTCCACACCTTAGAAAAATAGGGGTAGTATCAAAAAATTCCTTCATTTCATCAAAACCAATAACTTCAACCTTCATCTCAATCATCAAAGAACATCTTATGCTCAATGCATTAGCAACTCGATTAGTAACTCCACTCCTATGCTTGATCACAAATGTAAAAATCTGCAAGTATTCAACCCACTTCAGATGTCTTTGATTCAACTTATATTGACTTCCCAAATACTATAAAGCTTTATGAGCAATATACCAAATAAACTCCTTAGGAATCAAATAATGTCTCCACTTCTTCAAGGCTTTAACAATAGCATACAACTCTTGATCATACACATAATACTTCCTTTTAGCACACAGATATAGTGTAAATACCCTGTTGTATTATCCTTTTCATATGACTAATACAATAACCAATAGAAAACCAATTGAATGTCCTAAATAGATTTCCATTTCTATCATTTCAATTTGCTTATCAAAAAGTACAATGGAAGCAAACTCAAAACCCTTGCATATTATTGGACCGACTGTATATGTACTCTTCTTGAAAGAAAACAAAAAATTACACAAGTCTCGAACCATCACAATGCCTTGAAAACTCAGTTATATAGATATGCGTTGCAACAAGCAAAGGGAAAATGTGATTAAGAGGTGTCCAAGGAACAAAACATTACACAAAAGACAAAAAGGTCACAACAGAATGCTAGGTGTATCAAATATTCTTTTAGGTAGGCCCGTTCCTATTACTGTTGTACTTATCAACTTTTGATTTGTCTCTTATTGTTCCCGATCCTCAGAATACATGGCTGTCAGGCTAGCCAATGAGGGGTGATCTTGTGATGCCTTCAGATCAGTTTGTTCCTATGGGTTTTCACTGCTTTCACCTTGAGCAGGCACTATTTCCTTTTCACTTTCTTCTTCCTTCAATTTTGGTGTTGATGTGTCAATGCCCTGCACCTCATCTTCATGTTCCCTATCATTATCTAAACTGCCTTCCTCCAATTGCTGGTTTGAAGGAATATCTGCCATCCATGTGTTAAACTGTATGTCATCTGGCTAGTTGAACCACAAGATATCATCTTTTTTCTTTAATATATAATCAGCCTCCTTTTCAAAACCAAAAAATTCTTTCCTCAAAGAATCAAAAAATAACTAGACTTTAACCAATTCCTTTGTCGTGGTGGCCCACTAGGAATGCCCCTTTTCATTAACAACTTTATTTATCCTTATGCAGAAAAGGTCATCCAATTCTTTACTCCATTCATCCTTATTTTTCAATTGGTTCTTTCTATCCAAAGCACAAGGAAATAGATCAAATTTTTGATTCTTGTATTTATTCAAATAAGAAACAATTTTCAGCTGCAAAGCAACTCTCCTGTTATAAAAATCTATCAAGTCATTAGCAATATCATATAATTTTTCAATATGGTCATTTGAAGACCTTATAATTGAATAACATAAAAGGGTGATTTCTTTTTCCCTTTTTCCCCACTTGTTAACAATAGGCTTGAGGATTTCATCATGGGTTTGTAGTTGCTCCCATATACTTATTACTCTTGGCAACTGATCAAAAAACAAGCGCCATTCAATCTTATCTACCAAATAAATTAGGGCCTTTCTGAGCTTATCCTCATATTGCATATTTAACTCTACATCTAAAGCCCATAGCTTATTTTTTTCTTCTTCAAAATCCTTAGCTGTATAATATTCTGGCCTTTGAGGTGTGTCTGGTAGTTCTACAAGGAGGGTGGATTTAAAAGGTTCCACTAGAGGACGGGGGTATGTTATTCTTGGCCTTGTGAACTTCCCCATTACCTTGTTTTCAAGTTCAAATCTCCTTTTTACCTCCCTATAATAGGCCTCAAGAAGCGTTTCATATTTATCCTATAACTCAGACATGGCCTGTTCCTCCTTCTTTGCAATATCCAAAAGAAACTTGGAAGATTGCACATGCCAAGATGCTACTTGCACATGTGAGGTATCAACAACTCTTCTCACAATTAAGCTTCCCATCAAGCCAGAGTCATCTGACTACGATGATGTGGCTCTGGATCCTCTTCTTAGTGACCAACTGACTAATGTAGCTTGCTCTTCAACGAATGCAATGCCTTGAAAGTTCTCTTTATTTTGGTCTTGCTAAGTCAATTTATTTGAAACAGAACTAAAAACTAAAGCATCAACAATATCCCTATTTGGCAACAATAAAATGTTAGATGCCTTGACCATTTTCTCCCTTCCTTAGGGCTTATATTCTACAATTCTTTTATCATTTCTTCTTTAGTTTGGTTCTGAATGGAAGTTTATTCCATTTCTGGATGCTTTGTTTTCATCTTTTTACATTTCTCCTCAAAAATGTTCATGTTTTCCCTCCATGCAAACTACTAAAAAGCCTTAGATTTAACAAAACTATCATCAATCAAAAATTTATGACTTGCCTGCTCTAACACAGGGTCCAATTCCCTGCCACTATAATCTACTATAGTTAGATCCAAACTTGGGAGGGAAGGTTCTGGAGGGTTACCCTCATCTAATTCTTCTTGAGTAATAAAAATACCTCCCTGTGATCCCATCTGTTCGATCTATTCACCAGTGAGATGTTCTTCTCCAATCCTCAAAGGGGATTGAGTGGGTGAATATTCCTCAACTTGAGGCCTTTCTTCTGTTATTACCTTCTACCTCTTAGGACTAGGCTCATCAGGTCTCTCCTCTTGGGCTATACTACTAGATCCTTTTATTTGTTTGCCCTTATCTATAGGAACCCTTTTATTCTGAATTATAGTATACCCAGGCCTCTTTTGTATAATTATTTTACCAGCTCCCACATTTGGGGTGAAAGCCAATCTCCTTATGAGCTCTCTGGCCTTATCAGGATAGGAATCAATAAAAATTTGTTTCTTTTCATTCATGACTTCCATTATTTCAGGGAAGGTATTCATGAGTTTACTTATTTTGTTAGCCTTTGTAACAGCATTATCTAAAGGATCATATTTATTATCAAAACAATGAATGAATTCTAAGTCTTGAAAATAAACTCTCCACTTTTCCTTTTTAGTTTCCTGCTCTTGCAATGAGAATTCATTCCTTATAATGTCCTCTGGATAATAAGAATCATGCTTGATTGGTCCCAACTTGATTCTATGCCTCAACATCTGATTGAAAACTCCCTTAGAATCACAAAAATTAGGATGAGAGACAACCATCATATACTGCTTCAAAATTTTATGCAAAAAGAGCCATCCCCCTTTTGTAATCACAAACTGATGGGCCACTGTGTAGGTAGGGAAAATTGACCCTAATTTCCTTTTCAACAAAAACATTTCTTCAACACCCCCTAACTGCCACAAAACTTTAGCCACTCCTACCTTCAAAGGTACTTGGTAAGGAAAAACATGAGGACTCCCTTTAAAACCATATATTCCGAAAATAGTAAAAACAGAGTAAGGGATGATATCTCCCCAATTATTTGAAACTTTCAAGACATGGGGGTTATCCATAGGCCTAATGAGACTCATTAGTGCTTTAGGGATTCTAGGATTGTCACTCAATATAAGGCACCTCATCTTAGAAGCAAAATATCTATCAAATCTGACAAAACTAGCATTACTTGCCTCCCAGGTCATATCTACACTCCACAACTAGACTGAGAGTATTTCCCCATTCTCTTCTCTATTTAGTTCCATCTCATTACCAAAATATGTCACTCCTTTGAACAAAAACATATGCAGTAATAGAGAGTAGTGACCAAAAGTTTTTTCCACCTTGCCCTTCACAATCCCAACTGAACCAATGTGAATTTTTTTAGCCAAAAAGGAAGCAAAATCAAAAATAACATCTACACTGAAGGAAGCAATCTGTACCATCATGTACATGAAACCAATGGGCATAAGTTCTTTCTCATCTTCACCAAAAACTCAGCATAAGGTCCTATATATCTCTACAGCTAGGGAAGTAAAAAGACTCTTCTTAAAAGGCTCTCTAGAAGTTGTAGTAATTACTGGCAAAGTTTCTATTGTACCAATATGTGCCCTCAGTTCACCTCCCCTGATTACATCCTTCTTTTCTTTATATTCATTCTCTAATTCTAGCAAATGGATTTGCACATGGTAATCTGATAATGGTTCCAGGTGAAAAACCTCTCTAATTTCTTCAAGAGTAATTGAGACCAGAGGCACACCATCCTTTCTTCTTATAGCCCTAATGGCTTGGTCAGAATTCTTAGCAATGGCTTGGTCATAATTCTTAGCAATGGCTTCAAGCAAATCATAATCCATGAAAACACTTGGGACTACTAACTTTCCCAAATCAAAATTCTAGACATTAGCATGTGGGGCAAACAACTTGCTTTCTGAAAACCACTTTTTAAATAGGATAAGACTAGTTTGAGTAGTTTTTGCATCCCTTACCCAATTCCCCTTGTCATATAGGCCATCCGAATTTTAAGCCTAGGGTTTAAGGAGATCAATTTTTTAACTTGTGCAGGCTCTATAGTAGACTCTGGGAGTAATTCTAATAAATCGTCATGGACATTCCTATCCATATAGTTAATTTGCCCAAAAAATGGCTTCTTTGGAGGCATTTTGATAGTATTGAGAGAATTGGAATGCCACAGAGGTTATAGTATGAGTACTTACTTGACTTGCTGAACTTGTTCTTCTTTGAACCTCTGTAATTGATCTCAAACAACTGAGGAATAGTTTTCACATTCTTACCAAGCTTAACATGACAAAATCAATAGGCTCTTGTGCTCAAAAAATATACAATCTTTGTTCTCATGGGACTAGAATTAATGAAAATCTCCTGTATTATACTCTATTTTTTCCACATGCGAAGCTTTCATTTATCATAAATGTGCAGGATAGAAAAATAGAGTGGTGTCACATTTCCTTTTTCAAACTTACGTTGTTGATCCATGAAAAATCCTATGACCTGGGAATGACAACTAGGTTGACTTAGCTTTCTTCTTAACACATTGGCAGTCAAACCAATGAAATACCTCCATCTATACCTTTCCTTCAAGGCTGGCACTTCAAACTAGGCCCACAGATGACCACAGACATGTGTCATCAACTCGCTAACTTGTTATACATAACTCTTGAGCACCTTTCCACAGTGAGCTAGTGATAACCACCAATCTTACTTTAATCATGTGGAAGATAATTGAAACAACCTTTAAGAACACAATGGTGGGTCCCTTGCTCGTTAACTCGCTATACTTATTTATTACACATCTCCTCATAGCAAGTTAATGAGCATCGTCAATCTAGATTTGATCTTGTGGTCAACAATTTACTGCAATAGTGGTGGGCCACCACTCGCCAACTCACTATACATAACTTCCAAGAACTTCTTCATAGCAAGCTAATGATGGCCTTTGATCCTAGCCTGATATCATGATCAGAAATCTTTGTACTTTATACACAGGAAGTGGGTCCATGATACCGCTATCGCTGAGCTAGCTCAACACACTGTCACATATATATATTTTTAAATCTCTTGATGACATCACATGTCTTGGGCCTCACCATGTTTATGACTTTCAGGTGGGTCACTATGTCGCTACCGGTAAAAAAAAAATTTGGCTAGCGACATGGCGAGCTCCGATGAATCAAATTTTTTTGGCTCAAAGATATTTCAATAGGAAACTACCATGTAATTTGATCTACATAGCTTAGCCTTATCACATCACTCATTTGGGGCCCACCTTTGAGGATTTTTCAGTTACATTACCATTTTTTGAGCAATTGCTACATTTCTACTAGCATAAAAACCACAAATCTGACTAGCGATATGGAAAGTTCTAGTAAGCACTTTAAAAATAATGCCCAAAAAAAGAAACTACAAAAGACAATAACTAGTAGAGGGACAAACGTGAAACGTGCAACATATCTTCCTCAGGATCCTTACAATTACTTCTAATCTCAGAAAGATGTCATCTTTTGAAAATCTGGGCATTCGCTATATCACCATCAGCAAGTCGCAAGTGTTTTCAATTAGCTACTTGGCAAATTGTTGGATAAAATTAAACTCTGGTGACACCACTTGCAAATATTTCCACGTGCCTTTCTTCTTGAAACTGATTGGTCTGGGACATAGTACATTGTTAATAGATCTTCTCGCCAACACATTTTGCAGCACCAGACTCCACTTTTTAGTATCACACATAATTCTTTGATGGTTGCTACCTCGCTATGCATAACATGTGAGCATCTTGCCATAGTGAACATGCGACAACCGTAGATTCAAATCAGATCAAATGGCAAGATTAAAACCCCTTTTTCGAAAGACTTAACAATGGCAATCAAGGAGGCGGGAAAAGAATATTCACTCCTTGTTCTTTGTTTTTTCTTTTTTCTTTTTTAAATTTGCGCCAGGAAAAACTTAAAAGGACAAACCTAAGACTTTTCATAGATTTTTCAATGGTATCGAAATATAGTATGCCAAAACCTAAAGCCCTATGACTTATCAGAAACTTCTCATCTAATTTTTTTTATGATCCTAAGAAAATTTGATTTGCAAAAAATCAGACCAACATATCTGATGTACTCATTAAAAGATATTTTGTCCTCAATTGAGGGATCATTTTTGTACAATTTAATGTGAATAGCACACAAATTGTATTGCACAATTATCTACTAGATGTTGGGTACATTGATTTGACATAATAAATTTCTTAGAGGATATAGAAACTTACTGACTATAAACAACATGTATGGACTTAATGCATATTTCATGAGTTGTGGTTCATAAAAACCCATACTCATCAGCTTGAATTTTTCGTTTAATACCCAATGCATTGAGGTGATGTTTACAATTTGAATTCATAACAACTATTTCTCATCAACTTAAATTGTTTGTTTGGTACCCATTGCATTGATGTGACACTTACAAGGTTGAAGTATTGCAACTTCCTAGAAGGTCTACCTACTCAATTCCATGATGATCCAACTTTCCTTGATCCTTGGGAGAATGATGTAGGAGCATCAAGGTCAAGGTTGAAGGCATGAGAAGACATTAAGGTCTCAAGATAACCAACATGACCATGTTAGAATAGTTGATGTAATAAGACCCTATGCAAGTCCTTTTTGATATGTTTGTAATCATTTTAGTTACATTTGTAAACAATAATTAACAAAAACCATATGTGTAGATATAAAAATTAATCACAAAATGTCCAATTTATTTGTATGTATATTTTCCTATGAAGAAAGACCATGCCTGACAATATGAACCCAAAACAAAATAATGAGACAATGGCTACATTGTGGGCTCAATTTTAAAGAAAACCTGATAAATGTTATTGTCCTTGCAAAAAGTGTAAGGGCTTAAAGAATTGAAGAATTCTAATCACAATAGCCCAGAGTCATTGTAGGCAATATGGTCATGTTGAAGGGGGACATGATTTTTTTCCATTGTTGAATGTGGATTTCCTATTAGAGGAACATGGTGGTGTGAATATCCAAGCTGAGGATAACACTCTCATGGAAGAAGAAGATAATGTGCCAGAGGACATGATTGAAGAAGATGGTATTGAGGCAAGTGATGAAGAGGCTCACAATGATGGTACTAGAAAATTTGATAATAATGATGAAGACAGTCTTGATATACCTTTACTCGATAAGGCACATGAGCCCTTATACGAAGGCTCCCAAACAACTTTACTATCGACTATAGTGTTGGTGAACTTAAAGGTTATGAATAGTATATCCAATGTAGCAATGTCACGTATGCTAAGGTATGTCATTTTTTTCATCTTCAATGTTAGCATACAATTACTATTCATTACATTAACAATGCATATTTGTTGTTGTAGGTTGATTAGTGAGTTTTTGTTACCACCATCAAATATTTTGCCTTGTTCGTACCAAGAATTATCTAACATTATGGATCAGATTGGAGTGAAGTATCAGATAATACATGCATGTCCCAATGATCACATTCTATATCATAAACAACATGAATTTGCAATAGAATGCCCTGATTGTCATGTTAGTAGATATTGGTCAGATCAAATAACAAAAAAAGTTCCTCACAAGGTTCTTCGATACATTCCCATTATTCCACGTCTTGAATGATTATTCAAGTGCACTAGCTTGGCACAATTTATGGATTACCATGCACACAATAGAAGTCAGGATGACATTATGCAAATGTCTACCGATGGTTCTGCATTTAAAGAGATAGAAGAAACATGGTCACACTTTAAAGAAGAACCTTATAATCTGAAACTTTCATTGGCGGCAGACGGTGTCAATCCATATGGAGATATGGAGATATGAGACATTCCTCCTTGGATGTCCATAAAGAGGGAGCACATAATGTTGTCAATGATTGTGCTAGGTATTTTTTTATTTTATCGTTATCTAAATTAATTTATAAATAGTGCATGAAAATGGTTATAATAATTACGTAATGTTTATGTTCATTCAATTGCTAGGTAAATACCAACTTAAAGATATGAACGTGTATATTGAGCCCCTAATTGATGAGTTGTTGAAGTTATGGAATGTCATCACTATGTATGACATCTCTAGACCTATAGGACATCAAAAATTTCAATTCCATGCAATGCTTGTATGGACAATACATGATGCCCCTGGGCTAACTCATTTTTGAGGTAAGTTATATTGTTAAGATTACATATTTTTGGTATGTTATAGTGGTTAAACATTACAATTGAATTCTTAAGTTGCGTGTGATCTTTTTACATGATCCAATTATACATGATCTTTTAGGTCTTCAGACAAAATTTTTTTTTGCATGTCCAGTTTGTGGTCCAAAGATGAAATCTCATCATTAGAGAAGTTTAGGAAAGCAGGCGTTTGATGAGTTTAGAAACTTTCTCCACCATAATCATAAGTATTGAATTATTGAAAAACATCTTTTCAATGGGAAAGAAGAGACATCATCAAGGCCATGAAGAATGACACCTCATTTATGGAAGTTGGAATATGATAGACTAAATCATCAAGGTAATGTCCAATTGGTCATCATAAGTTTACAATTTATATTTTGATATTGTCTTATATTTACTAATGCTATAACCGATGCTCATGAAGGTCGTCAAGGCATCATTGACCAACTTCCTAGAAGAATGAAAAGTTATCCTACTCAATTTAGTAGGTTACCATACTACAAGGATCTCCCAATCGCGCATTTGTTTGATGTTATGCATATTGGAAAGAATGTAATAGAGACACTATGGAAAATGTTGGATGGAAGGTGTGATAGAGAACACATTGCTAAAATTTGTACTGACATTCATGAATCTAATCATGCACTACAAGTTTTCATTGAATCAAATAGGAATGAAGACCGCATAAATACAAGTGCCCTTCCTTGGTTATTAACGGAGCAACAAAGTGATGCATTAAAAGAAGTCATAAAAAAAACAAAATTTCGAACAAGATTTGCTGCAAATATAAGCACTCTTTTATCAAAGAAAGGTGATTTTGGGCCAGGGTTGAAGACACATGATTGGCATACCTTCCTCAAGGTAAGTCATGTTTTCTATTTACAGTATATTTGTAAGATTGAATGTAGTACTAGTTGCATTATTTAATAATATATTGAAATGATCATTTTTTAATGATTGCAGTTTGACCTACCTCTATCCCTTCCACAATAGTTTGAAAATAGTATTAAACAAGTTATATATGATCTTGAAAAATACATGAGGTAAGAAGAGTGTTTTTTCTTAGATTTGTAGCTTTTTATTTGAAATCTTCTCTATGTGTTTTTGCGTGTTGAATCTCTTTTAGGTGGTTATCATCTAAAGAAATTGATAAAAAAGATATAAAATATTGGAAGAGAAAAATTCCACAGCTTATGTGTGAAATGCAAAAGTGTTTACATCCAACATTTTTCAATGCTCAAGAACACTACCTCATACATCAAGTTGAGGAGATTGAATTGTGTGGACTTGTACAAGCTAGATCAATGTGGATGGTTGAGAGGCACTTGAAATTTATGAAGGGCTTGGTTTGACAAAGAGCACATCCTGAAAGTTTTATGATAGAGGGATATATGATATACCAGACCATGGTGTATATCAGTGAATATCTTCCAAAATTTGCAGCAGGTATCCATGTAGATCACATTTGGGATCCCAACTGTAATGACAAATTCAAAGGGGAGTACCTAATGGGGAAAGGTAGATTGAGGAGGGTGATAGGTAATTATAATTTTTTTTTGTAATTTAACAATTCTTATCCATCATCAATATATATAAGTTGTTTCTAACTGGTGTAATTGTCTTCTTTATAGTTGGTCGTGAGTGAGATGCACTACACTTGTACATTGCAAACAATCTTGATTGGATGACAGTGTGGATTGAACAGTCTCAAGAAAATGGTCGCTCATTAAGATGGGATGGTGTTGCATCATTGGTTAAAGAAGATCATCGTAATGGAGATCCCAATGTTACGCCAATGGTACTTGATCTAATATATGGCTTAAGAGATACAAAGGTATGCATAAGATTAGTAATCATGAGACATAAGTTTAATATCAACTCACAAATCAATGAGAAGATTCTTGACATGTTTGAATAATTTTAGGTCAAACACCACAAAGCTATGTACTACCATGGCTATAAATTTTGCACAAAAAAGTTAGATGAAATGAATAAAATGTGTGATTTTAGGATAAGTGTTGTCTTTGCGGTCACAAATATTTCATCTAGAACTGACATACATCCTCAACAATCTGAAAATCAGTACTGTGGCATTTTGGATGATATACTTGAGTGTGACTTTTATTCATTCAAAATAGTTCTATTTGTCATCAAATGGTTTAGGTTATGACTAAATTGAAATGATTCCGATAGGACTATTATTGAACATGATAGTGGATTTACTATGATTAATACAAGGTCATTTGAGCTAGTCGAAGATGAGCCCTATGTTCTTCCAAGTCAACGTGAGCAAGTGTTTTACTCTGGTGTTCCAGATAAACCAAGTTGGTCATTTGTTGTTATACATGACCCAAGAGGAAGGCCAGTAAAGTATAATATGATTGAAGAAGAAGATATTGAAGAAGCACAAGAGGAAGTAAATGATTATCAAGAACGATAGTTACCTAGTGATGAAGAAGAAGATGGTGATGATTTTGGTCATGCTAACGATAATGGTGATAATGATGATGATGATGGTAATGATGATCATGATCATGGTGATGAAGATGGTGATGATCATGGCGATGATGATCATGATGATGATAGTGATCAAGAGGATGATGATGGTGATGAAGATGGTGGTGGGGACGATGATGATCAAAGTGACAAGTTTGATGATGATGAAGATGATGATGATGATGACATGGATGAAGATCATGATGATCAATGAAATCTTTAGATACAATCAATTTCAACTATGATAGGGTCTTGTATGACCAAATATTTCTTTCCAAACCATATGTGCAAATATAAACATTAAGTAGAACATGTCAAGTATTTTTTTAGATATAAACATTAGTTATGCTAAATTTTTAACTTAAGACAAATGATTTACATATACAATCTACTTTATTATTAATATTTTTTTGGTAAGTCTATTACTTTAATTTCGCTACTAATTTCTAAGACTTACTAATTTTTTTCACAGGGTGATATGGATGCATCATCTCAGACACCTTCAATAGAGGTAAACATTAATTATTGTAAATTTTAATGTTAATATAGAAACAAATGTCTTATTATTATGTTCTTTTCTTTATGGTTTTGGAGTTATTTTGATGAAAGTATATGAATATTTGGTGTCACAAATGATAGGAAAAAGCTACAATGATCGCTGATAAAATGCAATTTGAAATACGGGCATCATATCTACATGACATTGGCCTTAGTACTGACACTATATTCATCACCCAACAAATTAAACAAAGACACACTCATGAACTTGTTAGAATTATCATCAAGGGTGACATAAGTGAGGAGAAAGAGGCACTAAGAATAGAATTGGACTGCAGAATCCAATCTTTGAAAGTAAGCAGTAATAGAAGTTCAATAGATATTAATCTTTTATAGTATCTTATGGATCATGATCTCTAATTTTATGTGTTCTTGTATAGACATATGTGCCAGTTGTGAGGTTACATGGCAAACATGGTCAAGATTTTTGTGCATTACCTTCGTGTAAGTAACACTTTTTTTGATTTGATAAGCATTATAACACTTACCTTTTTTTTGTGGATGTTTCTCGCTAGTATCCCATTTGATATTTATCCATTGCAAATGTCTTTGCTAACAATATTTTATTCTTTAGCTCATGATTAAGTGTAGGCTCCTCCTTTAGTTGGTGTACCACTATTGTCTACTGCATTGTTGGCAACAAGGACCATGCAAACATCACCATCTATGCCCAGTAGAACTGGTAAAACCTTATTTTTCTATATTTTGTAATGTCTTTCTACAAGTTGATGAATAATGAAGTAGCATATTAGTGCTTAAATGATGTCTATAGAAGCTTGCATACACACAAACACATGCATACACACACCATGCATACATACATACACACATATATATATAGCCACACATAGAGAGACATGGACATAGGCAGGGAGGTAGACCAATAGAGCGCAGTACTAAAATTGTCATTTATTTGTATAGTGTTTTAGTTGATAGAGCAACAAAGAGCAGTACTACTGAAGCTGATCAATTTCTTGGAGTAGTTCGTGTGATTAGTACTGGTTTGTATGGAGGGACATTGTTATTGAATAAGAAAACTATGTTTCCATTAAGAGAACAAAAGGTTCCAAGTGCTTTAAAATTGATATTATTTAAAGTGTAAATTTAGTTTACTTTTACATTACTCGTTTTGGACTGATAAATCCTTTATATTTTTGTAGGTAATAATGCTTTCTTTGAATATCTTTTTCATATGACATTGAGACTATTTGGACCCACCATACGTAAAAGGTATGTAGTTTCATATCATTGCTACATAATTTTTATTTTCTTCTATTTATTATAATATATTAAAGTTATTAATCTAACAATCTCTTTGTTTTTAAAAAGGTGGAATTTACAAGCTGTGGAATTAAAAAATCAGCTGATTGCATCCATTGAGGAGAAATTTGAGAAAAACATTTTTTGACACTGGCCTACTTCTGAAAAGAGCAGCAAAGCATATAAAGACTGTGAGGGATCAATATAGAAGGGCTCTTAAGGATAACCCAAAGTATGACCATCCTCCTATGATTCCACTGATGGAGTGGCATGAAATAATAGAAGATGCAAAGGAGAAAAGGCTATGTGAAGATAGAGATAATGAAGCAGCATAGGGCAAAAAGAGGTATGTCATTATAGTATTAAGTACATTTTAATCATGCACTAATTATTGATATTTGTAAATATATAATCTAAGATGTTTGAAATTGTTCATAGATTGCAGGACACATCTATGGCTAAAAAAGCGAGAATAGAAAAGGTTGGCCAACACAAACTTGGCTCTGGTGGCTATATGAATCTGCAGTCTCGAGTTGTAATTAGAGCAATGAATTTTGTATTTTTTTTTTAATATAATGTTGCAAACAGTTTTGTTTAATGAAACCATACATGGAAAACTAACGTTATCAAGAAAAAACATAGGGCACTTTTTTCAATGTGGAGGTCACAGATGAAGATAGAAAAATTGCCTTGAAAGAAGGCTATAAAGTTGTGGTTGCACGCCTATGTGAAGAATCTGTAAGCCTTGCCCAACAATCGAGTGCACCAAATGATATCTCACAAGTAAATTGGTTAGATGAAAAGTAAATGAAATTAAATAGTTGAGAAGATTCTAAATTTACTACATAACAATGTGCATAACATTTTACTACAACCTTCATATCCTACCACAGAACCTACTCCTGACGAAGGCCATGATGTGCATTATAGTGGTGGAGGTATTAATTTTCTATTGGAAATTAATTATGCAATTATGAATAAAATTTAACATCTTCAATCGAAATTTGATGTGTATCCTTTTTTTGAATATTTTAGAGCATGTTGAACATCATGCTAAAGCAGTGGACCATGTTCCAAGTGTTTAACATGTTGACACGGTGGCAGATCAAAATGTTAATGTAGATGATGTGGCATTGTTAGGTAAGAAAAATGCATTTTATGTTGTACTCATACTTAATTACAAACTTGTAACAGTTAGAAAAAGAAAAAGAGTATGCCAATTTATCGCATTCACTTGTTCTTGCAATAGAGCCCCCTTTAGTGCAGCAACCTCCTGCTCCTCCAAAAAGAAGGAGCCATCATAATTTGACATTACACGTGCCAGTAGAGGAGGAGAATAAAGCAGATATGGATGCTCCTATGAGCGCTTTTCTTAAGAGAGCTCAGAAAAACAAAAAAAAGAAATTATGTTTTAAAAATATTCTCTGATAAACCTTGTTGGATAATGAAAGAACTTCATTTTAAGTAATTTGTATGAATGATGCATATTAATAGCAATTTTTAGTTTATGTTAATGAATATTGTTATGTGTTAATGAAGTTTTGATTAGTATTGTGTATTAATGAATTTTATATGATACTAATGAATGTTATGTGATTGTATTGATTGAATGTTATAGTTCATGAATGGATGAATGCATGAATGAAGTATGTAATTAAATGATAATGGGTACTTTAGATTGGTGTTAGGGGGAGGGGGGTGAGGCAAGATGAGCTTCCACCTTCACATGGTTGGCCTTGTTAAGTAAAGAATATTATAGTATTCTTGAAACCAAGTGAAGCTCAAATTTGTTAAGTCTTCAAACACACATCCCAATTCTCTTTAACGAGACTGAAGTTTGTTTGCTTGTAATAGTCTCATTGCAGTCATCTTTTGGTTCCTTGAACATATAGTTCTTGCTTAGTTTAAATCCTAATTATTAGATATTTGTCCACATTGGAGTTAGTTTGGCATAGAAACCTGCATATTTTATTATATATATTTAGTCAATTGAAAGCAATGTAGAAAGCATTCACATAGTTGATGTCTAACAAAAGAAGACAAGATGCATATACTATTTAGCATGGAAATCCTTGTAGGTGAATTGTGTGTGTATTTACACACACAAAAATATATGTATGTATGTATATAACTTCAAACAAATGTGTAGATTCAATTAGAAAGAGACACCAACCTCAAATCCTGCAATGCAGAAGGAACTGACCTTTGAAATGCAAAGTGTTTATAATGTAGGTAGATTTTCCTTAGATCTCCTTCGAGGTCTTCAACAAATCTTCCTTGTACTTATGAATAATCCACCAAGATTTGAAATAGTGTTTTTCAATAAATGATCTAAACTTGGAATATACTTCCATAAAAATTCTGCCTTAGATCTGCTCATCATATTCAAAATAAGCCTTCACATGTCTGTTCACTTAGGTCTGATTTAGGTCTTCCACAAATTTGGCTTATAATTATACTCTTGAATCTCTTAAAATCTTCTTTGTATTCAAATGATATTTAATGAATTGATTGATACAAATTTCCCCATACTTGAATCCAAATATCATTATCATTGTCAAACATAACACAGACATAAAATCATTTTGGTTATTCGCTTGTTATACAAGTTAGTCTTATCTTTTTGGTTTTCACAAGTCATGCACTTATGCATCTTTGGTATATCCACAAGCTAGTAGAGATGTTTGGATGGTTCATGTCCTTATTTTTTTTGTGTTGTTTGTAGGGTTTTTGCCATGAAGTCTAATGACAAACATGTTGGATGTTTGTGATAGACATGTCCACCTATAAGAAAAGTATCAAATGTAGAAAAAATGCAAAGAAAAGCTTGTAAGGGTTTTCGGGGTCTTTAGGCCTAGTACAACTTGTAAGGGTTTTAGGTTTCTTTTGAAGGGTTAGTGAAGTTATAAAACCTTTGAAAAGGTTAGTGAAATATATTAAAGGCATATATGATTGTAAGTTGTCGAAGTTGACACTTTGTGTCAACTTAGACAACAAATTTCAGTTTACAACTAACTGGTAATAGTCAGATAGTTAGACAACAGTGGTTGTTTATTGTTGTTTGGTTATTTAGAAGGGATTTGTCGAGTGTTTTGGGGAGAAGTAGAGTTGGGGTGGTGAGACAAGGCGTTGTGAAAAAATTTTAATCAATAACATAATCCTGTTCTCTGCAATTCAGTATCTGTCCCATGGAACAATGAGTTCCTATGATGTATCAAATGCATTTTGACTAATATTTAATGTGAGAACATTTTATTATTTTTGTTATCTTGTCCATGCATTCTTTTAATTTTCATTGTGGGTTGAGTAAGGAATAATAGACTAGTGCATTCAAACCAGTGACTGGTTAGGCACAGTCAACTATACTTATTCTGAAGTTTCCAATTTAGATTCTCTCCTGCCACCTATAGTCACTATTATTTTTGGGAGAGTGGGAAAACTTGGTGTAAGTGCAATGTTGGATGGTAATTGCTAATGGAGGTTTAGCCTAGCTTAGACACCAGTCTAATAGACAGTGGATCAGTTCATGTTTGAAGATGTTTGTGGGGTGAATCCTTCATGTTTGGGGGGTGTCTCTATTACCAAAAATGAGACAGTAGAGCACTGCTAGTATTATGATGGGAAAAATATGTCTTTATTGTGATAGACTATTTCTAAGTAATCTATGTTGTTTCTTGCTATTGTCAAATAGTCTTTATTTTCCTTGAGACCATGAAAAAAATTATCTATCATTTTTGCTAATGATAAACTTTTGACTTGAAAAATGATAAAGTTTATTATTAATCATTATAGTGGAACAACTTTTGACTTTTTCAAAAATTTTAGTCAAAGGTGTTGGAATTGATAGTGGACCCCAAGCTCCTAGAAATCACCTGCAACCAAAATGCATGCTACATCTATGTCTGAGAGAGAATATGATCCAAAAAGCATGCCTACTTTGGTGATTTGGCTATTATTGCAGCACTACAAAGTGTCTTATAGTGTTTCTCATTTTCTTAAATAATAAGCAATTAGTTCATGATTTCATCATATCTTATAGTGGAACAACTCCAAGAATCTTGGGTAAATTGCTTGCTATAAGACTTTCTTGTATAGGAAACTCAATCATGTGGGTTAAGTGGTGGGCACAAAGAGGAACAAGAAAGGATCTCTACAAGTGCACGGTCCAGTAGAATTCAAAAATGAAATTGAAGTGCTCTCATATATTCATTATAAGAATCTAGTTAGGAAAATTGGCTTTCATCTCCATTCATGATGGAACTTAGAATGATGCATATCCACAACAATCTTTAACTTCCAGTAAACAAGTTAAACCTGAAGATAAGCTATTTGAAGACCTGGTTGACTTTGGCAAGGAAAAAGTAAAACTTCACCCAGTAAAAGCGAAAGTTTTTAAAAATTAGAGGTTGTTCTCTGGGATGGTTTGTACTACATATCTTCAAGTAGCTTGCTACAAGTGATGGTTTAGGTGTAGCATTAGTTTTATTGAAGCCACTGTATAGTCTTTTGTTCAATTGAGGTTTAGTATTCATTATGTGTTATATTATTCCTAGTGCACTGCAATTTAATTAATTTCTTATTTTTTTTTTTTTTCTGATATGATATTCCTTTTGAAGATTTGTATATTGAAACAACTTATGTTCTTACCTACAAGGTAAACGAGTTTAGTAATAGTGCCAAAAGATCCATATATATATATATTGCAATGTATTATTGAAGCTTGTTCTATTTTAGATCTCAAGTAGTGTGTGAGTTGTTGGTGTTTCAAACTGCTGAAACTATCAAGCAACAAAATGCTTAATATCATAGTGAAATGACTCACACAATCTAGGGATTAGCCAATTCCCAATATCAACTATATGAATGAATCAATATAACCCAACTTCAACAAAACCAAAGGATGGTT
Source organism: Cupressus sempervirens (assembly GCA_028749045.1). Classification (NCBI taxonomy): domain Eukaryota; kingdom Viridiplantae; phylum Streptophyta; class Pinopsida; order Cupressales; family Cupressaceae; genus Cupressus; species Cupressus sempervirens. Next base: position 54,434,659 of record CM053784.1, on the reverse strand, counting down.
TCCTACTCTTCTAGCTCTGCTAAACCAAGGCAGGTATACCTAGGGATAATTCTAATGCAACTGTGTATGAAATTATCTTAGTCTCATTTTGATTCTCATCTGTTACTCTCACATACATAAACAACTCACTTCAATTCTTCAATGCTCTCAAACTTATACACATCCCTTATCAGCAGATCTGGTCATAATTCTCCTAAAATTTACAAATATTCCTTGAAATAGCAGCTACATAAGACTCAGAAATTAGATATAAATGAGTTGAGACTATCATTTATAAGTCTTGAACAAGATTGAAAATAATTTTGATTTTGTAAGATGATCTGATATGTAGTAGCATAATTCATCCTTGTTTACTTCTGATTTATAGGACCAGTGCCTTATTCATTGGGCAAGAAATTGACTATTGGTAGGATATCTAATTCAAATAACTTGTATAAGAATTAATCAACTGTAATCACCCATCTCCATTCTTATGCAATATCCCTTTTATGAACTCATAAACCCTACTAATGTACTGAAGCATTTATATAATTACTTGAATTAAAAGCAACAATAAAACTAGCATACAACCCATCCAGACTGCATTCAACCAAATAAACCTTATGTAAATGACTTCAAAGTAAACAAATCCATAAACTGGAGACAGAAATTGATGACACAGATATAGTGTAAATACCCCTTTGTATTTTCCTTTTCAAATGACTAATACAATAACCAATAGAAAACCAATTGAATGCCTAGAATAGATTGTCATTTCTATCATTTCAATTTGCTTATCAAAAAGTACAATGGAAGCAAACTCAAAACCTCTGCATACCATTGGATCGACTGAATATGTACTCTTCTTGAAAGAAATAAAAAATTGCACAAGTCTCAGACCATCACAATGCCTTGAAAACTCATTTATATAGCATGAGTTGCAGCAAGCAAAGGGCAATTGTGATCTGACAAGCGTCCAAGGAACAAAGAATCATACAAAAGACAAAAACAATCACAACAGAATGCCAGGCTTATCAAATATTCCTTCAGGTAGGCCCATTCCTGTTTCTATTGTGAATCATCAACTTTTGATTTGTCTCTCATTATTCTGGCTCCTCAGAATATGTGGCTACCAAGCTGGCCAAAGAAGGATGATCTTGTGATACCTCCAAATTAGTTTTCTCTTGTAGGTTCTCACTACTTTCACCTTGAGTAGGAATTATTACCTTTTCCCCTTCTTCTTTTTTTAGTTTTGGTGCAAAGGTGTCAATAACCTACACCTCGCCTTCTTGTTTCTCATCATCATCTGAACTATCCTCCTCTAACTACTGGTCCAATAGAAGATATACCATCCAAGTGTCAAATTGTATATCATCCAGCTAGCTAAACTGTAGGATATCATTTTTCTTTTTAAAAATATAACCAGCCTCCTTTTCAAAATCAACAACTTCTTGCTTCAAAGAATCAAAAAATAATTGGGCTTTAACCAATTCCTCTATTGTGGTGGCCCACCAGGCATGCCCCTTTTCATTAATAACTTTATTTATCCTTGTGCAGAAAAGGTCATCCAATTCTTTACTCCACTCTTCCTTATTTTTCAATTTCTTCTTTCTATCCAACGCATAAGGAAATAGATCAAATTTTTTATTCTTGTACTTATTCAAATAAGAAACAATTTTCAGTTGCAGAGCAACTCTCCTATTATCAAAATCTGATTGGTCATTAGAAATATCAAATACAATTTTTCAACATGGTCATTGGAAGACTTTATAATTGAATAACATAGAAGGGTGATTTCCTTTTCCCTTCTTCCCTTTTTATTAACAATAGGCTTTAGGGTATCATCATGAGTTTTCAATTCCTCTCATATATCTATTAATTTTACCAACTGATCAAAGAATAAGGGACACTCAATTTTTTCCACTAAATACATTAGAGCCTTTCTAAGCTTATCCTCATACTGCATATTTAACTCTACATGTAAGGTCCATAGTTTTCTCTTCTCTTCTTCAAATTCCTCAGCTGTATAATATTCAGGCCTTTGAGGTGTTTTTGGTATGTCTACAAGGGGGGTGGATTTAAAAGGTTCCACTGGAGGATGGGGGTATGTTATTCTTGGCCTTGTGGATTTCCCCATTGCCTTGTTTTCAAGTTCAATTCTCTTTTTTACCTCCCTATTATAGGCCTCAAGAAGTGTTTCATATTTATTCTGTAACTCAGACATAACCTATTCCTCCTTCTTAGTAGTGGCCAACACAAACTTAGAAGAATCCACATTCTAGTATGCTGCCTATACATGTGAAGTGTCAGCAAACCTTCTTACAAGTATATTTCCCATCAACCTAGACTCATCTGATTGTGATGGTGTGGCTCTAGATCCCTTTCTCAATGACCAACTAACCAATGCAACTTGATCTTCAATGAATGAAGTGCCTTGGAAGTCTCTTCTATTTGGGTCTTGCAACTCCAATCTACTTGAAACATAATTGAAAATTAATGCATCTACAATATCCCAATTGGGCAATAATAAAATGTTAGATGCCTTTATCATTTTCCTCCCCTCTTCAGGGCTTATATTCTACAATTCCTTCATCATTTCTTCTTTAATTTGGTTTTTCATGGAAGTTTCATCCATTTCTATATGCTCTATTTTCATCTTTTTATATTTTCTCCTCGAAAACATTCATGTTTTTCCTCCATGCAAACTATTGAAAAGCCCTTGATTTCAAAAAACTGTCATCAGTCAAAAATTGATGACTTGCCTGCTCTAATACAGGGTCCAACTCCCTACCTCTATAATCAGCTATTGTGAGATCCAAACTTGGGAGAGGAAGTTTTGGAGGGTTACCCTCATCTCATTCTACTTGAGTAATAAAAATATCTCCCTATGATCCCATTTGTTCAACTTGTTCACTAGTGAGCTGCTCTTCTCCAATCCTCAAAGGGGACTAGGTGGGTGAATATTCCTCATCTTGAGGCCTTTCTTCTGTCATTACCTTTTGCCTCTTAGGGCTAGGCTCTTTAGGTCTCTCCTCTTGGGCTATACTGGTAGATCCTATTATTTGTTTGTCCTTGTCTATAAGAACCCTTTTATTATGAAATATAGTATATCTAGGCTCTTTTGTACAATTATTTTATCAATTCTCACATTTGGAGTGAAAGCCAACCTCCTCATGACCTCTCTAGCCTTATCAGGATATGAATCAATAAAAAATTGTTTCTTTTCATTCATGGCCTCCATTATTTCAGGGAAGGTATTCATGAGCTTATTTATTTTGTCAGCCTTTGTAATAGCATTATCCAAAGGATCACATTTATTATCAAAACAATGAATGAATTCTAAGACCTGGGAATAAACTCTCCATTTTTCCTTTTTAGTTTCCTACTCCTGCAATGAGAATTCATTCCTTATAATATCCTCTGGATAATAAGAATCATGCTTGACCAATCCCAACTTGATTCTATGCCTCAACATCTGATTGAAAAATCCCTCAAAATCACAAAAATGGGGATGAGAGATAGCCATCATATACTGCTCCAAAATTTTATGCAAAAATATCCATCCCCCTTTTGTAATCACAAATTGATGGGCCACTGTGTAGGTAGGGAAAATTGACCCTAATTGCCTTTTCAACAAAAATATTTCTTCCACTCCCCTTAACTACTAGAAAACTTTAGCCATTCCCACCTTCAAAGGAACTTGGTAAGGCAAAATATGAGGGTTCCCCTTGTAACCATAGATTCTAAAAATAGTAGAAACAAGGTAGGGGATGATATCTCCCCAATTATGTGAAACTTTCAAGTCATGGGGGTTATCCATAGGCCTAATGAGACTCATTAGTACCCTAGGGATTCTGGGATTGTCACTCAATATGAGGCATCTCAATTTAGCAATAAAATATCTATCAAATCTGACAAAACTAGCATTACTTCCATCCCAGGTCATATTTGCACTCCACAACTGAACTGGCAATATTTCCCCATTCTCCTCTTTGTTTAGTTCCATCTCATTACCAAAATATGTCACTCCTTTGAACAAAAACATATGCATTAATAGAGAGTAGTGACCAAAAGTTTTTTCCACCTTGCCCTTCGCAATCCCAACTAAACCAATGTGAATTTCTTTAGCCAAAAAGGAAGCAAAATAAAAAATAACATCTACACCGAAGGAAGAAATCTAAACCATCATGTACATGAAACTAATGGGCATAAATTCTTGCTCATCTTCATCAAAAACTTGGCATAAGGTCCTGTATATCTCTATAGCCTGATAATTGAAAAGAATCTTCTTAAAAGGCTCTCTAGAGGTTGCAGTAATTACTGGAAAAGTTCCTATTATACCAATATGTTCCCTTAGTGCACCTCCCCTAATTACATCCTTCTTTTCTTTATATTCATTCTCTAATTCTAGCAGATTGATTTGCACATGGTAGTCTGATAATGGTTCCAGGTGAAAAACCTCTCTAATTTCTTCAGGAGTAATCGAGACCAAAGGCACACCATCCTTTCTTCTTACAACCCTAATGGATTGGTCATAATTCTTAGCAATGGCTTCAAGCAAATCATAATCTATCAAAACACTTGGGACTACTAACTTTCCCAAATCAAAATTCCAGACATTAGCATGCGGGGCAAACAACTTTCTTTTTGAAAATCACTTTTTAAACAAGATAAGGCTAGTTTGAGTAGTTATTGCATCCCTAACCCAGTTCCCCTTGTCATATAGGCCATCACCAATTTTAAGCCTAGGGTTTAAGGAAATTAACTTTTTAACTTGTGCTGGCTGTACAATAGATTTTGGGAGTAATTCTAATAAATCATCGTGGACATTCGTATCCATATAATTAATTTTCCCAGAGAATGGTTTCTTAGGAGGCATTTTGACAGTATTGAGAGAATTGGAATACCACAAAGGTTATAATATGAGTACTTACTTGACTTGCTGAACTTGTTCTTCTCTGAACTTCTAAAATTTCTCTCGAATGACAGAAGAATAGTTTCACGTCTTTACCAGGCTTAACACGACACAGTCAATCAAGCTCTTGTGCTCAGAAAATTTACAATCTCTATGTTATACTCTATTTCTCCCACATACAAAGCTTTTACTTCTCATAAATACACCAAGAAAAAAAATAGAGTGGTGTCACACTTTTTTTTTTAAACTTGTGTCATTGATCCTTGAAAAATCCTACAATTTGTGAATGACAACTAAGCTAACTTAGCTTTCTTCTTAACACATTGGGAGTCAAGCCAATAAAACACCTCCACTTGTACCTTTCCTTCAAGGCTAGCTCTTCAAACCGGGCCCATGGATGACTAAGGACACGTGTCAGCAACTTGCTAACTCGTTATACATAATTCTCGAGCACGTTTCCATAGCGAGCTAGCGATGATCACTAATCTTAATTTAATCATGTGGTAGACAATTGAAACAACCTTTAAGAACACGATGGTGGGTCCATTGCTCGTTAACTTGCTATACCTTTTTTTTGTTCATCTCTTTATAGCGAGTCAACGAGCGTCGTCGATCCAGACTTGATCTTGTGGATAGAAATTTTACTTCAATAGTGGTGGGCCACACTAGCTAACTTGCTATACTAAACTTCCGAGCACTTCTTCATAGCAAGTCAATGCCACCCTTTGATCCCAGCTCGATCTCACAATCAAAAATCTTCGTACCTAGTACATGGGAAATGGGTCCATGATATTGTTGTCGCTGAGCTGGCTCAACACGCTGGCACATATATATATATTTTCTAATCTCTACATGACATCACATGTCTTGGGCCTTGCCGTGTCTGTGACTTTTAGGTGGGTCACTATATCACTACCAGCATAAAAACCAACAATCTAGCTAGTGATATGGTGAGTTCCAATGAATCAAAATAAGTGTGCAAATTTGTGTATTAATTTAGTCCATTCTCTTTGTAATGTTGCATGTTTTAGTTTCAATTTTTTTATAAATTATAATAAATATTTAGCATCTAAGATAAAATTAATTCAATTAAATAATGAGAATATGCAATAATTAGTATTGTAATGATAAAAATGATTTTTAATTTATCTTTATATTAATTTGATCTACTCATTTTTTTATTATGTGAATAGTTATAAATGCTATAATTTGTGTGTTTTATTTTTTTTGTAAATTGATTAATTATATATATAAGCATGTATATTATCTTAGTTTAATTTACTTTCTTATAGTATTTGAATATTAAATCAATTAAAATAATCTCTATTAGTAATCTGATATATGGTTCCTTACTCCTAACATTTTCTATTAACCATTCCTAAACAATTCTATAACTATCCCTTACATCTTGCTTTACTTCCTACCACCCCTTATCTAATTTTACCACTAATTCCCTATCCACTAGCCATTAACCCTTATATCCTTTAAAAAATAATGATATTTAAGCCAAATCTTTTATTTACTACATTTTACTTTACTTATACATCTCCCTATACAAATAACATTAATCCACTTAACGTCCCTATAATCCCAACCTGACGCCAACCTTCCCAAAATTCATGTGACATGGGGTCAAGTGAATCATTACTTTTTTTTGTTTTGTGTTTGATGAAATTGACTTACTGCAGGGAGGTTTGTCAATAAATATATGATAATACTAAGTCCCATAAAATACTTGAAAACTTCATCCTTAAAATCATTCACTACACATCCATCTCACAATCTATGCATGTAAACTAAAATACCAAATTAAGCATAACTATTCATAGCTTGAAAGTAAATAAACATTCACACATATTACACAAGATACAATTTCCCAAAAACCCTCTAATGAGAAGGTAAAACTAGGGTGGTGATGACACCCATACATCTTCACTACTACATTTGTAAAGTATATCTAATGAATGTTACAATGTTTGATCATGAAATATGATCTACCCTGTTAAAGGTATGCCCTATTAAAGGCTTACAAAGCCTATTATGTCTTACCCTATTAAAGTATTTCATGAGCCTATTAGAAGTGTGCCTAGTAAGAGGACTTCAACTTACAATGAAGTAAGCACCCTATTCAAGGATTTATCTCAGCATGTTAGGACTTCTTTGTTAAGAGATTTAAATGATTCACCTATTAAAATGTCTTAACAATGATCCTTTTTTAGCACTCTACTACTTGATGTTAGATCACCTCTTTGCATGTATTTTTGATCCTTCTTTGATTAGATGTATCTCTTCTATCCTCTAACTCCTTTACTATGTTCTCCTCTAACATATTCTATAATTCATATCTCTAGATCACAATTCCTTAGTCACACCTTGATTCTCTTTTTGCATGCACAAAATTCTCTCTCTACTCATCTCCTTACTTAGATTCTATATTAGGGTTTACCCTCCTTATGAAGATCTTGGTGACTAACGGTTAGGTATGAATCAACAATTGTGATTTACCTATTGCTTAATCCTTCTCTTTTTTTTGATTGGTTGCATGTGTTGCATTGGGATAATCAATAAAGATTCATTGTTATCATCTAGGATCTCAAAATATATCCTTAAGTTGGTTCCAAAATAATTTACATAGGAGTTTGTGCCATTACAAAAAACTATGTCAAAACTATATAACTCGACGCTAGAAGTCCTTGATGCTCAACATCAACTACAACTTCAATGCCAGAACTCAACATCTGAATAACTCAATATCCTTTGATTACTTAGCTCTTGAATCACTCAACATAATCTATCTACTTGACACTTGAGTGGATTGGCACCAACTGTTTACTCAACATAAACTAAGAATCTCACTTGATATGCACTATCTAACATGTTATGCTCCAAATATATTACTTTTTTGACATTAACTAATCTTGTAAATGACTTAAGTGTATAAACACTCATATGTCAAAACCAATTTGAGATTAACAATCTCCCCCTTTGACATGAGTGGAAAAAACACTTGGTCATGCATGAATATCTTTAACTTATAAGAATAACTTAGATAATCACCATCTTTACTCAGTATAATACAAAATTTCAAAATTTTGTAAAACTTGACTTTACTATCATACCTCAAAATCTTATAAATCCCCTTGAGTTGATTATTATATCTTGAATCTTGAATCAATACTATTGCTAAGTAAATATGCATATGCTATACTTTTTTTATGTCTTTGACTCCCCCTTTATTTTGTCTCCCCCAAAACTATATCTATTCATGACTTGGAGTCAATGTCACTAAAAAACTTATTATGCTCCTCCTTTCTTATTTCTCCTCCTATCTTATTACTCCCCCTTTTTGACACTTATTTGAAAGGGTTATACCTGAATAGTGTGTTTATCCAAAAAAGATTTATGGATCTCAAGTATCAGCTTCAATGCTACATCCCAATTACCACAACCTACCTCCAATGATTTGATTTGGATGCCCAAATTGGCAACAAGATAAACTAAACCTTCTAGTATAGAAAGATGGGGAACTTTTTGCATTAGTGTCTCTACAAAGGCTAGCTCCTTATGATGTATTTCCACGTGTGGGGTCAACATGGATTGGATGCTAATCAGTGTGGCCCAAATATTTTCTTCTTGAGCATGCAGGTCAACCAATTGACCTTGGGAATTCATCAAATTCTTGAAGTCTTCTAACTCTAAGCTAGAGAATTGGGTAGAGTAATACCTGTTAGCTTCATTTTTGCCTCCAAATTGTCAATATGGCATTTTATTTCTTGTGTGAACAAATTTGTATCACACAAATTGGTGTAAAGTAAGAAAATATTCTCTAAGATTTTATTTACACTTTTAGTCTTGGTTGCTAACTCAACCAAGACTAAAAATGTAATAGAACTTGATACCTTTTCATTTACCTTTCCTTGAAAATTTTCTGTCAAACCATTCAAGTAGTTTGATATTTGAATCTAGGTCTACATCATTGATGTGTTCTAAAATGAATACCAACTATTCCATGATAGGCTTGTCTTCTTCAGGTGCTGGTAGGCTAAATGCATCAATAAATATATTCCTTATGTCTTACAATGCTTGCTTCTACCTATGCTCCCTTCTGAGTAGCTCTTGATGCTTTTTCTTTGCAAGTGCATCTTGTAGTATACTCATTTGTTCAATTGTGATTGTTGCAAGGTCAATCTTTGGTAGGAAAATTACTTCATACAAGTTGACATCAATAAATGATGTAACCTCACCTACCTTGAATGTACTAGACCTTGGTATTATAATGGTGTCGCTTCTATACTCGACCTTTGAAGTGCTTGACTTGGAAGAGTAGTAGTTTCTGGTGAGGTAACTAGTTTTTTTATTGACAATTTCTCCTGAGGCTTATTAGAAACAATAGTCCACCAAGATAACTGAGGTGGGGGTTGGTGGGGGATGGGGTGAATTAGTTATCAAATAATTAAAACACTTATCTTCTTTAAAAAAACTTAACCATTCAACCAAAGTAAATAGAAACAATAGAAAGATTCACATAAAAAAATACACTAGATATGTTGACTAGAAAAACTTTTGATTAGAGGGAAAATCCCAATTGGAATGATGCCCGCAAGATGATGTACTAATATAAATATTCCTTGATAGAGTAAAGACCCTGTTAGGAGTCTATTAGAACATTTAGTAAAATCAGTCCCTGTTAGGAGACTTTGAATCCTTGTTAGGAGATTCCAACCATGTTAGGAGTTGTGGTACAATGTATGCAACAAGATCCCATTGCCAAAACATGCAGTTTCAACTACGAGAAGAGCTCATCACTCAAAAAAGTAATTTCCTATTATTTATCTTCCCTGCTTGTTCTTTCTTCTATCCTATCAACAAGACCAATTACTATTAGACCTTGTAGACCAGGTCATAAACCTCAAATCCACATACCAAACCTTGGATCACTTAGAAAAACTTGGGCAATGAAGTTTCCTTTACTTTAGCACTTCTTTGCTCAACTTCACATTCCATACTCTCTTCTACTTTCCAAACATTCATAATTCATATATATCCATGCCATGATAAATGAAAATATCCTTCCTTTATACCAAGTCCATTAAAAAATTCCTTGAGTTGGTTGTTAATCCTTCTCAATTAATTATTATAGGACCACATTAAGAGCATGTTACACTTAGCAATAACACAAATCTTCCACCTTGCAACTTGACTAACTTTTTGTACACATAATATTATTTCAAGTGACCTTAGCCATGCCATCCTTAACATGTCTTCTCCAAGTCCTCAACCTTGATCCTCAATATATCAAATTTGCTAAGAGATATAAGCAGTTTACACAAACATGCCTCTATAAACTCTATCTTATAACAAACATTACCAAAACTTACATAACTTCTTCTAGACTTAGCCTTTCTACTTTCGATGTTAACTAAATATGCTCGATACTCAAATGTATCTCTCATAACCATGAGTGGTTGTTATGTTCAACTAGTCAAGCATATCAAATTGATCTTTCCATTGTTCTTCTATCAGATACCACATCTCATAACCATGAGTGGTTGTTATGTTCAACTAGTCAAGCATATCAAATTGATCTTTCCATTGTTCTTCTATCGGATACCACATCAAACATGCTATATTGACATCAATGAAAAACTTAGTCATGAGTGTTACATATTATCATCAAACCAATATTCCAAAATTCTCTCTAATCTTCCAACAAGGTTATGTAGTCAAGTTTGAATCTTCCATCTTTCCTCTTCTTTCTTTTCAATTTCAATTGCATCTTGAACTTGTGTTGTAGGTAGATGAGTATCTACATGTCTTGTTTGAACTTGTGTTCCATCCCATGCTTGAGTAGAAACTTTTGGTACTAACAAATTTTTCTCCAATTTGTTGATGTTAGCCATGGTGGTTGTTTCTTTCCTTTGATACACTACAATGGGTAATGTAGGTTGCATCATAGTAAATTAAGGGGTTTTTGATGTCTCAAGTTTCCACCTCTATAAATGTCTTCTCTGCCTCCTTAAGTTCATCTACACTCACCAATATAGAGTGACTACATAATTTTTGCTTGGTGGTGGTGTCTAGTAGTATCTTCTTCATGTCCTCCTCTATTACTGAATTAATGTATTGAGTCATAGTGTTAGAAACATCCTTGATCTATATGATTTTAGTGTCTACTTTTGTCACATGTAGTGGATTGGCACTCAACATTTATATATCTGGTATACTCTATTCTAGTTGCTACTCATCTTCAGTTATTGCCCATTTTTGTTCCCATTCTTCAGTGCCTTCCATATGTTCATCCTTCTTAGTATCAACTTTAGTAACCTCAATTAATTCTTGCTCATCTTTATCTTCACCTACCTTAATAGGCTTCTCCTCAATTACCTTAGATGTTGTCAGCCCATAAATTACCTTCCAAATTTGGGTACTTTTCTGAACAACATCTTCAATTTTATTTTGGAGAATATTAAATGCATGATACTTAGGAGAAAAATCTCCCTGCATACTTCTAAATTACCTTCCATATTTGGGTACTTTTCTGAACAACATCTTCAATTTTATTTTGGAGAATATTAAATGCATGATACTTAGGAGAAAATCTTCCTGCATACTTCTTTATGGCTTTAGTCATCTTAGCTTTACCTAAATCTGACATCACTCTTACAAGTGTAGTCTCTCTAATATTCCTTTCTATTGTAAGACATATTTCCATCTTTTCTCAACTCTATCATATAAAGTATTTGGTAGAGAGTTAGAAATCTCAATTAGATTCATCTTAAATGTTACCATCATGGCATATACTGACTCTTCTACTTTATCCATTTCTAGCTTTCCAAGTCTATCAAATTAAATATGTAAAAATCCACTCAAATCTACATTATTCTTTATATTTTCACATAGATAATCTAAATTAGAAGGACTATGACTTACCACTTTAAATTGGCTATTATCATCAAATTCTATTCTCTCTTCATATGATTTGGTTGGAGCAATGTACTTTCTCCTTTGTCTCTTCTCAGACACATCAACTTGTATAGCTTTCCTAGCTTTGTTTTGTTTTTTCTTGGCTACTTCTTGAGTTTTCTTAGTAGTAGGTCTTGTGCTAGTTTGTGTAGCTAGAACTACAAGCTTAGGTTTTACAACCTTCTTTAATTGTTGACTACTAAGGCTTTATCTTTTCTTTTCTTCTCTATGGCTATAGGTTCTTCACTAACTTCTTCTCCTTTGACACCTTCTTCAAGTTCGACTTCCTCTTCTCCTTGATCTTCTCCCTGACCTTGTGTTAGGGCCAATGGTGCTTGGGCTGGTACATCTTCTTCTTCATCATCATTATCATCTTCATCATCTTCCTTTGCCCCTTCACCATATTTTTCTTTCAATTTCTTGACAATCTTGTTCTTCTTCCTTATCACTAATGTTGTCTTTAGATCCATAGTTATCTTTGATTTGGCAACATCACAATTTACAAAGTGAGTAGCCTTATTATCTACTTCTTCTTCTGCAAGAAAGGATGCAATTACTATAGATGCCTCAACCACATTGACTTCATATCCTAGTGATCTCAACCATTAACCCTTGGAGCTACAACTTATACATTTGTGAAATCAGTATCAACTAGAAAGAAAACCTCATTGAAATGTTTCTCAACTAGTGACACTGGTATCTTGTGTCTTTGTTTCATTGACTACTTAAAGTCCTCAAAATAGATAGTCATAATAGACTCAAAGCTCTCTCCCATTTTCTCAATGAATTCTCCTATTTGTACTACAATGGATTTGTTTGTCTTCCATGAAACTTTTCCAAAGGAAGGAAATGTGAGCATCTACACATAGAAAAATATACATACAAGTATTGATCCAAACTTTCATTGTGCACTCTTGGTTTTCATCATAGCTCAGTATCAACTAGATTTCACTCGACAACTTAAGTGAAAATTTTCATGCTCGACAGTAACATGAAAATTGAAAAACTAAAAGATTTCTTCAAGATTATAAACAAAACTTTGCATCTTTCTTCATGAAAATATAATCTTTTTAAAACTAAGTCCTTGAAAATAATTGTGATATATTATTTAAATATCAGTCCCACACATACCTCTTGATTTCTTATTTGGAGGTGGTGTCATCAACTGACCCATTGGGTGAAGAGATCCCATCAGAACTTGATGTGCTACAATCTTCCTTTCTCTTCCATGTATTTTTCATTTCATCTTTGACATTCTCAACATTTGCCTTTTCTTTTCCTTTGTTGAATCACTACTTGGTACTTTTGACCTTGTTGAGCAATTCTTACTTATGTGACCAATCTTCAACCAACTAAAACATGTAGTTGACTCAACCATTTTTTGTAGTCACTTCTAAAGTGTGTTCTTATGCAATTCTTAGGAACATGTCCATACTCTTGATAATAGTGACAACTATACCTAGTATTGTAATCCTAATTATAAGATTTTCCATTGTGATTTACCTTTGTATATTTGTTTGATGACCACTTAGGCTTGGATGTGCACTCATATGCTCTATCTCCATATTTCTGATAGTTATAGGAGTATCCTTCAAATCTTTGTGTGCTCAAGGTCTTGGTTTTTCATTCATGTGCTTGATGTCCTTGTTTGTTGCATTTGTGGCAGTGACCCATGAACTTCTGCTCAGGATTCTAATTTGCAGTCTTGCTCTTGCAAACATTATTAGTAAACTTGTAATAAATTAAATTTTAAATAGGAAATTAAGATATTTGGCAATAATTTTAGTATTATGAGTTGTTAATGAGTAGTATCAGATTTTAGATAGGAAAGTTTATTATATAAATTTATTTTTAAAATAATTAAATTTAATTATTCTATATAAAATAAGTTTATTAAAGTTTCAGCTAAATATTATATCATTTTTTATTAAAAAAACTATTCACATAGATTTAGCATAGTAGTTCTCCAAGAGTTTATATCAATTAAATTTTAGAAAATTTATTTCAAAAATTTCCTATTTAAAATTTAATTTATTACAAGTTTACAACTTCAGTATAATAATTATTAGTTTTTTTTTATAAAATTTAATTGAAAATAAGAATTAATAATATTTATATAATTGTCAAAATATATTATAAAGGTAAATAGATAAGTAAATTTATTATTGTGTAAGAAGAGATAATTATATGTTGAATTTGGTCTATAAGATACAATCCTAAAAAATAAATTAACAATGATACTATTTAATAATACTAACACAACTATGCTTTTAAAGCAATTATATTTGATTCCACTAAAAAAAAAATACTAATTAACATCATTTAAACTAACACTTTATTTAATACAAAACAAACAACTCTATTGTCAAATATCCTAATTTAAAAACATACTAAAAACCTAATTTTTTTTAAAACTATCTAAAATCTAATACTACTCATTAACAACTCATAATAATAAGATTAATAAAAAGTAAAAATAAAAATTAAGAAATTAACACTACTAACCTAACTTTGAAACAATAAATTTTCAATGTTTTAAAACATTTAAATTAAACTACCTAACAATTAAAATCTAAATTTTAAACTTATTTTAAATAACTAATCTATCTTTAAACTAAAACTAAATTAATTATCACAAACAATAAATTTAATTAAGAACTAAAAACTACATTAAATTTATACTAACTTAAAATTAAACTAATCTAATACTAATTTAAATTTAAAACTAATCTTAATAAAATATAAAAATAAATAATTTTAAATAAAAACAAACTAACTTAATTCTAAACTAATTTTTAAAAGACACATATTAATTAAATTATATATATATATATATATATATATATATATATAAACTAACTTATACTAAAACTAGAACTTACACTATAACCCCAAACCCCTAACACTAACTGCCCACAACCACAAACTTCCAACCATGTGGGCTCAGGGCCCCATAAATATTTTTCCCCACCCTCACACTGCCTCAAGCCTATTTAAAAGGACACAACCCAAAATCGTGCAGGGCAATACATTTTGTAGGAGCTGACAGAAGTAAGGGAGGTAACGACACAGGCTATTTAGCCAATATTTTTGTGGCTATTTAGCCAATATCCGGGCATTTGCGATACCACCACTGGCAAATCGCAAGTATTTCCCGTTAGTGACTTGGCGAATCATTGGATATTTTTGAACTCCGGTGACACCACTTGCAAGTTTTTTCCCACATGCATTCCTTCTTGAAACTGATAGGTCTGGGACGTATCACGTGGTCATAAGATCATCCCATGAACACATTTTGTAGCATCAGATTCCACTTTTCAGTATCACAAGTAATTTTTCATTGATCGCTATCTTGCTATGCGTAACATATGAGCATCTTGCCATAGTCAGTATGCAACAACCATGGATTCAAATTAGATCCGACGGTAGGACTAAAACCCTTTTTCATAAGACTCAACCACGATGTCCAAATAGGCGAGAGAAGAATATTCGTTCTTCGCCCCTTTTTTCAAAAAGAATTCGCATCAAGGTAAATTTTAAAAGCCAAACCTAGGGTTTTTAATAGACTTTCAAAGGTATCAAAATACACTAAACAAAAACCTAAAACCCTATGACTTACCAGAGGATTCTCGTCTAATTTTTTTTATGATCAAAGAAAATTTGATATGCAAAAAATCAGACCAACATGAGCATTATCTTTTCTTATCATAGTATTTGTGGGAAGTAATTACCTGTGTGGCCTTCCACTATTCTCTAGTTCACAATTTGATTGTGGCATTTTGTTCGAAGCAAAGCTTTATAATTACAAATCTAAGATATTTTAATAGATCATTTATTTGTGTGATGGGATAAAACCCATTTTGGTGCCCTAAAATAAGATAACTATATATAGAAACTCAATCATTGAGATATTTCATATGGACTTGAACTATCTTGATCTAGGCTCAAGTCTGTTTCTATGCATTTTCTATAACTATTTCTGGGCTTTAATCTACAATGTGAGACGCTTATTTTGTTGGTAGGTATTTTAAATAAGAAGCATTTTCTACCGCTAATGGCTGAGAGTTTGTTTTATAAATGATATCTAAGTTTATTATTATCAATATGCATGAAATCTTATAATAGGAGAATATTATCAATATGCATGAAATCTTTAAGATCATACAAGATTTGCTTTCATCTAGAGTTGCATAGGTGTTGAAACTCCTTTATTATATACAGGTTGCTGGAACTAACTATTTGAAAACATCATAATGTAGGTTATTTTCATATTGCAACACTATTAGCTAATCAAAAAAGATGTAGATTTGAAATCCGTTTCACTTTTTTTTCATCCTAAATTAAAATACATCTACATTATTAATAGTCATTTTTTGTTTTTTAGGTGCAATTTATCAGATAACCCCCTTTTTTATATGTCTTTTGAGTTAGTCCTTTACTCAAACAATAAATTAAAAGATCATTTTATTGTAGGGCCCTGAAGTCAGAAGTGGAGATCTACGACAGCCTATCATGCTCACAAAGGGCCAAGAGTTTACTTTCACAATCAAAAGAGGAGTGGGCTTTGAAGACTGTGTAAGCGTGAATTATGATGATTTTGTGAATGCTGTGGAGAAAGGAGACACACTACTTGTTGATGGTACATTCTCTTGTACTGGCTTGAAAATTCATTTATTAGCTGAAAAGAACAGAGTTACTAATGTTATTTGCAACATTTTCATAGCTTTCTATTTCTTATCGTTATTTGAATTTCTCTAGGGGGGATGATGTCACTACAAGTGAAGTCAAAAACATTTGATTCTATAATTTGTGAAGTAATCAATGGAGGAGAGCTTAAATCACGATGACACTTAAATGTGCATGGAAAAAGTGCTACCCTGCCTTCCATTACAGGTTAAGACCATTTTATCAATTCTCAGGCATGCATAGAAAATTAGATTTTTGTTGCTTATTGACATGTACATCTCAATCTGATTCTTTCTTAGGGACTTTGATTTCATTGTGATTTCCCTTTTTTGTACCTAATATTGATTGATTGAAGTTACGTAGAATATAATTGAATGATATGTTTATCAATCTTGAAATATGTGTAATATTTGTATTTTGTTGTTACTTGTATATGTGATGAGTTGTTTTGACCAACACAACATCTGAGATAGCTTAGTTTAGTATTTGATAAAATCTATTTCTTGTCTTTTTTTTTAATAGATAAAGATTGGGATGATATTAAATTTGGAGTTGAGAATGGCATAGACTATTATGTTGTTTCCTTTGTTAAAGATGCTAAGGTGGTGCATGAGTTGAAAGATTACCTTAAAAGTAAACCTTTGAAGCAAAATTTTAACTTTCCAGTGTAATATAATCCTTTGCATATAGTATTGGGCTTGATATAGCATGTTCCCTTAATTTATATTTTAAATCGAAATTTAAAATGTGATAAAATATCAATGCATTTGTATTTGTAATCATGTGAAGGTTGTGGTGCGGATATCCATGTGACTGTGAAGATTGAAAGTGCTGATTCAATACCAAATCTTCATTCAATTCTTTTTGCATCAGATCAGGTAAGTACAGTCTCCCTAGATCAGAGGTTTTAGTTGGATAAGTTGTTACTTTATGATTGGTGATATTGCTTTGAATGGGGTTAATAAATTATGTGAAGTCATGCTTGTTAAGAATTATATAGAAAGTTAAATGCACATGCTACTTTGTTTAGTATTTAGTCATGCATGTATTTGTTTGGATGTTGGTGCTTTTCCATTGTTGGTTTTTGTACAGCTTTGATGTAAAATACAAAATATAAAAGCTTTACTTGTGAAAATGTTATAATCTTATTTAAATTTTTGGCAAGGACTATGAGCTTCAGTAAAGATGTTTTTAAATCAATTTTTTTGATTGTCTATCATTCAGTGAAGTTAACTAGAATGAGACCTTCATTTAGTTGCATGACTGATTCCTAGCTATTGAGTTTTTAGATTGTAGTTTCCTCATAGAGCTCAAGATGGTTCTGTCAAGAAATGAGAGAGTAAAACTTAAACATGGACAGTAATATCTAAATTGAGACTTTGAAAGGAGGGATAGATATATTCTTTATGCTATAATTTTCACATGAAATAAATTAATGTGATTTTTTTCCTGTGTGAGTAAAATCTGTGAGGCCATATAGCCTTTGGAGATTTTTCTAAATGCAACATAAGTTGGTTAAAATGGCATAACTCTCAATTGTGAAAATCTTGACATCTTCCTCATTTTGAGACTGTTTGCTTCTAATGGGCATTTTTATGTCATCACAACTTCTCATAATTGATTGTATTAGGTACATTCCCATGCAAGACTTTTTGGTATCTTATGCTTATGAAATTTTAGTGTATGTATTTAAACATGGCATTCTCTTCAGATTCTACTGTCGTAATTAATAAATTTGACATTAGTTCAATCTCATAAATTATGCCTTTGTTATCTTTGTCCTCTCCATCTTTTAGCTTCACAAAAAAGGTCTTAGAAGTTGGGAACTGTCAAGAAACATTTTTCTGCGAAAGGAAATGCACTTTTCCAATTCCTAACAGAGATGTTGTGGCATGCAAGGGATATGGGTATTTTTGTGCAGCTGTCATACCATGCATGGGAAAAGATCTTCTATTTGCCATAATTTTTGTCAGTGCTTCCTTGAGAAGAATTTAGGGTTAGCTTAAGGTTCATTCTAGCTCTGATTCCATCTTGTCACCTTTTTTTTGGGTATGAGATGATAGATTTTGAATACATAGGATACAAGCTGGGTTTTAAAAGCTAAGAAACATTGTCTTACAAGTTAGATTTCAACAGCTAAGAAACAATGATCTTATTGTTTTGTTAATTTTTCCCTTCTTTTGAACTTGGTATCCAAGATTTGTTTTTTTGTCTCTCGTAAACACCACTTAATAGTATTTGGCTAGTCTCTAGCATATTTTACACACCCAAATATTCAATCGGCTTAGTTGAGGTTGAAAGATACCACCTAGAGGACTGACCAAGATAGTCTCCCAAACAACAACACCCTTGTCTTTTGTCCCTATTCAGATAAATATTTAGCTTTCTAGATGTCCAGAGTCCATATAGTAGTTTATATGTCAATCTAATTAAATTGTGAATGATCATGCATCTCTTAGTATTTAGGGCTCCACTATTTGTCCAGACACCAGTGTCAGAGTGTAGAATTGTCTTAGAGTAGTGTTTCTACAAAATAGTTTGTGTTCTCGGTCTATAAGATCTCCATTCTTTAGTACATGTGTCCAGTTTTATGATTTGTAGAGGGAAGGGCACCATTCTTTAATGCAAGTGTCTATTTCTGATGGCCATACAAGGTTGGAGCACCCAGATATTATGCAAGTGACCTGTAGTGGTGAATATAAGTTGTGTGTCTTTGTTCTAGTCTCTGTGCTGCAGAAGCATCCATCTTGAATGCTAATGCTCCATTTGATTCTCCAAAATAAAAAATTTCTTGGATCCTTGTTCCTGTGTTTCTATTCCCTTTTCTTCTATCTGCTACTACCGACAATATATAGTTGTATAAGCTTACAGTTTTATGAAAGTACTTCCTTGGAGGTTTTTTGATATTTATATGCTAGTGGTCCCTTGGACATTATTGAATGTTTTCTTTCATTTAGTTTATTTATGACAAGAATTTACACACTGCTTGCATGTGAATGGTCATAGCCACCTTCATTTTTAGCCACACTCATTCAAGTTATGCATGTATTGATTTTTTTATGGTATTTGTATGTTGTTTAGGATTCTAACAGTTGTCTCTTCCTTCCTCTTCTTTAGGCTATGGTAGCTCAAGGGGATCTTGGAGCAGAGCTTCCTATCAAGGAAGTTCCTTTACTCCTGGTAATTTTATAGAGTTTTTTATCATCAGTTAAAATGTTACACATATTAATGAAATTCATTTCTTGAATTTTGTGTTTGCAACCATTCTTATTGAATTCCCTATTTACTACCCAAGATCAGGCTAATATTTCAAATCACACTGGGTATGATGTAGTCTTCCATGCTGACACAAGTAGTGTTAACTTGGAAGGGCTTTCTATGCTTCCCTTATCACAAGGTGCACCTTCTTCTGCTATGGAAGTCCAACTAGATGCTCTTGGGCTTGGAATTCAATTAAGCTTCTTGACATTATTCATCTTACTTTTTAATTATTTGCAAGCCAAAAAAGAAAAGATGGAGGCTAGTTTCAAAATGCCCTCTAATTTGTCATCTTGTTTGGTTTTTTAAGAACTTTTTTATCCTTCATTGTACTCATAATGCAATTTCCTAAATAGAATTTAGTTTTCACTTGCTTGATTCAATAGAAGAGTAGAATTGGGTCTAGAAGAATAGAATTTAGTGTTAAATTATTACTTCAGCTAGCTAAAGAGAACTATAGATTACTTAGCAATTAGGTTTGGAAGCCTATCATTGGATCCATGATATAACATGCAAGAGTGAATGGCAGATTTCACATTTAGACTTTGATCTATATTTTAATTTAATTTTTATAATTTCTAAAATGAAAACTACTTTTATCTGTTTAGTATGTAAAGTTTTGATATTTTTTCATAGCAAGTTAAATTATGATACTTCTAGAACTAGAATTTAATTATGTAGTTTATCAGTTAAATTTGTTGGTCTATTTTTCATAAGTAATCAGTGATAAGAACCCACTTAATTGATCCATAATAACTTGTCCATTTATTGCCTTCCTCTTTATTTGTCTTTTTATTACATCCATCTACTACCATCATTCTCATGAGAGAGATTCTTGTATATAGCTACTCATGAGAAATGTGTTCATAAATTCAACTAAAAAGTCATAGATTTTTATATACAGCCAATCATTTATTCATGTAAATGAATCAATAGATTGGATTCAAAAACTATATAATTGAATCCTAATAATTGTCTTATAGTTGGAATATATTTATACATAAGTAGAAAACATCAGTCCATAGTAAATTGGTACATATGAAACTGAGTTTAACTATGAAAAGCTTTGTGATGCACAATTTGTTTGTTAAATTAATGTGTACTGAGAATTGTTCTTTTTATTTCTTACCAGGCTAGTCTTTGCTTGAGAGCAGCAGGGGAGGTGGAGGAAAAGTTCATGGAGAACATCAATAAGCTAAAGGCAAAAATGGTGAAATTGGAGGAAGTGGGACACATGGCAAGACTAAGAGATTATAGAAACAGATGTGTGAGGATGAAGATTGTATACTATGATGCCTTCAAAGAAGTGATTTTCAAGGAAGAAAAAGAGAAGCTAGATTTTCATGCCAACCTTAGTAGGCTTAACCTTGTTTCCTTTTATGATAAGTTAGAAGATATGGTGGAAACCCATGATCAAATGGGGATTATGAGTTAGACCAATGGGGATAAATATGATGGGCAATGGCTTGATGGGTTGAAGCATGGTCATGGAGTCTATAGCTGGGCAGATGAGAGTTGTTATATGGGGACCTGGAGTAAGGGGCTCAAAGATGGGAAAGGTACATTTTATCTTGCATGTGGCAATTAGACTAGGCTATGCCACATTTTGGAATCCTCGCCTTCTAATGTGGATCAGCATGACAATCTCTCCATTGATGAGCAATCTTGTTGGAAGGAGAGAAGCTCTTCTATGTCTGATTTTGAGGTTTATTTGAATACTTCTTATGCCCCTAGATCAAAAACAACATCCTCAAAAACCCTCGAATCCAAAATAGTAAGAACCTTTTCCTTTGATGGGATAAGAAGCTCAAGTAGTGAGGAATTTGATGATAATGATGAGGGTGTCAGAACTTGTGATCCCAAAATTTTTCCTGTGCAATTTGCTGTCAAGAGAGAATATGTTCAAGGAGTTTTGATTCATGAGGTATCCAAAATAAATGTGCCTTCCAAGGCTATGAAAAGAGGGCATAAATGGCAGCCAAATGAAAGTAAGAGACTGGGTGAAATTGTCTATAAAGGGCATAGAAATTATGACTTAATGCTCAATCTACAATTGGGAATCAGGTTCACATATTTATTTGCATATGACTAGCACCTTGCTCAATATTTTACATTTATATGGATATGCCTTGTAATGTTTATTGATTTTGCTAACAAGAAATTTAGAATCAGACTAACAAGAGAATGAAAAATGTATGTGTAATATTTGAATGATGAAAACAATATGATTTTAAAATGTGTATTTATTTTTAGTCAATTTCTTATTATTGAAGAAGACTGTATTGAAATATACTGTTGAGTTTGTGTGTTTGTCCCTAGACATATTAGATTCACAAAATTTTGAATTTGCCACACTTAGTTTTGGGTGTACAAGAGATTTACATTTTAAACACCATGCATACTAATTTAGTCTCATCTATGCAATTTTTGCAATTAGTCAAAGAAAGTGGGAGTTATTGTTCTTAGTTTATTTGGCAATTTTTGTCAGCATCTTTGTATCTTAAGATGCTAGCTGTAACTAAACAAGTCCTTTAAGCTATACATTTAGGTGTGGTAGCCAACTAATGCTAGTTGTAAGGTACACAAATTTTATATTTTGGGATTCCTCAGTTTGCCTTAATGTTTCACAGGGTTTCAGCATCCTATTATTTTTCTTTTCTTCATTGTTTACCAGTGTGACCATTTTACAGGTACTTCTTCGTATGCTGCCAAATTACTATAATCATGTTCATACTTATGAAAGCACATTGATCACTAAATGTTTTGGTCTACATAGTATCAAAGCAGTAGGAGGACAAAATGTATTTTCTATACCTTCTTACTCTATTTTCCATTTAATCATTGACATAATATGTCATTTTTTGTAACTAGACGTTATTTTCAAAATTAAACGTGGTGAGTGGGCTTAAAGTGACAACTTGGTGGGGCAAGTTGGTGAGCCAACTTAGTGAGGCCACTTAGAGATGCGACATGGCGAGATGACTTGGTGAGCAAGCTTGATGAGCAGACCTCAAGACTGACCTTAATGAGGCACTTTGGTGGGGTGACTTGATGACCGAACTCAAAGAGTCAACTTGGTGAGCATACTTATATACACCCCACAGGAAGTAAATCTATGTTTCATAGCAGACTGGTAGTGCAGGGAAAATGTGGGGTACTTGTCGAGGTGCAAATCTTCAGTTATTTAGCCAATTAAAGTCATTTATCTCAACATATGCCTACTGAAGGTATTCATCTAGACAACATGATGAAGATGAGTGGTTAGTATGTTCTTCAAGTTCCTTTCTAAATTTTTTACTATGAATTTGTTCCAGTTGCAATACAGTAGTTTTACAAACATATTTCCATGGATACTACATGGATCTTCAAACTTGAGTTTATAGAAGTCTTAGAAAGTGCATCTTTTAAGCTATATTTCTCTCATGGATCATATGTTATAGCTATCAAATTATATATTAGATTTGTGTGATCTCCATTAGGCAATTTATAGTAGGTCTTTCCTGGATTAATCACAACTACACACATTTGTTGGAACTATTGGAAAAAAGATAATAGGAAAGGACTAACACCATGCTGCAAAAAAACTACATATGTTGGGTTGTTTATTATTTGTTTCTTTTTGTTCATAAGTAAAAATGGATTTTTCATGTAACTGTGCACCTCGAGCACAGTTATTTTATTATTGCTTTTTACTGCATAGTATTTCGTGGAGTTTGATATATTTATAAATATTGTATGTTGTCAATATATTTATTCAATGGTTGTAAATAGTAACACTACCTATGATTATGAGATTCATGCTTGCCTTATAGGTTATATGAGATTGGTGTTGCAGCTACTCTATATGAAAATGTTGGATATTCTCAATCTAATATATTTATTGCTTTGGCTCACCCAGGATGCAATTCAGTAGGCCTTTTTAATCATTGTATATTTCAGTGGAAATGATTCTTTGGATCCTCACCCCTCAAGATTAGGTCCTCATGTACCACTTCCTGAATACATTGAGAACATTAAGAGAATGGAAACCTATCTCTAGGTACAATTTTCATCATTATTCTGTGTTTAGATTTCTTCAATTTTGTTTGAAAGATACATATATTTCAATTTTTATGATGGCAATTATCTAATTTGAGTTTGGGGTAAACAAGTCAGGACCTCTCAAAGTCGACATGCTTGATTTTTTAATGTTGCCCACCTATTAATGAAGATTTGATTAGTAGTGCTTCAAGGTACTATTCTTCTTGTCTGTGTGTAATGGTTCACAATTTCATGATTCTATAATCTACCTGTTTGGCCTAACTTTTTTGGATTCTACAGTAGTATTTTTGCTCCAATAGTATGGACAAATGAATTGTGTCATTAGTATTCTAAAGCCTATGTGCAAGTCTGCAAAGAGATGGGTGTCAAGGTTATAGATTCATTACTACACTAAGGAATGGGCTCATCTTCAATCTTCAGAAGATTGAATATGAGCCCATTCCAGACTGTAGTAATGAACCTCAAAGCTCCTTCAGCGTGAGCATATCATGTCCTTTGGATGATCTTTTTGAAGTTTCTCTAACATTGTATCCTTCATACTTTAGTTTATATCTGCCAACAACAAGACTACTTTACGTCATTAGAATCATAAATAAGGAATGCAAAGGTAAGCTTTTCTGGGTTTTTGCTAAGAAAATGTTGATATTAAAGCAGTGGGGTTGCTTGGCATTTTATGCAAATTTTTTACGCACAAATAGGAATAAATTGAGTTTGAAATTATATATATCAGTTGTTATCTCATTTCAAAATGTGGTTAGCTTTAGGAATTCTTTTATAAGATGTTATATGAAATGATTGCTAGCTAACACCTGCCAAGGAAACATAACTTTCTTCTTCCCACAGTGAATTCTGCTCAAGGTTTTGGCATTGTGAAGTGTAGCCTAGTTCTTTATCTGCCAATGGCAATACTGAGAATGCTAAGAGATGGCATGGTTACTCTCATTGATGTTATTTCTTTGTTGCATTATATGAGATTCATTACTACACTCGGGAATGGGCTCATCTTCAGTCTTTAGAAGATTGAAGATGAGCCCATTTTGAGTGTAGTAATGAATCTCAAAGCTCCTTCAGCCTGAGTATATGATGTCTTTCGGATGATCTTTCTAAAGCTACATCAACATTGTATCCTTTAGGTGTTTGATTCTTCATCTTTCTTCTTTATTATTCTATAGAACAATTCTTATGGTTTAAGTTTTTTAGCATCAATTTGTAATTTTAGTCGGAAATCTCTATATATCTTTTCTTGCCAAATAGGTTTGCTTAGTTTTTATGTAAATGTCTTTGGTTTTGTAGCTTGGACTTGAATTCACCACCAATGTTCTTTATACTCAACCAACAATATATTTATACCAAGTATAGTGCATTTTAATGGTGTTGTTCATGCAATGTTGATGCTTACTCAAGAATACTATTTTTATTTAGTTTTATTTGCCAAGTTTCCTTTTTAGTTTGACTTTGAGCTAGTGATGCTTGAGACTCAAATGCCTACAAATACTTCATGCAGTGTCCAGTCTCAAGCCTTAATCACTAGGAAAGCTCCTAGCTCTTATTATAGTTTTCTTATTGCAATGTCACATCCAGTTTGCATGTGATTCTACTAACCTAAAGGATCCTTGACCACTAACAACAGTAGTCTCCTCTACCCAAGATAATACAACTTTGTTTGGATTTAAATAAGAAAATTGCAGCAGCATTATTAGTGAGGATTTGTGTCTGCTCAGAAACTTCTTATCTAAGAAAGCCTTCCTGAGGGTTGTGAGCTTGTGTACTTCTCCTTTACATCAAAGGTTCAATGTGAGCATGTTGCTAAGACCCTGCCCAAGGTTACAAATGCAAAGTGAACTAGTTTTTAATGCTTCTCACTAGCAATAAAGCATGTTTTATTAGCCCATTATCTAGTTGGTTCACCTTTATTTCAAATTTAATGCAGGGACAGGGAGCTTGTGAAATGTCCCTTTACTGATTTTGTATGATATTTCCAACCTTTAATCAAATCTTTAAGATCAAACAACTAATATCACAAAGATCCTCCAAATTTCTCAAGAATCCCCAAATTGGGTATGCCAGAAATGGTGCCAAAAGCTTCATAGCTTCACCTATTATTAATAAATCTGAAAATGGACATTTTTACAGAAATTTCAGCAGCATAATGGCCTACAAAATGAAATTTCCAGATCTGTATAGCCTTTACACAACAGCTCACAAATGTAGGACAAAAACTATGCTCATCGGGCTCCCGAAATTAACACAAAAATGCCCAGAAACACCACAAAACACTAATAAACTATCTCAAAAGTTTAATCACATCCCAATACATATATTCAGCTCTATTTTAAAACTTTAAAGTATGAAATACAGCAGCAACCCAAACTGATATGAAATACTCAACTAAAAACACCAAACTCATACAAAAAACACACCCGAAAACTCACAAATCTACAGTGTTCAGCACAAAGGCAAACTCTGTATGAGCATGCACATGGAATGGCTTCAAAATCCCATCCTTAGCCTTCCTGGAAACCTGAAAACTCCCGTTCTTGGGTCTCCCTGGAAACCTGCAAACTCCCATTCTTGGGTCTCCTTCTCCACAGGTTTGGCAGCCTCTGAAGAATAACAAAGAATGAGCAAAAATCAAGTTCTCGAATCCGCCCAAAATGCCTCCAAACCCCTTAAAAGAGGGAATAACCATAACTCATGTCCAAGAGAGGTTAATGAAACATATTTTAATAATAATGTTTATTTATTAGTCCAACGGTTTCCAAAGATTAACCCCCTTTTTCCGAAACTTTAGTTTCTTGGGCCTGCCTGCCTTAGGAAAGATTATTATTTTTTAATTATTTGAAAAGGGGACATGACAAGTCCTCCCCTCCCAAACATTGCTTGTCCTCAAGAAATGACTAAACAATAAACCAATCAATCCACCTGGATCCCAAATGTAGTCATGAATTATACTACTAGCAATTAACACAGGCTCTTGCAATATCCTCTGCAATATGACCAAGAGGAATCCATAATCAAACTGACAATTATAGCTCAACCAAACTCCAAAATCACCACTACCATAGTCAAAAACCCATGAGACACGAACTCTTAGAATATCAAAACCCAAGTAAAGTGGACAAATCAAACTACCAACACAGTAAATACCATCAACACATCCCACTGGCCTATACAGAATGTACAATCCAACTCTGCAACAATGGTGAAGGCTCTCGAATGAAACTATACCAAGTATGGAGAATCCACACTCTGTACAACTCCTACAGCCAACAAAACTCTGCAAATCACCGGCCACTATCTTATAACCATAACTCCCATGCACTGCTGATGGTGAAAAGACATTACAAGATAAAGAGTAAGAATTGGAATCCAAACCAAATTTTCCTGCCATCAACTCCTCAAAACAAGGATCAAATGCTAACTGATGTACATACCCTGCAATATAATGTTGATTAAAAAAACCAACCTCAGTCAACAGCTCACCATGAACAAGTGATACAACCCACTGTGACTAATCACTAGCTAAGTCAGGAGATGTCATAGCCAAAGGAGTAGAATCAATAACAACACCCACTAAAGCATCACTCCCAAACTCTACTCTAAGTCACATATTATCAAGTTGTCAACTGCAGAACCTATCACCATGTCATGCCCATCACAACTCTCATCTTGAGGCATCAAACTATCCCATAACTGATGATAAGCACTAGGAACCAAAGTACATCTCTGTATCGTCATCTCATCAACATGGTCATCAAAGGTAGATTGATGAGCATACCTCACAGTGTAGTGCTGATAGAATGCACCAATCTCAGTCAGTGGCTTAGACTGCAATCCAGATGTAAGTAACTGCAATCAATCATTAACCAAGTTGGAACTGACTACTACCTCTAAAGACATTGCCAAGGGAGTAGTATTACTAGTAGGAATCATGCCAGCTATCAACTCACCAACATCACACATGGTCTTTGATACAACATCTCTAGTCTTCGTGCCATTAGTACTAGAGGTCACCACCATGTCAACCACAACACAAAAATCTTCTACAACACCCAACTCAATTGAACCTGACTCTAGTGGGAATGAACCTGATATGCCAATGTTAGTATCAAGGATGGATGCATCCCCATCTCCATTGTCTCTAACAATCTCGGCCATGGACATCCTCGGATCACCAAACACCACAGCTTGTGACTATATAGAATCAGGTAAAGATTGTAGTCGCTCTAACTCCATGGTCACCTTAGCCAAATGAAACTGTGACTCCTTGAAAGCCAACTGTGTACTCTCAAGAATCTCAGAAGTCACCTCAAGCTGCTCAGTAAGCTCACTCACCTCATCTTCCTTGGCCAACAATGCATCATATGCTGTACTACCCCACTCCATAAGATAATCTCTGTCAGCTACCAACTACATATAATTTTGTCTCAAAATTTGAATAGCCTCCCATAAAGAGTGGAACTCTATCAAGGAAAGATAACTGCCTCCCTGCTCATCACTAGTAGGAGAACCCCATCCATAAACTACTAACAACTGATGAGCAGCATTGAAATGCTAGCAAGTGATAGAAATGTCTTGGTCACTAACTCTCAACTGATTAGACACATGATGGCACTGGCTTGACTATCTCCTACAAACCTCCTCTGATGCACTGTTTAGAGGAGTATCCTCAAAGTTACTAGTCTCTAGAGTATTACCATCCATATCTTGTGAATCAAATCTAAAGCTCATATGAACATACAGAGTATAAAAAACATTAGCATTTTTGTCCAACTCCTCTATACCCAAGGAAACTAAGTCTTCAAAACTACCCACTGCATCCTCCTAGATGTCATCAATGCTAATATGATCCTGGGACTCATCTATACACACTGCCAAATATGAAATAGTATCAACACATTCCAGCAAGTATGGTTGACTGGATATATGAACAAACAGAAACATCGGTGTATAAAAACTAATACCAACATCAAACAAGATACTGGCATAAGAAAAAACAACATCGTGTAATCTGCTAATCAAATCCATGATAGCACCCAAACAAACATTACTACTAAAAAGTGTTAAAGATCTCCAGTCAACTAAATCCCAAACACCAATATAACAATCTCGAGTCCATATCCATAAACTAGAATCAACTGGTAACTCAAGCAAACTCCTCACCTGAGTAATATGACCAATACCAACTAACTCCACATACCTGTCATGATGAGATAATAAAGTCACAATACTATCTTTGTTCACCTTCAGCTGGCTGGACAAATCATGTGAAGTACTACCAGCCTCAACCTCATGTGATGAAGCATCTAATTGTGCCTGGTACTCTTTCTCAACAAAGTCATGAATGTTTAATGTCTGCTCATCTCTACCAGGTATCTCACCATCCTACACAACAACATCCTCATAATCATCATCTGAACCCACTACACTGTAGTCACTGCCTGTACCATCCTGAATACCTGTGGCATCACCCTTTGATGACATGTAAACAATTGTCTCAATTTGAGTATCAAGTTGCCAATTACTATCAATCTATGTAATATCCTTTCCCACCACCTCCTATGGCAAAGTAGAATCTGAGACCTCTACCTAGCTATCAGCTAGTTTTTCAAACTCCTCATGCAAGTTCTTGGGAATTGTGTCATCTGTCCTGTGAGAAAATCTGCCAAATAAAAATCCAATCAACTTATCCACCTTAGCTGGGTCAGACAACATGTCATTCATTATACGATGGTGTTGAATCAACTGTTTAGACATGTCATGGCTTATTTTGATAAGTTTATCTCGAATGTCTAAATAACCATCCTTTCTACTATTTTGACTCTAGATATCAATTGTCCAAGATTGTGTCCTCTGAAACTCTGTACTATACCTGTCCATTCTGGATAAAGTAGAGTGTAACCCCAATAGGATATAACTTCTTCAAACACCAAGAACTAACATGCAAATGATTAGAAGTAGCATGCAACCATAGATTTTGACATGCAACTGATTAGAAGCAACATGAAACCACCAAATTCACCAAGAACTAACATGAAAATGATTAGAAGTAGCATGCAACCATAAATTTTGACATGCAGCTGATTAGAAGCAACATGCAATCATAAATTATGACATGCAAGATTTGGGTAGTTGTCAAAATTGACATGCAAACTTCTACAACCACCAAATTCACTAAGAACTAACATGAAAATGATTAGAAGTAGCATGAAACCATAAATTTTGACATGCATCTAATTAGAAGCAACATGCAATCATAAATTATGACATGCAAGATCTGGGTAGTTGTCAAAACTGACATGCAAGATCTGGGTAGTTGTCAAAATTGATGTGCAAGCTTCTACAAACCCTCAGGCTAGGAAGATCATGGCTCTGATACCACTGAAATGTCCCTTTACTGATTTTTTATGATATTTCCAACCTTTAATCAGATCTTTAAGATCAAACAACTAATATCACAAAGATCCTCCAAATTTCTCAAGAAACCCCAAATCGGGTATGCAAGAAATGGTGCCAAAAGCTTCACAGCTTCACCTATTATTAATAAATCTGAAAATGGATATTTTTACAAAAATTTCAGTAGCATAATGGCCTAAAAAATGACATTTCCAAATCTGTATAGCCTTTACACAATAGCTCACAAATGTAGGACAAAAACTATGCTCATCGGGCTCCCGAAATTAACACAAAAATGCCTGGAAACACCACAAAACACTAATAAACTATCTCAGAAGTTTAATCACATCCCAATACATATATTTAGCTCTATTTTAACACCTTAAAGTCTGAAATACAATAGCAACACAAACTGATATGAAATACTCAATTGAAAACACCAAACTCATACAAAAAACACACCCGAAAACTCACAAATCTACACTATTCAGCACAAAGGCAAACTCTGTATGAGCATGCACATGGAATGGCTTCAAACTCCCATTCTTAGCCTTCCTAGAAACCTGCAAACTCCCATTCTTGGGTCTCCTTGGAAACCTGCAAGCTCCCGTTCTTGGGTCTCCTTCTCCACAGGTTTGGCAGCCTCTGAAGAATAACAAAGAATGAGCAAAAATCAAGTTCTCGAATCTGCCCAAAATGCCTCCAAACCCCTTAAAAGAGGGCATAACCATAACTCACATCCAAGAGAGGTTAATGAAACATATTTTAATAATAATTTTCATTTATTAGTCCAACGGTTTCCAAAGATTAACCCCCTTTTTCGGAAACTTCACTTTCTTGGGCATGCCTGCCTTAGCAAAGATTATTATTTTTTAATTATTTGAAAAGGGGACATGATAGCTTGTTGGTCAATGTCTTGCATTGAATGATGAATTAGATCATGTGCTAGGGAAACACAAATCCATTACTATAGGGTCTCCTATTACATGAAAAAGAACAAAAGAGAGTAAACTAGAATAAATTTGGTTACTTTACACATTTCAAATGTGGATTATACCTTTGAACTATTGCATAGAGAGAGAGGGGGGTAGGGTGTTGCAAAAATATTGCATAGCCAAGGAGACAACAAAGGATCCTCCTTGTCTCCCCTACCCCCACATGTGAGAGAGAACACTATTGCATAGAAAGGTACGTAGGCAATAGAGCAAGAACATGCACTAGAGTTTTTCCTAAACTGGGTGTTCCCAAAGGTAAATAACTAAGGCTGTTCCACTTGTTTATTTTCATATTTTCTATTTGAATGTATGCATTAGAATCTATTATCAATAACTCAGCATAATATCTGTGTTGGTGACTTTTTCCATTGGAATTGGAATGTGGAAGACAGGTATGTGCCAACATTTTATTCTATTTGAGAGCACATGCTTTTCCCTCTTGTTTTATGGTCTATGGCAATCCAAATGACTGTTAGAAAAACCAATCTCAAAGTTTAGAATGGTAGAATGATAATATCTTCATGAGTTGATTTATAATCTTGTGTCATTTACATTGAAATATAAGTATAATAGGTTAAATTGTAGGTTCAATTCGAGGAGGGGTTAGGGTACATCTTTTTTGTGAATTCTTGTAATTTTTAAATGTAAAGAATTAGTTTCTAGGTAGATTGTTATTCATGATCTTTGCCTTTCCATTGGTCTATTGGCAGTTGCTTTGCTAACATGGTGCTTTAGTGCCTGATATACACAAAACCTCTTGCAGCCTATCTACTCCATGGATCACATTCTCAAAAATGTATGTTATCATTTCTCAGTAGATTTATCCTTAGACACAGGCATTGCAATATTAGTTGTGGCTTGCAAAAACAATAACCTATACTATTTTTTGGGTCTACTCAGGTCAGAAGAAAGACTGGTGCTTCATGTGTGAGCTTGAGTTTCTTGTCTTGAGGGTGAGAGGAGGAGATGGTGCCTTATCACCAATTAGAATACTTTCTAGAATTAAAAACATTGGCAATCACCTTGCATATGGAAAACAGGAAGATGCTAATGAGTTTTTGAGGTAACATGAACTGCAAAGTGCTTAGAGTCTTTCAATTTTAAATCATACCGACATATATCAAGATAGAAATGCTCATAGAAAGGATTATTTAAGGATATGCTACAAATTATGTGCACACAAAAAATAATCTCCATTGATGTGCTTAAACATACTTACATGGCACACGCATGCATGCTCGCATGTGCGCGCGCACACACAGATTGATACCTTGTTTTTCTTTTTCCTTTTAAATTTGCAGTTGATACTATGCAATCAATATGCCTTGATGAAGCTGGTGGAGAGGAAGCCATTCATCCAATAGCACATGTGACTATGTTCATTCAACAAACATTTGGTGGTTATCTTCAGTCAAAGGTGGTGCTAGTATTAACATTAAAATGCAAAAATGTCAATGAACAAATACACGTGATTTGTAGATTTTGATTATAAAATTTATTTTTGTATAAGGAGTTCAGATTAGGGGAGTCAGCCTGGCGAGCTAACATGGTGAGTTGACTTAAAGTGGCGAGTTGGTGGGGCAAGTGGGGGTGACTTGGTGAGCTAACCTGGAGAGTTGGCTTAGGGGGAAAACTTGGTGAGTGAACTTAGAGAGTCAACTTGGTGAGCATACTTCAATTGTTAGCTTGGTGAGTTGACTTAGGAAGCCGGCCTAGCGATCTAACATGGTGAGTAGGCTTAAAGTGGCAACTTGGTAGGGCAAGTTGGTGAGGCAGCTTAGCAAGGCCACTTAGAGATGTGACATGGCGAGCTGACTTGGTGAGCAAGTTTGATGAGTGGACCTAACAAATGACCTTGATGAGGCACTTTGGTGGAGTGAATTCATGAATAAACTCAAAGAGTCAACTTGGCAAGCATACTTGCACTAGTACATTTGGGTTCATTTTTCAACCTTTATTGGTCAAATTTCTAACCCAATTTTTGACCAAATTCGACCAACCCATTGGTCAAAATTTTTTTGGTTGAAATTTTGACCAACTCATTATTACATGATTTGTCTCAATCATATACCTAATTATATATTCTTCATATTAGTTATTGTCAGTGTTTTTTAGGCATTCTATAAAATAGTTCACATGCCTTGCGTATGATATGACATTTTGCATGCATCCTGCACTCTTTTTCATCCAGGTAATGATGGATTATGTAGAGTCCTCTGAAACCATGATGCTAAAAAACACACAATCAAATCCAAAATGAACTTGCACTACAAATGGATTGTGGAAATCTGATATTGGTAAATTGCATGCATGTCTACTAGGACAATCACAACTTAAACATACATTTGTCCTAGTAGACATGCATGGAAAATTAACAATATCAAATTTCCACAATCCATTTGTAATGCAAGTTCATTTTGGATTTGATTGTGTGTTTTTTAGAATCATGGTTTCAGATCACTTTGTGTAATCCATCATCAGCTGGATGAGATAGTATAGGATGCATGTAAAATGTCATATCATAAGCAAGACATGTGAACTATTTTATAGAATGCCTAAAAAAAATTTACACCTAGCTATTGGTGGAAATTTCCACCAACTCCTAGGCTTTTTCTACCTTTTTTGGTGGAAATTTCCACCAATGCTTAAATTTTTTTCTACCTTTGTTGGTCAAAATTTCCACCAATGCCCAAATTTTTTTCTACCTTTGTTGGTTGAAATTTCCACCAACATCTAAATTTTTTTTCCACCTTTCTTGGTCAAAATTTCTTGCTTCCTTGGTCAAAATTTCCACCAATGTCTACATTTTTTTCCACCTTCGTTGATCAAAATTTCTACCTTCATTGGTCAAAATTTCCACCAGCGCCTAATTTTTTTTTCCACCTTTGTTGGTCGAAATTTCCACCAACATGCAAATTTTTTTATACCTTTGGTGGTCAAAATTTTGACCTTCATTGGTCAAAATTTTGACCAATTCCTATTTGAACCTACATAATGGCTTTGGTAGGTTTTCAACCAATAGATTGGTCAAAATTTTGACCAACCAATGAGTTGGTTGAAATTTTGACTAGAAAAATATCAACCAACAAGTTGGTTGAAGTTGGTCGAAAGTTGGTCAAAATTTGGGTCAAAATTTTGACAAATGAAGGTTGAAAATTGAACCCAAATGTACTAGTGTGACATCACACTATTTCGATGACCACACAAATTTTTGCAAGCAATGTTCACCAACTGGTACATAAATTCCCAACAATCTTGATTTTTTTTAATCGCAGTGGATTTTTTCTTTTAAATAATACCTACACCCAAATTTTGGTGCATGTGGGATATTTCCCACACATTCCCAGTGCCTAGCAAAGACAACTCTAGCCACCATCAACATGATAGCCAATGCATTAATATCTAGCCCAGTAGTCTTTTCCACCGCCCTTATCTGATCTCCATCCTTGAAAAGGCCTTCATCTCACCTGCCAAGTAATTTTCCAACTCCTATTAAAACCTTTTGTTAGTGACTAACATTGTTCTAGCCATGTGTCTGCTCACAACAACTACAAGTGTCCAATCATCTTGCCTCATTAGTGATTGCAAAGGGTCCATGTGGTGCTACATTGTCGAGTCCAACTCAGTTCCATGTGGACACTACATCAGTGGACAACTCAACCTACTATACATCCATACTGCTAACCCTATTGCCATGCCATATTCTATACAACTAATGTCATCACTGACATCACTAACATGTCATCTAGGGGATTTTTGGCTGATGTCAACAAGTCATTATCCTAAATTTGACAGCGATTTAACCATCATTAATAGTCCAAATTGCACTTCCATAACAACCATTTTGATGTCAAATTGAACCTCGTAGTTTCCTTCTTAGACCCCTCTTCAAATTTTAGTTGTGATTTGATAGTTCAACTTTGGGAGGTCATATCTCAGTCATCCGAACTCTAAATCAGGTGTGACTTTTTTTTTGTCTAAAATTTCTTGAAATTTTTAGTGGTGCTATTATTTTCTAGTTTTGGTGCATGGATTTTTAGAAACTGCATTTTTTGGTGACTGTAGTTGTCCAATCCTGCATTTTGCAACTTCAAATACTCCATACAGGCTCATTTGGACACATTTTCAGGTTTCTTTTTTTTCGAAAGTGCTTAATTTTTGGTCTACTTTCTAGATCTACAATCAAATTATAGGCTTATGTGGACAAAAATATCACTTATAGAATTAGGTCCTTTTTTGCATTATATAGCCTTGATTACACTTCAAAATTATTGTACATTTGAGCTACAATGCTTAGTACTAGATTTGACCTTCAAAGGTATTTGTAAACAGCAAAATCAGAAGCCCACTTTTGTCTATTTCAATAAGTAGCCTATTGTAAATGCACTACATATAAAGTTCCAAAAGCATCATTTTTTTTTGTGGGGGGCAGGGGGGGGGGGGGGGGGGGGGTTCTTTGACTAAGTGAATAGGGGGGTGTGTCTTGTGTTCTCATGTCTCTCTTTTTCCTCTTGTGCTCTTTTAATTTTTTGCATCATGGGTTCACCTAAAACTCCACTTCTAACTTCACACAATTATACTACATGGAAAGATATTGTACAGAGTAGATTAATGGAAAAATGTTTAAATCTATATGTTGATGGTACAATTGTAAATCCCACTACTGCTATAGCACTAGTTGATTGGAAAATCAAAGATAACCAAGCTTTAGGAATTATTTAGAATTGTGTTCATAGAGCTCTCTTCTTCTACATTTGTAGCTTTAAGGATGCTAAGGGTGCTTGGGACAAAATTGAAGGGTTGTATGGTAAGGTGGATTAGGAAAAGGGATTCCAAATTGAGGATGACCTATTTCTATTGGATCCCAAGAATTTGTACATAATTCAAGACTATGTCAACAAAGCCAATGGATTGAGAGCACTACTTAAAGATTGCGGTAATCCCATGAAGGATGATAGATTGATTCATCACATCTTGAAGAGGCTACCTTCAGAGTATGCATCTTTTGTTTCAAGTTACAACACTTACCGGTTGACCATAGGAAGTGCCTTCACTAAGCCTATATTTGATGCATATGCATAAATGTTAATGTTCAAATTGTTGGCCTGGTTTTTCACCATTCCTATTTTGTGCATTCAGTAGTGAAAAACCCTAACTATGTGCCTTGAAATTTGGAAATTAGGTCAAGGCCCTACGTAGAATTCATAAAAAAAAAACCCTAATGCCTTATCTTGTTTTACCCTAGCTTTTGAAATTTTTTGAAAATACTATTTCAAACTGTTTCTAGGTGGGACACTTTTACCCTAAGGTTTTACTTGTGTAAGGATGACTTCATTAATTTTCGATAAACCTTTTCTGACCTTTTTTTATGATTGCAAGTATTTCATTTTTTTTATTGAAAAACATTAGCTACAACACCTTTTTGATCAATCGTCAATCTTAGTCAGATTGACGGATGGCGTATTCCTGCAATATTGAAATGTAAGGGTTTTAACTAAAGAAAGCAAGCACCTTTGTGCCACATAGCCCTTGTTGATGATGGAACTTTATTGTACCGCAAATTTATGGTTTGTCAGAGTTGGTTAGAACCTTTTTGCAGAATTGTCAGTACCTGTAATGCATGTTCTAAAATTCTTTCAATGTCATTGGTTGGTCTTTTAATGAAAGTATTACTTTATGTTTAGTTTTGATGCACCATTGATCTTGTTAAGATCAAAGGCCAGCACTTGCCTACATTAAGAAAATGCACAAGAATTAAACAAAGCGAGGAAGTGCCAATGCGATGTGTGGAACAACGTGATATCATGGGCTTGCCCTTTTCAGGGGGTAATAAAGACATGTCTTTCATGGTAGTTGTTAGGTGAGTTGGATTAAAAGGGAAGTATCTCATTGGTTAGTCTCGCTGACTTGATGTTATAAGGATGCAAGATTTCATGATCATTGATCTATGTAAGATCCATGGTCAATGCTTACATACTTTATGAAATTGTATGAATTTTAAATAATGTAGGGAAGCACTAATCTAACACATGGAAAGGTGGGAACAACTATGGAGGCTATGTGCTAAGTTATGCCACGCTGTAAAGAGATGCTGATGTGTAATGCCTAGCTAGACTAGTCAAAAAGGTTTTCTATCAAAGATGTTTGAATCCTCGTCACCATAGATCTTTTGAAGATGAGTGACCAACAATTACCCACATTAAGAAATTGCTCAACTTTTAAATACTATGGGAAAGTTCCCTTGCACTGCATGGCATAGTTGGACCAGGTTTTGGGAAGAGTATTGAGTCATGCCATGTGGTAAAACTGTGATAATTCAAATGTGTCCATTGGTAGAAAGTGACATGTATGCCAAGTTGGGAGTGAATGATGTCATGGGCATGAAAAATCTAAAAATTAATGTAGCAATCAGACTTGTCAAAGCACAATGATTAAAAGGTTTTATTTTATTGGTCAAGTTAGATGATTGGACCATAAAAGACAAAGACTTTAGTACACTGTCAATCTTGGTAAGATCGACGGAGGACACTTCCCCGCATTAAGAACCTACAAAAAGTTTAAGCAAAGAGAGCAAGTTCCATGTAGACACGTGTCCATGATGATGTTAGCACCTCTATCTTAGATTGTCAAAAGGGTTTAAGCTATCTCACCATTGATCTTATAGAGATTGACAGTTGGCAGTTGCTTGCATCATGAAAATGCTCACTGGTTAGGTAAAGTGGGGAAGTGCCAACCTGACATGTGGCAAATGTGATGTTAGGGACCTAATTTCTCAAAAGATAATAAGAAACTTGCTTGCTTGGAAGTTTGTTAAAAGGCACTGATTCATGTGGAAATTTTCTATTGGTCAATGCAATTGATTGGGTGTCATCAAAGTACAATAATTTTTGATATTCAATTCAACCATGATCAAGGGTTGGCGCTTGCTTGCATTTTCAAGGTGCAAGAAATTTATACAATGCAAGGAAGTGCTAATGTCAAATGTGCCAAGTGGGACCAACTGCAACCAAGGAGGGTTAATGCGTGCCAGGTTGGAGGATTTATTATGCCAACTATATTTCACAATTTTGCATGTTGCTACAAGGTTGTCTTATTTCCCATAGTTGTTAATCTGAGGAAAGAGCAATGGTCGACACTTGCTCACATTATCAAAATGCAAGAAGTTTATGCAATGTGAGGAAGCACCTGTTCAACATGTGGCTAGATATTTAAAGCTATAAAGCATTCTACTTTTTTGAATCAGGACCATTTGATCTATTGAAATTAATGAATAAGATTCAAATTTGAAAGCAACATGGAAATAATAGCTAATGGAAGTTAATGTGCTTAGAGTTCATTTGTGTGATCTCAATGCATGAATAAAATTCATGAAGCTACCATTATTGAATCACCAAAGTGTAAAAGGTTATCAGAGCATAAAGAACTTCTAGAGCTAGGGCACAAAAATTCTACCAGGTGATTCAGTGAATTGCAACAAAAAATCTATAGAAAAGAGGCACAATTCAGTGGGTAAGTACTTTGTGACTTCTAAAAATGAAAGGTTTCGTGTTGTGTAGAGCTTAGGGTTTTCAAGATGCCTCCACGTAAGGAATTTTCTAGACAAACTGATTACCTTAAGAGGGCTATACATTATGATTTTCTTGAACAATTCCCACTATCTGTAAATGAAATAACCAAGGGGAGATATCTTATTCCAAAGAACCCTAGGTTAGTTGTAGCAGAGGGTTTTTATGATAGAGCTAAATGGGTAAGAGACACCAAGGTTTCTATGGGAGGTCTGGAATTGTTTGAAAAATGGTTTGCTGAGAGAAAACTCGACATCCCTTTAAGAAATGTTTTGGAATTTGACATTGGGAAACTAGTAGTACCTGGGGTTTTCTTTGACAGTGATCTACTTGCTGATTTGGCTAAGAAGTATGATCATATTACTGGATTTGTGAAAAATTATGCTACAAAAAATCTTTTTAAGGTTTCTCTTGAACTAATTAGGGAAGTTTTCAATCTCAACCCTAACCATCTTGTACATGAGACCATTAACATGGATGACCTTTAGGAAAGGTATGATGCACAGAGAATATACCTAAGAATAGTACCTTGTACATTACCCTTGGTTATAGCTCATACACCAGAGCCATTAATGAGGAAACATTTTAGTCGTAGGGCTTAGGTATTATACTTCACCCTATGAAAGGTTTTTGGGATGGACAAGGAGGAACATATTAAAGGCTCTATTGTTCTTATCATGGCTCAAACATTACAATTTGAAATGAGTAGTATTCTTGATTTTTCCACTTTTCTTGCACAAGAAATTTATAATGGTTTGGTGAGAATATCACAAGGAAAGGTAAACAAACCCTTTTGTTGGTACTCATTGCTCATGCACGTATGTCTTTTTATGGGAGTCACCTTTTTCTCTAAGAGTATGGAGTTAGAATTAACAAGGGATGGAGAAAAGAATCCAGTCTAGCTATGGAGCATTGATATGACTTCAGAGGCTAGAAATGTGAGTTTTATGAGATTTGATAGGTATTTCAAATCTAAGATTAGATTTCTTTTGAGAGGGGACAACCCCAAAATTCTACAATCATTGTTTGAATTAATTAGACCCAAAGATCATGCAAAAGGAATCTTGGTTAGTCACAATTGAGGGGATGTAATCCCATATAACATTTATACAGTGATAAGAGTGTATGGTTTTTTGGGAAAACCTCATGTATTTCCTTTCCATGTACCATTAAATATAGTGATAGCTGAATTAATGTGGTGGATCAGGACCATAGAGGAAAGAGAAATGACTAAAAAAGGTACGTTTTTCCTAGTAGTCACTATGGCCCATGATTTTGTTTTTGTCAAAAAGCTATGGAGGCATCTTAGTTTATTTTTGGATAGATACAACATGGTAGAGTTCCATGTAAGATATATTGATCTAGAGGGATTTTATGATCTTTTGAGAGAAAGAATAAAAGCTACTTGTATGGTACAACAAGTATATTTTCTTGAAGACATTATTAGAAATATTTTTTCTTTACAAGAGCAAGAATTAAGGAAAGAAAAATGGGTAGTATTCAATAAAACTTTGGAATTCATTAATGCTTTTGACTCTAACTATGATCCTCTGAAAGATAAACAATATTGGGGAGCCAAAATACATGTGTTAATAAATAATTTTTCTACAATAATCCAATCCATGAATGAGAAGAAGGCTAATTATGTCAAAGCCTATCCGGATAGAGTTGTAGAGGTATAGAGAAGGATAAATAGTAGAAATATAGTGGCTACTAGTTAGTATGCATTGCAAAAGAGGCTAGGGTATGTAGTAGTATAGAACATACAGTAGGTTCACCCTCACATAAGACCAAGGCCAGAGAGCCCACCTATAGCTAGTGCCACAAAGAGGAAAAAGTTGGAACAAGTATCTTCTTCTCAAGTAGAGGAATACTTCCCAAGTCAAACCCCAATCAGAATAGATGATGAAGCATCCTTAAGTGAGCAGCTAAGATAGATTGGTGGAGAATGGGATACAATTTTTAACATCATAGACATGGAAAGAGGAGTGCCTCAAGAGCCTCTTGTACCCTCCTTGGGCCTTACAATTTCTGATTATCAAGGTAAGGAGATAGACCCAATAATTGCCCAAGCTTCTAAGAAATTTATAAATGATGAAAATTTTGTTAAGTCTAGGGATTTTGCATAGTTCCTATGGAGAGAGAATATAGGAAACTTTGAGAATGTGTGCAAGAAAATAAAGGAAGAGTAGCCTAGCAAACTAGACTCTATCAATAAAGAAGAGGTAAAATCTAAAATTTTGAGTAATTTTGCCCAATTTACACCTAAGGCCAGGAGGCAATTAGTCAAGTAGTTAGGGTTCCTAATTTTTCTTGAGTGGGATATAGCTAATGCTATGATTTTTGACTCAGTTAGGAAAGAAAAAGATGTACAATACAAAACTGAGGAAGAGATACTACAAGCGCATAGGGGAGTTAAGCTCAGTGATGATCACCAAGCCCTAGTAATCTGGTCAATTAAGAAGAGAGACAAAACTAGAATGTAGAAAATCTCTAGTGTAGAACATACTGGTGCTCTCATAGTTTATAGGGCTAGTGAGGTAAGTAGTAAGAAATTTTTTGGGATGGCTTCAAAAATAGTAAAATTTGGGAATGTGGTGTATGGACAAGAAGAGGATAAGTTCTTGGAGCTTAATGCTAAATTTGAAGAGTTCTTGAAGGCCTATGAGGATAGGGGAAAATAAATACAATTACTAGAGGACAAGGTCTCTCAAATGGACAAGCTTCTTGGGAAGAGAAAAGTGGGAGAATCCAGTAGGCCTAGAATTGTATACCCCTGGCCACTAGTTGAGCCATTCAAGTCCACACCTATTGTAAAAATCCTAGACACCCCCAAGAGGCCTAGATTCTATACTATAGAGGATTTTGAAGAAGAAAGAAAGAAATTGTATGCACTACATGTAGAATTGAATAATCAGTATGAAGAAAATATGAGGCAAACAATTTTGTTCCTTGTAGATAGAATTGAATGGCCAACATTTTTTGATTAGTTGTCAAGAGTTATAATTCTTTGGGATGAAATAAAAAGGGATGAAGATAATTTGAAACCCATTATGCAAAAATGGGGTGAAAGAAATAATGATATCACTACTATGTGCATATCTGTCATCCATTTGCCCTGCCATCAAATAGAAAAGAGATTTGATTTATTAAGTAAATTGGAGGATTTTGATAATCAAAAGGTCTCTATTTAGAAGAGAATAACCATTTGCCTCTCTAAATACATAGCTAAGAAGTTTGACCTTTTTCCTAGTGCTTTGAAAAAGATTGATAAAATAAAGGAAAGGGAAGAATGGAAAAATGAGTTAGATGATATATTTGATAGAGAATAAATAATGTTATAAATGAGAAGGGGCATATATTATGGGCAATAACCAATGAGGAGTTGGTTAAAGTATAGTTATTCTATAAAGCCATTAGAAAGGACCTCATTGAGATAGAGGCAGTTGGAAATTATGTTGTAACAATACAAAGGGAGATTCTAAATTTTGATTGGCCTAATGACACTGTTTACAATGAGTGGAAGGAACAATTTTTGTTTGCAGGATAGATGGCAAAAGATGATGGGGTAGAGGAAGATGCAAAATTGACTATTACTTTGACAGTTCATGATAAGGATAGTGAGAACCCTTGAGTTAAAGTGAGTTTGTAGGCAATAGAACTAGACATGTCACTTTTAAGCCTGATAGCCACTCACTCCAAAGAATCAGATTAGTGAAAGGTCAAATCATAGAATTTGTAGTTTTCTAAAAAAAATGTAACAGAGGAGGGGCTTCCCAAAAGAATGTAATGATGTATAAGTTTTTCTATTACATACAATTTTGTCTTTTTATGACTAAAAAATGTAAATATCTTTTGTAAAAGGACACCTATCAGTTCTCTACACCTGAAGCTTGTTGCATCTTGCACTATATAAGTGAAATTCCAAGGCTAGAGAAGGGCTTGATTTCTAATGCAATTTAGTTTTATACTAAGTATAGTTTGTTCTAGTTATGGTAGAAATATTTCATGATGTATCCTCTCTATAAATCTTCTGAGAAATACATTGATAGCATATGATCTCTGTGTCTTTCTAGAGTCATTCTAAGTTTTATTGCAATTGTATACAATTTTCAAGGAAGATTAATACAAAATTGAACTATCCCCATATCTATTCTTGCTGAAGTTTTTCTCCTTTGTTACTATCTAGTTATTTTAATATGGTATGAGTTAATCTTATCCAATTGAATGCAATTCACTTAGGTTGTATGTCAATTCATTATTGCTATTGATTCAATGAATTAAGTAAAGGCTTTAATGAATTTGATAGGATTCCTATGATTGTGGAAAGGATATCTATAAGAATGAATTCTAGTAAGAATTGCTAATGATATTTATTGTAATGTAATAAATTAGATCTATAAATTGGAGTAGACTCTGAATCCAAATGGAATAGGCACTAATCTAATTAATCTAGGCTACATATAGGTAGATCATGAATAAGCATAAAGTATAAAATCAATATCACCTTTATTTTACTGTGTGAAGATCTTCAAAGATGGTCAACACTTTTTTGCATTTAGCATTTTAGCTTTAGTTAGCGGCTATGGTTATAAATCCTTGCAAATTTGAGAAGAATTGTGACCAAATCTGCTTATAAAGGATACATATCATCTGAAAGTGACAAGAACTGAATAAACTATATATGTGTTAGAGGTATGAGATGAGAATCAAAATGAAACTAATTTAATTCTCATGCAACAACATCCATTCTAAATTATCCCTCAGGTATACCTACCTTGGTCTTGTAGAGCCTAAAGAGTAGAAAACTAGTCTAGGCTTTGTTGAAATTGGTTCCAAATAATATGCAAGCATAATTGTTAATAGGATGTAGCTAATCCTTAGATTTTTGAGCATTATTATCTTGGTATTGAGTCTTTGTTATTCAATAGTTGAAAAACACCAACATGAACAATCCAAGTTGATAGATATGGGAATACTCAAGTCATTCGAGTCTATAGCATTGGTGGCTAGCAATGAGAACCAATCAAATCAAGGTAGAAAAAGTTCTACCAATAGCAATAAAAATTAGTGAATGCAAAAATCACAATCTAAGACACAACAATCTTCCTCCTCACAACAAGGCAATTCTTCTTCCAACAAGAAGGGAAACAACAACAAGAAAGATAAACTATTTGTGCATATTGCAAGAAATTGAATCATGATGAGCAACATTGTAGACTAAGAGAATAGATGAGTTGGAAAAC
Source organism: Cupressus sempervirens (assembly GCA_028749045.1). Taxonomy (NCBI): domain Eukaryota; kingdom Viridiplantae; phylum Streptophyta; class Pinopsida; order Cupressales; family Cupressaceae; genus Cupressus; species Cupressus sempervirens. The sequence continues at coordinate 54,390,615 of CM053784.1, read as the reverse complement.
TTACTTAAGGAGAAGAAAATCAGTGTGCCAAATTCTTCCAAGAATTCAAGTCCATCTATTTAAAAGGAAAAAGGGCAAGCACTTATGGCAAGTTCAAGTTCTTCAAGGGAATGGATTCTTGACTCAGGTGTCTCATATCATATGGGTTCTTCAAAAGGACACTTTTCTTCATCAAAGTAGCCTAAGGTACCTCACATCTTTGTAGGGGATGATAGAAAAATGGAAGTTGAAGGGAAAGGACAAGTTGAGATGGCAAATGGAGAGTTCAAAGATGTTCTCTATGTTATAAAATTAGCTCTAATCTTCTTTCAATCTACCAAATCACTCACTATGGAGGTGGCAATAAAGTTGAGTTCCTTCCTAATTCAGTAATGGTGCTCAATATTAAAGATGATTCATTAGTTGTAGTGGGTAAAGTCAATCATGACACGATTCTTTATTCCTTCTCCCACTTTGTACCTAAGTCTCCATCATATGCCTTGTTGACACAATCTCAATCACAAAGTAAATTATTACATGAGCGATATGGAAATCTTTCCTTCCACTTTCTTCATCAACTTAGCTCAAAACATATGGTTAAAGGTCTACCTGCAATCAACTTTTCTAAGGGTGAATGTTCAACTTGTCTAATGGATATGCATCTAGAAGAAAATTTTGATAAAGGGAATTCTTGGAGAGCATTAGTTGTTCTTCAGTTGGTTCACACAGTTCAAGCACATCATTTTGTAGTGACATCAGTTAGCAAGGGTTGCTATGCTCTCACTTTCATTTATGACTTTTCATGCTACACATGGGTCTACTTTCTTAATTACAAGAATGAAGTGTTTGATAAGTTTCTAACCTTCAAGAGTCATGTTGAAAAGAAATCAAGGAAATCCATCAAGGTCCTTTATATGGACAATGAAAGTAGATATGTGAACTCAAGACTTAGAGACTTTTGTGAGCTTAAGGGTATTGATCTTCAAAATCATATACCATTTAGTCCACAAAGGACAAGTGTAGCAAAAATGAGGATTAGAACTCCTAATTCCATGGAAAGTGGCATGATTCAAGCCAAGTCTCTTAATCCATTACTTGAAGTCAATGCTATAAACAGTACCAATCAATACTTAACAAGTCTCTTTATAATGTCTTAGATGGAAAAACCCCTTTTGAGGCATGGTGTAGTAGAAAACTAGTTGTGAAATACTTTAGAGTTTTTGGTTGTGTAGCATGGGCACACATATCTTGAAGTGAACACAAGACACCACCACCAAAGCCTTGTACTTTTATTGGATATGATGAAAGTGTTAAGGCATATAGACTTATGGATCTTGAGACTCATGAGATATTCATAGAGAGGAATGTTCAATTTGAGGAAAGTTCACCTAGCTTATCCTCTAATCCTCTTCTTACTTCATACATTGTGGAAACTAATTGTGACAATAGTTATAGTGATTTAGCAGATTGAGATATGTGGGATCCTATTGACAAATAAATGTCAAGGTCACAACATCAACACATTCCACATGCTTACGTTGCTATAGTGATAGGTCCATGCAATTTAGTATAGTTTTATACACCTTCTCTTCCAGCTCCAACATCAAGGGATGAATACATAAAAAATATTTTAGGTTTGTTTGTGGAGTCCTACATAGAAAATTTGGGAGACATTATAGATGATATACATCTTCTCTTTGATGAAGAAGATCGTTCTTCAGTTGTTGCGAGGGCTCACTCTGACCCTCTTGTCCATTCTCTACATGATCAGTCAGGTTGAAATAATTTTGGATCCTTATGTACACTAGTTTTAGGAGGTCTCTTTATCATTTGAGGAGACAATTGGTTCTTTGGGATATGTTCTACATCCATCCTTGCTAGAAATGCACTCATTCTTTTCAGCAGTGTTGGAAGGGGCAACCATCAGTATCGACATAAGGACAATTGAGCAAGTTTCAGAGATACCATTCATCTTCAAGATTCTTTCTACACATTTGGGAAGCATCTCACATGTACCTATGATATTGTTTCTTCCTGAAAGGAGGAACATTATTTAGCAGTCATGGATCAACTTCTACATTGGAGCAACTATCTTTGATTGACATTCTACATTTGGAGGGGGACTACCTTGTCTCCTTTCTTCTACTTCTTGTCTTTAATGGGGGGACCTTTTCCTCTTTTTGCATAGTGTTCTTCTCATACTTCTCTATTGTATATACATGATGTATGTTGTAATGATGCAGTACAAGGCAGGAGAATCCCCAAAGGAGATGTCCTAGCCCCCAGCAATAAAACCACATAATGGCAACACAAAAACAAAAAATAATAATGCAAGATCTGATACCAAATCACTATCCTTTATTCATAAAATATACCTTATTACATGTAATATGCATGGCTATAAGGCCTTTTGGGTTAGGGCTAGATATAAACAACAATTATAAAATACAATTAGTTCTACAATATCCAACTTACAAAACCCAATCTCAGCTAGTCTAGATACACAATTGGATAAGAACACCAAGAAGAATCCGCACTTGTACCCTTGGGTCCACCAAGTAATCCTCTAGTTCCCAAGCTGCAATCCTAGCTTCCCAAAAATTTGCATCTCTCTTCATTCCCCAAAACTAAACTACCAAAAGACCCAACAAGACCCTTATTTATACTTGCCTAAATGGCTTATAAAACATTCTAGAACATAAAAAATAGGAAGGCTGACCCAAAAATGATCAAGAAAAATCTCAAGGCAAGATCTCATCATAAATGTTGCAATCAAAATAAATCTTGTAAGTTGGCTCGCACCAAAAACATAGAAATTACGTCCAAAATGCTAACACTTAGCATAAATAGGAAAACTTGGCACCCACTAGAGTTATAGTAATTCAACACCAAGTGCTATAGTAACTCAACACCCACTAGAGCTATAGTAACTCATCACCCACTAAGTGCTATAATAACTTAGGACCAAGTGATACAATAACTTGGCACCAACTAGAGCTACATTAACTTTACACCAACTAAGTACTATAGTAACTTGGCACCAACTAAGTGCTACAGTAACTCATAACCAACTAGAGTTATAGTAACTCAACACCAACTAGACAACTCAACAATAACTTAAGATCCAAAACCACTAGAAGTTGGCTCTCACATGTAGGATTACAAGAAATCCTAGGATGCTCCTACATCAAACACGCCAAGTTCAAAAAGATGTTCTAATAATTGGAAGAACATATTCTAGGATTCAACACATAAATCCCAAACTGGTTCTTTAGATACATATCCTCCAAATCTTCAACTTGTGCACTCTTTCCCTTGTTCTTCTTTTACTTCTTCACATCCATTTGAGGTGTGCTATAGGTCTACTTTCCATACTGATCTCTAACCTTCTCAAGATTTGCCAACTCAACTTAGCTGCCAATACTCAAGTTCCTCCTACTGAGCTCTTCATTCTACTAAGGAATTAGGGAAAGCTTCCTGCCACCTTTCTCAATAGTAAACACATTCTTGAAACAATTATGCACAAGCCTGCAATCATACTACCAAGGTCTACCAAGCAACACATGACAACTATTCATGTCCACAATATCACACAACACTTAATCCTTATACTACCCAATCTGGAAATCAACAAGGCATTTCTCCCTCACTTCCAAAGCATGTTCACCTTGCAACCAACCAATCTTATAAGGATAAGGATGTCTCAGTCTCTTCAAACCAAGTTTCTAAACCATCTCCTTAACAACAAGGTTATCGACACTACCACCATCCACAATTATCTTGCACATTTTGTGACCAGAATTACAACAAGTCCTAAAAAATTAGTCTTCTAATAAGAATCCAATGTCCTCTCACTAACTAGTACTCACCAAGCCAACAAACTCTCTCCTTTCTCAGGCTAACTATCCTAGACTATAACCGCATTCACAACAGCAATTATCCCCCCAATCAAACATTCAAAAGATCTATACCTTTCTTGACCACACTTGAAACAATTACCTCTAAAACCACCTCCACCTGTCCTTCTTTTTTGTTCAATAGGTTTTTGTTCACCTTTTGCTTTTGGTTTAGCTTGTGTCAAACTATCTTGCTTCTCCTTCCCTTGAGAACTACCTTAATTCTTCCTCTTTAGCTTCTTCTCTACTCTCAAAGCATACTGATAAGAATCCTCAACTGATGAAATATTCAGCATACCAACTTCATCCTGAATATTGAATCTCAAACCATTAATGTACTATGCTACCTTCTCGTTTGACAATTCTCTATGCTAAGACCAAATAGTCAATTTGTAGAACTCCTCTGTGTAATCTTTCATAGTCATATCCTTTTGCTTCAAATTCTAAAACCTCTTAAACAACTCAAGTTCATAATTAGCAAGAAAGAACTTAGCTTTCAACTTAGTCACCATCAACCTTCATCTAGATATCTTCATTTCACCTTCCTCTTCTCTATCTCTTTGTAGTTCTTTCCACCAAAGAATAGCATGTCCCTTTAACTTAGTTTGTTCCAACCTTACTCTAAGTGGATCCTCAAAATGCTTAAGCTCAAAGTAGTCTTCTAGTTCACCAATCGAATCAATCAGATCTTTAGGATTCAAAATACCTGAGAAATTAGAAACATCCATCTTATGCTTTAGCGTCAACTGAGATCCTAGTCTAGAAAACTAACTAGCCCTAGTTCTTGTAGGTATCTCCATGTGATCAGTTCTATCCTCATGACTAGATCTAGTAGCTTCAAAGTCTTCAAAAACTTCCTCATAACTTCCTTCAATACCCACATGCCTAGGTACACCACCTAAAGTACTTAGAATTTTAGCAATCATGTCACTCTTCATCAATGAAATCTCAAATCTAAACTCTACTCTCATCTGAGATCCTTTCTTCCACAACATCACTACGATCATTAATTCCCTAGAGTCCAATCTTCTTGGAGGCATCTTTCAAAATTTTAGCAAACCCTAAGCACCGAATCCACCAATCTAGAAGATCAATCAACCACAAGATCAACCTTCTTTGCAAATTCTAGTGTAAATTGTCTCAATTTTGGTGATTTGTCAACACACTCAGGAACAACCTTCACTCTAATACAACCTAACATAGTGCAAGGTAAGAGAATCCCCAAAGGAGATGTCCTAGCCCTAAGCAATAAAACCACATAGTGGAAATACAACAACAAGAAACAATAATGCAAGATCTAATACCAAATCACTATCCTTTATTCATAAAATACAACTGATCACATGCAATATTCTTGACTGTAAGGCCTTTCAGGTTAGGACCAAATACAAACAACAATTACAAAATATAATTAGTTTTGCAAGATCCAATAAGATCTAACTTACAAAGCCCAATCTTAGCTAGTCCAGATACATGACTGGATAAGAACACCAAGAAGAATCCACACTTGAACCCTCAAGTCCACCAAGTAATCCTTAGGTTCCCAAGCTATAGCCCTAGCTTTCAAAAAATATGCATCTCTCTTCATTCCCCAAAACTAAACTACCAAGAGACTCAACAAGACCCTTATTAATACTTGTCAAAATGGCTTACAAAACATTCTAGAACATACAAAATAGGAAGGCCAACCCAACAACAGTTAGGAAACATCCCAAGGTAAGATCTCATCATTAACATCCTGATCAAAATAAAAACTGCAAGTTGGCTCGCACCAAAAATAAATAAATCATGTCCAAAATGCTAACACTCAACATAAATAGGAAAACTCAGCACCCACTAGAGCTACAGTGGCTTGGAACCCACTAGAGCTATAGTAACTTGGCACCCACTAAGTGTTGTAGTAACTTGGGACCCACTAGAGCTACAGTAACTTGACACTCATGAAATTCTATAGTAAGTCAACACCAAGTGCTACAATAACTCGACACCAACTAGAGCCATAGTAACTCGACACCAACTAAGTGTTATAGTAACTTGGAACCAACTAAGTGCTATAGTAACTTGGCACCAACTAGAGCTACAGTAACTCAACACCAACTAGATAGCTTGGTAGCAACATAAGATCCAAAACCACTGGCACTTGGCTCCAACATGTAGGATTGCAAGAAATCCTAGTATGCTCCTGTATCATGTAATGGGGAGGTCTTAATTACTCCATCCATCCATGTATCTTTTTTTTTCATCTCTCTTTTTGGGGGAAGGTTTTTCCCATGAGGTTTTCCCTCTTTCTCCATTTTCAAAGAGATTGCATTGCATTTGTACATGGATACCTAACATGGCCTAGTAGTCGGGACCCATCTTGCATTTTCATCCTAGCTTTTCTGAGCTTAAGTGCATTCCCCTAAGTTGCACTTAAGGGGGTTTTTGGTATAAATAAGTATTCACTATTTACACTTTACATAAGTTTACCTAGGTTAATGCATTATTTTATTATTTATTAGGTCAGATACCTAGGAGTTTGCATACTCATATGAGTTGTCATGTTGACAAAATAGAAGTAAGCAACTCTAATTTAGCATATGGTGTTTACAACATAAGAGTTTGCATATTTATCTGAGTTGTCATGTAGAAAACATAGTTATTCACACTATTAATTTAGCACATGGTGTCTACAACACAATTTTAAGTGACACACCTTTGTAGGCTTATCCTCTCATCATCACACTAACTCCTATGCTTAATGGAGGATAATCTAGCCTTGGTGGACATGTACTTAGTCATGAGGCTTATCGTATTGCTAACTCCTAGACATTCTAGAAGCATTCTAGAGGCCTTTATATTCAGGCACTCATAGTGTGTATGTACATCAATTGAATATCATATTCTTATTCTGATCATACTTTGTTGGTCCATTCTATGCTAGTGCTTGAGTTCCTTGCTCTTGGGTCATTTTTCCCTAAGGCAAAAATTCTTATAGGCTCCTCTTCCTTTCATTGGGAAAGTTCTAACTTGGAAAACTCCAGTTTATGGAATCAGATCCTAGCTTGAATCATCTCTTGATCCATTCCTTAGTTAATTGGATGACATGCCTCACCCTATGATTGATATCTACATTTTCTTATCTATCAATTTTTGCATTCATGATAAGTTGATCAAATATCTTATCTCTATTATACAAGGGATCTAAAACCTCTTCATTGTCTTGTTGCACGATCTTTAATGGGGCCTTCATTTTCAAGGCATCACCTATCAAATAGAGAGTCGTACTACAATAATCCCTTATTTGAATTTTATAGTCATCTACTCCATTTATCCAATGATCCTTTATGACATCTTTATGTTGGACTTGCTTTCCTACCAAGTACCAAACCCTTCTAATGTTATCAAAATGGGGAAGAGGAGAGTTATAATCCTCCAAGGGATACTGATCCCACTCAGACCCAAAAGTCATGATATCTTGTTTTTGTTTAGCACTAAATAGACCTATAGTGATGGGCCATAGCCAAGTTTTTTTATTTTGTTTCATTACTCTCTCATATGTGGATGATATTTTTCATGCAATCTCTAGCAATATGATCCTGTCGTACAAATACTTAGGGAGCTTCTTTGGAATAATAATTGTGCCCACTACCCTTAAATAAGTAAATGTCTTGTATTGGATGTAATAGGTGCCTATTTTTGTAATCTTTATTGCTACCTCTTCTAACATCCTTTTCCCATAACCTCCTTCAATGAACTAGATGATTGCAAAAATGAAGGCATTATTCACTATTCTATATTCCATACTATGATTTGAAAGCTTTTTCCTCACCAATTGGGGGTATACCACATAGTGGCATGCATTATTATCTTGCAACTTACCCTTTTTGAATAACCCTAGATAATCTATTACTCTTGTAGATAATAGGTACACTAAATAAGATTTCATATAGAACCTTTGGTTATTTTTTACTACCACTAGTTGTTCATCTAAATTCTCATTAAGAATTGAAGCCTGATAAATTGGCATCTTCATTGTTTTGATGGTCTCAATGAAGTGTACCATCCATATATTCAAGTGTCCTACTACTGGTAATCCCATGACTCTACTTAGGACCACTATAGAATGTCCAAAATCATCTTTCATATAGCCACTCATCATATCTACTTTTCTTTCTTTTCATCCAAGAGGAGTCTTATCAATGCAAGGATTGAGTGATTTCTAATGCTTCCTCTCCATGCTCTCTATACCACCTTTGTGCTTGATGATATGTTAGTATTATATACTAATCTTCCCTTGGGAGATGAAATAATTTCTTGATGTTCTTAGGCCTCTGATCTATGATGATCTCTCTAGTTATACTTTTTACAACCCTCTCCTCTAAGAAACATAGTATTCTACCAATACCATAATCAACTCCAAAGACTGTACTAAAATTGGTTGTGACATTATATTTACTAGTCTTGATTTGATAAGTGTAGATACCATGGGGGCCTTTCATTTGGCTTGTTGCATAGCACCATGAATGTGTTCTAGTCAATATGAACTAGCTCAGTATTTCAAATTTTTGAATATTCATCTTGGAAGCATGACTTCGATGAAACACCTTGAAATTTGAAGACCACTAGTTTTAGAGCCATCTTTGCAATGAGGGAAGATGAATATGAATCAATTTAATCTACCCTAAACCAATATCCATTAGTCTAGAGGTGAAAAAATTAATTCAACTAAACTCTAATTACTAAAAAATTATGACCCAAAAACCCTAAAACTTATAAAAAACACTAAATAACCTATTTTCTATCTCTAGAAGACAAAAAACTAGTGCATCTTGTGTACCTTAAGGGTACGCTAGGTGCACCTTTGCTAAAACAAAAACACCACTAAGGGTGAGCACCTAGTGCACCTTGTGGGTTGTGCTAGGCGCACACTCTTATAGTGTGCAAAGAAAACTAAGTGTTGAAAATAGGTTCACACATAGTGCACCTTGTGGGGTGTGCTATGTATGCACGATTATTTGATAGAGTAGGGAGAAAAGCTATCTTTGAAAGGTGGACACATGCATAGCTTTCACTTAGGAAAAGTTTAGCTTAGTTTAGGCATTGTTTTGTTTTATGAAGTTCTTTTTTTGTTAGTGCAAAAAAAGGTGTGCACCTTGGATAGGTGCACAAGGTGTACACCTTTTCCCTGGTTATTTAACATTTTTGCATGTGCTAGTTGTAGGAAAAGGATATTTATTTCACCTCAAAAAGTGTAGAGGTGTGCTCAACAAAAGATGGAGGAAGGAAATGAAGTGAGGAAAGGGGGGTAGGATCTCAGGCTTTATAGGCTCAGGATGGAGCAAACCTTTGAAGGTGTGCACATGCGCATGTGTGTAGGTGCACACTTTCAAAGGGAAGTGTTCCCCATTAGTTGATTTAGTGCACTAGCACACATTGAAGGGTGCACTAGGTGCACTAAGTTCTCTAGTGCACCCTTCTCTATAAAAAATGATTCTTTTTCCTTAAAATCCTTAGTTCTCGACAAAATGAGTTTTTCGGTAGAGAGTTAGACTAAGAAAAAAACACTAGGTAAAACCCTTGAAAGGACTCATACCCTAGCCTAGGGATCTAAAAAGCTAAAAAAAATAGTCTTTGGGGTCCCCATTTCTAGGTGAAATGAGGCATGCATTGTGAAACCAAAATAATACCCAAGTTGAACAAGGAGAAATTTCTTTCATGGAAGACCTTGATAAGGTTGCACATATCTAGTATCAATGATGTTGCTATCAATTTTGTGGATAATGAATATATAAAGGTGACAACTACTCCTTTGATAGTTAGAAAATTGAATAAAAAATAAGAACACAATCAAGCAATGTTGGAGATTGCTTCAACCCTAAGCTATGTTGATTTTGATGGCATTAAAGAATGTGATAGTGCAAAGAAAATGTGGGACAAATTGAAGACCATATATAGAGGTGATGACAATGTCGTAAGAGCCAAATCAAAAAGCCTAAGAGAAAAAATTTATGACATGAGAATGATGGCCATTTTTGGCCCCCATTTAGCCCATCATTGATAATTGATCTGAGAGATCTTTAATGGGCTAGATTCTTTGATGTGGGTTAACATGCTTTTTGGTTAGATTAACATCTAATGTTAATACAATTTCTTCATAAGCTAAGTTGGCTCAGTTTCTTCATGTGCTGAGCTAGTTTAGTTCCTTCATGTGTCAAGTTGGCTCATTTTTTCATGTGTCAAGTTGAGTGTTAATGTGCATTTTTTGTTGAGGATAACATTTTGCGTTAACCATTTTTTCCATTTTGGAGAGTGACTTTTCTACCCTTTCCAAAATTGTGAAGTTACTATTGTCTCTTCAACCAAATGTTCAAGAAATGTGTCGACCAACTATATTGTGCCATGTGGTAGATCCTTCTTATTCTAGGTTTCTTTTAATTGGATGGTGGTTGTATTTTTGCATTGTTTCCCTTTGCTCTTGTGAAGATAAAAAGGCCACTAGATCCTAGGGCTTCTTTGGATATTTATGAGCACATTTCAACTATCTATGTGGTTAGGTAGAGATATTGGATGTACAATTGTGTTTATTCATCGATTGGGGATTTTTTTGCAACATTTGAGCCATCTATATTTAAATGAAGATCTACATCAATGGCTAATCTTATGGGGGAAAATCAAATTTAGTCCATGTAGGTCAATTTTGTAATTTTCATGGCAGGTTAACTTGCATGTTATCCCATCCCACATTTTTTGATAGCAGTGCAGATTTATTTATTGTGGTCATGTCACGTTACAAGAATTTTTCTTTAATGTTGCATGACATTTTTTGGCCTTCTTTACATGACATCTATGCATCTCCATACCTCATTAATGATTGTACTGATCAAATCTCATGGGATTTGATTTCTTATAGCTGGGTGCCCTTCCTATCACTTCACTATAGTAGATTGTATTTCAAGATCAGATTTAGTTCTGATATTCATTTATTGCTGCTCTTTGCAACTTGACTCAATCTTGTGGGGTTTGAACTTAAAGTTAGATCTGAGTTATGCCTAAACTCTATAAAGGCAAGTTGTAAATACTTTTTCCAAGTTCTTCTTTGTATGCATTTTTTGTAGCAGCATCATGCTATGTAATTACCTATCTTCCATTAATGAAATAGTTTTCCTTCCTTACCTCTTCTTGCCATTTGTCAAATGTGCATGTACCTTTCCTTTTGGTGGGTGTTTCTTTCTAGCTTTCAAGGTTGTATGTTGTGTCCAAACTGTTGATGGTTGTTGTATATGTGAAGATGTCTTTCCTTTCAACACTTCAACCAATTCTAAACCTACATGTGGATTCTTGGAGATAGAATAGATTTGAGACTAGTGCATTTTGGAATTTTTATTGATGTGTTATGCATATGTGGACAGAGTCATAACTACCATTCTATCTTGGTGCATCACCTCCCTTTCCCTTTTTGAATCTTAATTTTAGTCTCCTTCTCCCTTTTCCTCTCAAGTATTAGTTTAGGTGCACCCTGAAAACAAAGGAAGCTGACCTTCTCTAGAGATTGAGCCTCAGAGTGCAAGTCCCACACTTGGAGAATATTTCCATGTTGCATAAGGTCACTTAAGGGTCAAACCTCAAGCAAGGGTGCAGAATTTTGTGATAATATTTTTTGGTACACCCAATGGGACACAAATTTTAGCCTCATAAGTCCACCGGTTAGCTAGTTGCAATCTTATTTGCTAAGAATTTGGGTGTTATTCTTAGTTTCATCAGCCTTTGGAGGAATTTTTCTAACACCATGGCAACTCTAATGCAAATCTACTAGTTTCAAGATGAAACAATGTTGGTATGTAAAGATCATTCTTGTTCTTTTTGTGATTTTTCAAGTTTTCTATGAAAATGTAGTTTTTATGAAACTCTAACTATAACTAATATTTCCCCCATATCATGAAATACTATTCCTTAGCCCTCATATTTCCAATTTCATTCTCAGCCCAAACTATTTATAGTCCTTCTGATCAAAATTATTACTCCCCTCCCATCCCTATTCCACTAATCACAACATCCCTATATAAAGAGCTTAAAGAGATGATGTTGGAGTGCCAAAGGCATATTGACTACCTACAATTGGGATTCTAGGAGAGTAGTGAGATAATGGATGCACAGAGTAGGAAAATGGATGAATCATGAAAGCCATGAGCAAGTGTTGGACCTTGATAGGTGGCTTGATGAGATTGCAAGGCAACAAGAGTTTGAGAGACAATAGGAGGAGATGGCATACCAAGCCTATCTCCAACAAGAAGAGAGGGAGAAATAGAGGCATTTTGAGGAGAAGGAGAATCTTGCAAGCCAAGTCACTACAGCAAGAGAGGAAGAAATGAGGCTCTAGTTAGCTCATTTTCAAACCAAGGAAGTGGAGGCATCCCCTTCCAATAAATATGTCATTCCAAGCTTCAAGAAGCCACCTCCATTACAAGAGCCTATTTCTGAAACTTCTTCACTCCTTGTGTGATAAAACTGGGTGGGTTATGAGCCTTCCATACCTGTCACCATTTCACTCTTTAAGGGTGGACCGGTCATATGGACTCTTGATGGTCCAAATATGGAGTTTTGGGAGAGTGAAAACAAGCCAACAAAGCTACCATAGGAGGAGTTGTAGCATATTGAGGAAGACAAAGAGGTAGCTATTGAGCCAAAGGAAGAGGAACTAATCCTCTTATTTGATGAGCTTCCCTCTTTTATCAAGGAAGAAGAAGAAGAAAAGGTTGTTTCTCTCCTTGAGGAACAAATCATGGCTTTTGAGCCTTTATAAGTGAATGAGGACTTGTTGTAAGCTAAGGAGGAAGAAGATCATTCACTTCAGTAGATAGTCCTCCATGATTTGGTGGATGAGGAAGAGAGTCCCAAGGATAGCTCTATCCTTGAGGAAGAACATGCATGAGATTGACCCTCAAACTATGCATGTTATTACAACTATAATGGAGGAGATCAATGATGATGGTGATCTTTTGGATGAGTTTGATGCTATCTACTCTTCCATAGATGTTGAATCATCATCTCTGATACATGAGGAGCATGTTCTTTAGTAGTAACAAGTAGAAAGCCACACCATACTAGTAGCTCTCAAAGAAGTGGATCATGAGTAGCATGAACAAGAGGAGGAGCCACTTCCAAATTAGTTGGATACCACCATTGTAGAGTACAAAAAGGTCAAGATTGATTGTTTAGATTCAAAGCCATCAAGAGGATGCCCCATCAGGCATCTAGCTCTACAAAAAATCAACAAGTTTCCCCCCATCATGCCCATTCTAGAGTATGAGGGAGAAAACCACAAGGAAGAGCAAGCATGTTTTGCTCAGTATCAAGGTGTCCCAATATTGGAGAGTAGCTTTTTTGTTTTTACCATTGGGAAGGAGGTGTTCCATGTAGTAGTATGCTTTTCATACTTGCTAATTCACTTGACTACCCTTATGCATGGATCAAGAAATCAACTTGTGAGGAAGGGAAGCTATTTCAACAAGCTACTCAATGACTTTGTTTAATTTTTTTCATTGTAAATTCTTGTAAATATTAGAGTAGGTGTTCTAGCTTTCCAAGAAGTGCATGAGCACATTTTCTCCCTTTTCTGGAGTTGTTCTAAACTTCTCGAAGCTCCCTAGAGTTTTATTTTTTGCTGGTTGAAGATTTTTGGAAGTTGCAAGTGGGATAATGTGCCAATTCTTGGTAGTGACTCTATGCCCAATAGATTGCTTAAGGCCACTGGTCTATGCTTAGCAGGAAAGCATCCCCTCTAAGTCACTAGGAATGTTGGCCATTTTTGGCCCCTATTCAGTCTATCATTGATAAATGATTTAAGAGATCTTCAATGGGCTAGATTCTTTGATGTTGGTTAACATGCTTTTTGGTCGAATTAACATCTTGTGTTAATGTCATTTCTTCATAAGCCAAGTTGGTTCAGTTTCTTCAAGTGCTAAGCTAGTTCAATTCCTTCATGTGCCAAGTTGGCTCATTTTTCCTTCATGCACTGAGTTGTATATTAATGCATGTTTTCTGCCAAGGTTAACATTTCACATTAACCATTTTTTCCACTTAGGAGAGTGACTTTTCTGCTCTTTATAAAATCTCAAAATTGCTACTATCTCTTCAACTAAATATTCAAGAAATGTGTCAACCAACTATTGTGTGCCATTTGGCAGATCCTTCTTATGCTACATTTCTTTTAATCAAATGGTGGTTGTATTTTCACATTGATACCCTTTTCTCTTGTGAAGATACGATGGCCATTAGATCTTGGCATTTCTTTGGATATCTATGAGTGCATCTTGACCATCTATGTAGTTAGGTGGAGATATTGGATCTACGATTGTGTTTATTGATCAATTGGGGATTTTTTTGTAGCATCTAAGCTACCTATATTTAAATGAAGATCTACATCAATGGAACATCTTATTGGGGCAAATCAAATTTATTCCACATAGGTTAATTCTATAATTTTCAAAGCAAGTTAACTTGCGTGTTATTCCATCTTACATTTTTTGATAGTGGTATAGATTTATTTGTTGTGGCCACGTCACATTACAAGGATTGTTCTTTAATGTTGAATGACATTTTTTTTCCTTGTTTACACAACATCTATGCATCTTCATGCCTCATTAATGATTGTAATGATCAAATTTCATGGAATTTGATTTCTTACAACTGGTTGCACTTCCTATCACTTCACTACAGTAAATTGTATTTCAAGGTCAGATTTAATTCTAATATATATATTTATTGTTGCTCTTTATAACTTGACTCCATCTTGTGGGAGTCAGATACAATTGGTTAATTTTGTGTTGTCTTTGATGTTACACAAATGTCATATGATTATTAGTTAGTATATGCTGAGATCGCTTGTGTAGTGAAGACAGTTCTTAGTGTCTACCGAGTGTTCCTATGTTTTCCTAGTTCAAAAGGTAGTGTCTACTGTGTTCACTCAAGCATCAAAGGAAAATTTGTAGAAAGTGAGTGTTAACTAGGCTCACTTGGGTAACAAAGGAAAGTTGGATGGAACTAGTGCTAACCGAGCTCATTCAATATCCAGAGGATTTTTCATAAGTTTGTAGTGTTAACCAAGCTTCCATTGGTTAACAAAGGAAATCATTTATGAGTCAATTTCTACTGAGCTAGGTTGGGTAATGAAGGATTTTTATTTTTATTTTGTATTAATCTTAAAAAATTTATCTATTGATTCTAGCTTACTAAGGTAATAAATATTGATTATTCTAAATTGTATTTGAGCTAACTTGACAAAGTGGAAGATATAAGGTCAAGTTGTGATTTCAAAGTGTGAAAGTGAAAGAGATGATAATGTGATTGAAAATCTAATGATGAGAAGAGGAAGTGAATTTGAAGGATAAAGTGGAGTAGCAAAGATATATATTCAATTAGGAAGGATGAAGTACAAGCTAGAACAGAGATCTATAATTAGAAAATTAGTTGCATTGAAATTAGGTCATCTCATTCTTACTCTCTAAACATTGTAGTAATGATCTAAATCTTCTAATAGAGTTGGTTTAACAACTATTTGTAATTCCTTTAACAAGGTGGCAATTCCATTGAATTATTCTCAAAACCTCTAACAAGGCCACTCCTAACAAGGTGATTAAATCTTCTAACTAGGTCACACCTAACAGTGTGTTTTGTAACCTTTAACATGGTTGGCTCCTAATAGAGCTCACTTTAGAAGAGTGAAAATTAGTAACTAGTTGCAATTGGTGGTTTTTTCCAAATTGAGATTCCATGTTAAATCCTAGTGTCAAATTTGTTCATGCTATTTTCTTTTAAGTTTTTGCAACTAAGTTAAATCAATTGTAATCACAGATAACATCTAAAGGCTTATTCGTTAATCATTTACTGAGATAATCCAATTATTACAAAGTTACAACATTTTGTATGTATTTAGTGAGCTTCAACAGTATTTAGTTATCTATTTACATTTTGTACTAACATCTAAGGGATCTAAGATTTATTTTTGTAGTAATTCATTCATCTCTCCCCTCTCAGTTACTCGTCTTATTTTCAAAAATTGTTATTAGAGCTTTTGGTGCTTGTAGAGAAGGTTTCAAGGACCTAAGCTAAAGATCATGATGTCTTACAAAAGAGAGATTTCCAAGCTAAATAGAGACAATTTTGTAGCATGGGAAGGACTTATGAGATTACATCTAGCTAATATCAGTGATTTAGGATGCAAATTTTTTGATGTTGAATATAAGACTCCCACTGGAACATTATCAATTGAAGACATTGTTGAAAAGAAGAATCATAATATCATGATGATAGATATTGCATCTACTCTTAGTTATGTTGAATTTAATGAGGTAAAAGATTGCAAAATTTCTTTTGAAATTTGAAAAAAATTGAAAGATATCTATGGAGGAGATGAAAATGTAAGAAGAGCCAAAGCATAAATTCTTAGAAGATAATTTGATCAAATGAGAATGAGAGAAGATGAAAACATTGAAAAATATGTGGAAAGGATCAAGGCCAGTGTAAGTGCAATCAAAGCATTTGGAGGAGAAATTATGGACAAGACTATTGTAAGTAAAGTACTCAAAAATATTCTTCCTATTTATGTAATTAGAGTATCTACTATTCAAGAAATGAGATGTGATCCAAATAATAAAATATGTTTGGATGGTCTAGTTGGAAGATTAACAGCTTTTGAATTAGACAATTATGATAACTATGTTCCCGCTTCAAAGAATATTGAATCTGCATTTAAAGCTAAACTCTCACTCAAAGAAAAGGTTAAAAAGTCAAAGTCCAGTCAATCAAGAAGTGAAGAAGATGGATCATTAGAAGAAAGTTTAGACGGTGATCTTGAAGTTGTTATAGCCCTGCTTGTAAGAAAGTATTCCAAAGGAAGAGGAAAGTACAAAGGTAAAGTTCCTCTATTCTACTTTTCTTGTGAAGAAATGGGTTATATTGTTGCTAGGTGTCCAAACAAGGAAATCAAGGATGAGAAGAAAAGTAACAAGCATAAAGGCAAGAAGGAATCCAAGAACTACAAGAGCTTCAAGGTAAAAGGTAAGAAATCTTATTTTATAGCTAAAGATTCTAATAACAGTGAAGATGAAATGGTATATATTGTTGTGAAAGATGAATATGATGATGAAGGAGATAAGATGACACTTATCTATAATGTTAGCAAAAATGATATATGGATTATTGATAGTGGCTGCTCATATCATATGACTGGTGAGAAAACAAAATTTGAGCATATGGAATTTTATGATGGAGGTATGTAATATTTGAAAATAATGAATCGTGTACCATAAAAGGAAAAGGATGTATCTTGTTGACTAAAGAACTTGTATGTGACAATGCTTATTCGGTTGAAGGACTAAAGCATAATTTACTAAGTGTGGCATAGCTGAATAACATTGGATTCAAGGTAGAATTCATGAATGGACAGGCCAAATTATTGGTTAGGAAAGAAAATTTGGTTGGATCTGGCAAGTAAACAAAAGGTAATCTATTTTATCTTAATCTCAATGATTGTTCATGTTTTATTGGTCAAGCAGAGGAAAGCTGGTTATGTCACAAAATCTTATGTCATGTGAATTTTGATAATCTAGTCAAAATAAGAAAACATAAAAGAGTAAGAGGTATTCCTAGTTTGAAGAAGCCTAGCATGGGTCTATGCAAGAATTGCCAAATTGGTAAGATGGGAAAGGCTAGCTTCAAAAGAAAAGACTATTAGTCAGAAGAAGTCTTGAAAATTGTTCATATAGACTTATGTGGACCTATTGAAATAGAGAGTTATAGTGGAGAAAAGTTTTTCATTTTTTTTTTTTGATGACTACTCTAGAATGATGACAATAATATACCTAAAAGAAAAATTAGAAGCCTTTCAAAAATTCAAGTGGTATCTGGAAAGAGTAGAAAAATAAAT
Source organism: Cupressus sempervirens (assembly GCA_028749045.1). Lineage (NCBI taxonomy): Eukaryota > Viridiplantae > Streptophyta > Pinopsida > Cupressales > Cupressaceae > Cupressus > Cupressus sempervirens. Next base: position 54,372,834 of record CM053784.1, on the reverse strand, counting down.
TGGAAATAATTTGAAATGCTTAAGATCAAACAGAGGTGGTGAATTCATCTCCTATGAATTCAATAATTTCTACATTGAAAGAGGAATCAAAAAACAAGTATTAGCCCCTAGTACACCACAACAGAATGGTATAACAAAAAGAAGAAATAGATCTATCATGGACTATGCAAGAACCCTAATGATTGAGAAGAATGTTGCTCTCAAATACTAGAAGGAAGCTATTAGCACTATAGTTCATACCTTGAATAGAGTTTAGTTGAAGAAAGATTCAAACAAAACACCTTATCAACTATGTTATGGCTACAAACCTAATGTAGGTTACTTGAAAGTATTTGGTAGAAAATGTTATATATTGATAGAATCTAGAAAAGAAAAATTTGATGTAAAAGGTGATGAAACCATATTTCTAGGATACTCCTATAGAAGTAAAGTATATAGATGTTTGAGTTTGTCTACTCACAAAATCATAGAAAGTACACATGTTAGAATTGATGCATTTGCAAAAAAGAGTGAAGAAGAAAGAAATAAGGAACCTAAAGATTATAGAAGATTTATTTACTATGAACTTGATACTTTGCAAAATCTATCTAAGAGAAAAAAAGCTTCATCTCCAAGTCCCCAAAAACTCCAATAGTTACTGAGTTGTAGATAGTGCAACCCAAGCTAGAAGGACCTGGGTCACAATCAGAGGCTACCGAGCTAGTTCAAACTGAGCCTGATGGACCCAAGATTGAAACTAAAATTCAAGAAGAAGATGGTGGAACTCATTCAAAGGCCAAAGTGCTTGTGTTAGCAAGGTATGTTAGAAGACATCATGCACCTGATCAAATCATTGGAGACAAATTTGATGGAACAATGATGAGAAGAAAATTAAAAGGTACATGTTTATTTATTGAATTTGAACCTAAAAGTGTTAAGGATACTCTAGAAAATGAAAGTTGGATTGAAGAAATGAATGAAGAAATAGAAAAAATAGAAAAGAACAAAACTTGGACTCTTTTTCTTAGACCTAAGGATAAAAATGTAATTGGTACAAAGTGGGTATTTAGAACTAAAGCTAAATGAAGATGGAAAAGTATCAAGAAACAAAGAAATATTAGTGTGCAAATATTATTCCCAAGAAGAAGGTATTGACTATGGTGAGACTGTTGTTCCTATAGCAAGACTAGAAGGTGTTAGAACTTTACTAGCATATGCAACACATAGAGGATTTAAAGTATATCAAATAGATGTCAAATTTGCATTTTTGAATGAAATTCTTAATGAGGAAGTCTACATTGAACAACCAAAACATTTTGTAGATCCTCAAAAAAGAGACATGGTTTGCAAACTACACAAAGCCTTATATGGTCTCAAATAGGCCTCTAGAGCTTGGTATGAAAGACTCCATAATTACTTGGTACAGATTGGTTTTCAAAGGACTAATGATCATGGTAGTATTTATATCAAGGAAGGACCAGATAAGAAGACTGCATTGACAAAAATATTTGTTGATGATACTCTATTTACTGAAAATGATAACTTATGCAAAGCATTCTCAGAAGAAATGAGTAAATAATTTGAGATGTCCATGTTTGGTGAAATAAAATTCTTTGTTGGATTGCAAATACACTAGAACAAAAATGGTATCTACACCACTCAATCTAAGTATATCAAGGAGATACTGAAAAAAATTGGAATGGAAAATTCAAGACCAGTTGGAACACCTATGTCTATTGGACATTAGCTTTCCAAAAATGATGATTCCAAAGAAGTAGATAACACCACATATAGATCAATGATTGAAAAATTGTAGTATGTAGTACACACAAGGCCTAATATTTCTCTAGCAGTCAAAATAGTGGAAAGATTCTTAAAAAATCCTAAAGAAAATCACATGATGGCAATCAAGAGAATCATGAGATATCTAAACGGTGCTGAAAACTATGGTTTATGGTACAAACTTGGAGGCAATTTGGACTTGAAACTATTTACTGATGTTGATCGAGCAAGAAGTCTTGATGACAGAAAAAGCACTAGTGGTGGAGCATTCTTTCTTGATAAAAGACTAGTATCCTGGACAAGCAAGAAGAAAAATTGTACATCTCAATCCATAGCAAAGGCAAACTATGTAGCAGCAACAGTCAATTATTCTAACATTGTTTGGTTCAAACAACTATTGGAAGGAATGAAGGTAGAGATCAAAGATCAAGTTGTCATTTATTGTGATAACACCAGTGCAATGAACATATCAAAGAATCCAGTAATGTAGTCCAAAACAAAGCATATTGCTATAAAATATCACTTCTTAAGAGAGTTAGTGCAAGATAAATAAGTTGTATTAGAATATATGAATATAAAGGAATAGATTGTAGACATATTCACCAAGCCATTACCTAAGGATGCATTTATGTATCTAAGAGGTAAGCTAGGGGTCATTCGCCTATCTGAAATTCACTAAATGAAGTTTAGTGAATGCATCAACTAGAACTTGTTGAAGATCAATAAGTTGGTGCAAAATTTGCAAGGGCATATTGTAGATGAATCAGTACTTAAGGTACATTGGTATTTACAAAATTATTTTCTTTGGCATGTGTTGTCAAAGAGGGAGAAGCTTACTATCATATCTTTGAGAAATTTTTAGAACTAGAATAAAGTTAGGAACTAGAGAGGGAGAAGTTTTCTAAAAGAGGGAGAAAGTTCTAAATGAACTTGGTAGTCATCATTGCAGATAGAATCTAGTCAAAGGAAGAGCTCATACTAATAGAGGGAGTTCTCTAATCTAAAATCCAAAATTTCATTATGCTATGACATGTTGTGTTGCCATCAATACCAAAGAGGGAGATTATTAGATACGACTGGTTAATTGTGTGTTGTCTTTGATGTTACAAAAATGTCATATCATTATGAGTCAATATATGCCAAGCTCACTCAGGTAGTGAAGATAGTTCTCAGTGTCTACCAAGCATTTATGTGTTTTCCTAGTTCAAAAGGTAGTGTCTACTGTGTTCACTCAAGCATCAAAGGAAAATTTGTAGAAAGCGAGTGCTAACCAAACTCACTCAGTTGCCAAATGTTTTTTTCTAAGTTTGTAGTGTTAACCAAGCTTCTGTTGGTTAATAAAGGAAATTATTTTTGAGTTAGTTTCTACCGAGCTAGGTCAACTAATGAAGGATTTTCTTATTTTGTTGTACTAAGCTTATTTGATTTATCTATTGATTCTAGCTGACTATGGTGATGAATATTGATTATTCAAAGTTGTATTTGAGCTGACTTGATAAAGTGGAAGATATAAGTATACATTTAATTTGTGATTTCAAAGTGTGAAAGTGCAAGAGATGATGATGTGATTGAAAATCTAATGATGAGAAGAGGGAGAAAATTTGAAAGATAAAGAAAAATATCCTTGTGGAGCAACAAAGATATATATTTGATTAGGAAGGATCAAGTACAAGCTAGAATAGAGATCTATAATCATCAAATCTATTACATTCAAATTAGGTCATCTCATTCTTACTCTCTAGCCATTGTAGTAGTGATTTAAATCTCCTAACAGAGTTGGCTTAATAGTTATTTGTAAATCCTCTAACAAGGTGGCAATTCCATTGAATTGTTCTCAAGACCTCTAACAAGGCCACTCCTAACAAGGTATTTAAATCCTCTATCCAGGTCACACCTAATAGTGTGTTTTGTAACCTTTAACAGGGTTGGCTTCAGACAGGGCTCACTTTATAAGAGTGAAAATCAGTAACTAGTTGCAATTGGTGTTTCTTCTCAAATTGGGTTTCCATGTTAAATCCTAGTGTCAAATGTGTTCATGCTATTTTCTTTTATGTGTTTGCAACTAAGTTAAAGTAATGGTAATCATAGATAACATCTAAAGGCTTATTTGTTAATCATTTACCTAAGCTAATCCAGTTATTATCGAGTTATAGCATTCTGTATGTATTTACCAAGCTTCAACAATATTCAATTATCTATTTGCATTTTGTGATGACAATTAAGGGATCTGAGATTTATTTCTATAGTGACTAATTCACCCCTCCCCTCTCAGTTACTCCTTTTATATTTCCAATAGTGGGGTTTGAACTTAAAGTTAGATCTGAGTTATGCTTGAACTCTATAAAGGCAAGTTGTAAATACTTTTTCCAAGTTCTTCTCTATTTATGTTTTTTGCAACAACATTATGCTATGTAATTACTTGTCTTCCATTAGTGAAATAATTTTCCTTCCTTATCTCTTCTTTCCATTTGTCAAATGTGCATGTACCTTACCTTTTGGTGGGTGTTTCTTTACAGTTTTCAAGGTTGTATGTTGTGTCCAAACTGTTGATGGTTTCTGTATATGTGAAGATGTCTTTCCTTTCAACACTTCAACTAGTTCTAAACTTGCATGTGAATTCTTGGAGATAGAATAGAGTTGGGACTAGTGTATTATGGATGTTTTATTGATGTGTTGTGCATTTGTGGATAGAGTCATAACCACCATTCTATCTTGGTGCATCACATCCCTATCCCTTTATACATCTTAATCTTAGTCTCCTCCCTTTTCCTCTCAAGCAATAGTTTAGGTTCACCCTGATAGCAAAGGAAGTCAACATTCTCTAGAGATTTAGCCTCAAAGCACAAGTCCCACACTTGGAAGCTATTTAATTGTTACACAAGGTTACTTGAGGATCAAACCTCAAGCAAGGGTGCAGACTTTTGGGACAACAAGAACATAGTACAATACTACATAAGAGTTAAAGAGGTTGTTAATGCTATTCATGGTGTAAATAGAGAAATGAAAGATGAAATAGTAATAAGTAAGGTATTGATGATTCTACTTCCTCTCCATGCCATTAGAGTCTCTACAATCCAAGAATTGAGATCTACACTAGGTAACACTTTGATGTTACAAGGTTTAATTGGTAAACTTATTGCTTTTGAGATGCCTAACTTTGATAAGTATAGACCTGCCACTATTGAATCTACTTTCAAGTCATAGCTAGTTCTTAGAAAAAGAAAAGTTAAACTTGTGAAGAGTGGTAGTGATAGTTCTGATGATGACATTGATGAACTTGAAACCCTTATTGCAAAAATGTTTGGAAGAGGAAGAAGTAAATACAAAGGTAAATTACCTTTTTTTTTCATGCAAAAAAGTTGGTCATATTGCTGCTAGGTCTCTAGATAGAGAGGACAAGGATAAAAGGAAGTAAAGAAAGTACAAATTTAGAGGAGATGATAAAGATTACAAGAGAAGAAAGGATGAAAAAGTTAATAAATCTTGTTATATTGTTGAAGACGAAATTGATAATGAATCTGAGAGTAATGATGATGAAGTTGTCTATGTTGCTATGAAAGAAGATTCTAATGAAGATGAGAAAACTACATTAATTTCATATGTAAACAAAAGTGAAAAATAGATAATATACAGTGGATGCTCCAATCATATGATTGGTGATAAAGATAAATTTTAAGATATTGGTCCATATAAAGGTGGATGTGTTCAATTTGGCAAAAATATTCCATGTGTTGTGAAAGGTAAAATAACCATTCAACTGGCTAACAACATAACACGTGACAATGTTTATTGGGTTTAAGGACTTAACTATAATCCATTGATTGTTTCAAAGTTGAACAAATTAGGTTAGAAATAGAGAGTTGAATTCTAAAATAGGAAGGCCAAGATACATGATGTTGATGGTAAGCTAGTTGGAAGTGGTGATCAAACAAGAGGTAATTTGTTCTATCTAGATCTATCAAATGAGACATGTTTGTTTGTACAACAAGAAGATGTTTTGTTATGGCATAAGATATTATGTCATGTGAACTTTGACAATTTGGTGAATATTAGTAAGATTGAGAAAGTAAGAGGGTTATCTAAACTAAAGAAGCTTGAAAATGCAATGTGTAAACATTGTCAATTGGAAAATATGGCCAAGTATAGTTTCAAGAGAAAAACATACACTTTTGGTAATATTTTGGAATTGGTTCATACTAACTCATAAGGACCCATTGATGTTCAAAGCTACTGTAGAGATAAGTTATTCATTTTATTTTTTGATGACTACTCTAGGATGATGATTGTGATGTTTTTTAAAGCTAAATCAGATGCCTTTTAGTTATTCAAGTGGTATTTAGCTAGGAGTTAAGAAAGAAACATGGAAGAGTCTAAAGTGCTTGAGATGTAACAGAGGTGGTGAATTTTTTTTCAAATGAGTTCAATATATTCTACAATGACATAGGAATTAAAAGATAGATGTTAGTACCAAGGACCCCTCCCCAGAATGGGATAGCTAAAATGATAAATAGATCAATAATGGACTATACAAGAACATTAATAATGGAGAAGATTATATCAAAGAAGTATTGGAGATAAGTAGTCATAACTGCTATTTATAGCTTGAATGGAGTATAAGTCAAGAAAGATACCAACACTACATGTTTTGAACAATAGAATGGTTATACTTATAATGTGAAGTATTTCAAAATCTTTGGAAGTGGATGTTATGTATAATAGGAATGGAAAACTTGATGAAAAAAGTGATGAAGGTATATTCTAGGTTATTCCACCAAAACAAAAGCCTATAAGTGTTTAAATTCTAACACTACTAAAATTGTGAAAAGTGCAAATGTGAGAGTTGATGAGTTTGTAAAAGGAAGTCATGTTGCATGTAAAGAAGAACCTGAAGACTATAATAAATTGTTCTATGAGGATGAAGATGCTCAAAGAACTCCTAATAATCAAGAAAACCAAGTTGTGGACTCTCATCAGATAAGAAATAATGAAACACAAATAAATATTGTCAAGCAATAGAGAGTTGGTGCTAAGCAATAGATTGAAGGTGTTGAGTCATATACAAGAAATGTTGACCATCAAAGAGAAAATTTTGAGCATACAAACATGGACTAGAACCTAAAAAAGAAAGAGCAAATGAACTTGAGATTAATTTTCAACATGAACTTATAGAAGAAAAAAGAAGGAAACTAACTATACTAGCAAAATATGTAAGAAGACATCATAAACCTAAACAAATAATTGGTGATGATGAATCAAGTGTTATGACCAAAAAAATTAATCAAAGGTGATGCATGCTTACTTTGTTAATTTGAGCCTAAAATAGTAAATGATTCTTTAGACAATGAAGATTGGATTTAGGAAATGAATGAAGAAATTGACTAGATTGAGAAGAACAATACTTGGACCTTAGTGCCAAGACATAAAGACAAAATGTCATTGGGAAAAAGTAGGATTTTAGGAATAATATCAATGAGAATGGAGTAGTAACAAGAAACAAGGAAAGACTAGTATGTAAGGGTTATGCTCAATAAGGAGTTGATTATGGAGATTTTTTTTTCCTATGGCAAGACTTGAAGGAGTCAGAACTTTGCTTGCATATTTAGCTTACAAGAATTTCAAGGTGTATCCAATGGATGTCAAATATTCATTTTTAAATGGTATACTAGGGAAATAAGTATACATTGAACATCTAAAAGGATTCGCAGATCCAAACAAGAAGAAAATGGTATGTAAACTAAACAAAGCCCTTTATGAATTGAAGTAAGCCCCAAGAGCATGGTATGAAATATTACATAACTATTTGGAGAAGATTGGTTTTGAAAGGAAAAATTATAATAGTAACCTATATTTGAAGAATGGTAAGAACAATAAAGTATTGTTATCTAAAATATTTGTTGATGATATCATATTTGGTGGAAGAGAGGAATTATGCAAATGATTTGTTGATGAAATGAAGAAGGAATTTGAAATGACTATGTTTGGTGAAATTGAATTCTTTGGTAGATTATAAGTATGTCAAATGAAGTTTGTTATTTTCATTACATAATCCAAATATATCAAAGAGACAGTAAAGACTTTTTATATGGAATATTCTAGGCTAGTGAGTACACCTATGTCTACAAGATCTAAGCTATCAAAGACTAATGATTCTACTAATGTGAACCAAGCCCTATATAATTCCAAGATTAGAAAACTATAGTATCTTGTTCACACTAGACCAAATATTATTTTAGAAGTTGGGATAATTAATAGATTTTCAACAAATCCTAAAGAGAACCACATGATGGTAGTGAAAAGGGTCATGAGATATCTAAAAGGTACATAAGCCTATAGATTTTATTACAAAAGAGATGATAAGTTTGAACTAAAAGTGTTTGCTAGCTCAGATTGGGAAGGAAATATTAATGATAGAAAAAGCACTCGTGGAGGTTCATTCTTTCCAGGAAAGAGATTGGTGTCATGGAAAAACAAGAAGTAGAACTATATTTCACAATCAATAGTTGAAGCCAAGTATGTGGTAGCTGTAGCAAACCAATCAAATATTATGTAGATCAAAAAATTACTAAAGGTATGAAAGATAAAATTATAGATACAATGGTTATCTATTGTGATAACACAAGTACTATCAACATTTCAAAGAATCTAGTGATGCACACTAAGACAAAGCACATTCCTATCAAGTGTCACTACTTGAGGAAATTAGTTCAAGACAAAGATATGAAGCTAGAATATGTGAATACTAAAGAATAGATTGCTAACATATTCACAAAAGCCTTACTTAAAGATGCTCATGAATATCTTAGAGGTAAACTATGGGTTATTTCCCTCACAAAAACTACTTAAGAAGAAAAGGTGCAATACATCACATGTGCTAATAAGAATATCCTACACATCGATGCAATCTAGCTCTACTTTGGGACAAGCCTAAAGTAGATAATTATAGGAATTAGCCAAATATGCAAAATTTGCATAATTCAGATGAAGAGTTTTTAGAGGTCAAACAACTAAATTTCTTTGGCATTTTTTTCAAAGAGGGAGAGATTACCAAAGAGGGAGAATTGTTTCAAAGAGAGAAATTTAGAAAAGAGAATCAAAGGGAAATCTTTTGGATTGTATGGTAACAAGTGCAAGTGGTATTTCTACATATTGAGATATTTCCACCAATGCCAAAGAGGGAGATAGTTGAAAACTTACAATTGGAATAATTGTTATTTTGTCATTGATGTCAAATCTATTGATAAGATATATTACTACCTAATATAAATGATATATCTTTTTTGATTGAAAAAAAGGATTTGAGAAGTTGATCAAAACAATATCACCTAAAGGAAAGGTTGAGTTATGAAAAAAGAGTTACAATGGGCATTTGATTAGATAGACTTTGATGATGAAAAGTGAATGTTTATATCAAGAAAGCAAAGCCAAGCTGAGTAATAGAGTAAAATGCTAAGGAATGTTGAGTAATGCTAAAGTCAACTAAGCTATAGTTAGTATAAATAAAATCTAGTGTTGACCAAACATTAACATCAATTGAGTGAGATAGTTGATGTTGAGCCAGACAACTTTATAATAACTAAGTAATTTGGTGATGAACAAGTATCAGAATTTAGATATTGTCGAGTGATAGTATGAGAATGAATTCAAGGAAATTGTGAGATCAAGCTGACACGGTTGATTTCTTGGGAGAAGTAAACCATGTTGAAGATAATATTGATGAGTTAGATGATTAAATTCAAGGTAAGGATTAGGTAAAGACCTAACAGATGGATTCTACAGAAGTTTTTAGAAGAAGATCAAGAAGATGGATAGATAGAATGAATTGAGTTGAACATTATTGTAAACCCAAAGATCTATGGTAGTTATAGAAAATGGAAAAGGCCTATTTAAAGAGATACAAAGCCAAACAAATGGTTTTATGTGTGTGTATGTGCAAGTGTGTATGTGAAGAGAGACATACAAAGAAAGGTTGATCAAAAATACAAAAGTATGAGTGAATGCAAAGCTCAAGGAGAAAGCTTAAGTGAATCTGAGTAGAAGGATTAAGTGTTATTGAGAAGAGTGGATTGATTGCTTGAAGAGTTTCCAAGAGAATCAAGATCAGCAATGACAATGAAAGGATTATCAATGAGTGAGCACAAGAATTGAATAGAGATCTAAACCAAAAAAATTGAGTTGTAATAACATAGACCAAAACCTACTATTTTCTTTCTAGTCATTGTAAAAAACTTGTATTGAAACCCTTTTAATAGAGGATGACCTAACAATCATTTGGAAGACTTAACATTCTATGTAAATCCTTTAACTAAGTGACATTCTAAATGGAATGATTAAATTCCTCTGACAATGCCACTCCTAATAGGGTGATTAAATTGTTTAATAAGGTCACATTTAATAGTGTGTTTTTAACCTTTAATATTGTTGGCTCCTAATAGAGCTCACTATGAAAGAGTGAAAATGGGTGACATGTTGATGGTATTTTTTCCCAAATTGGGTTTCCATGCAAAAATCCTAGTGTCAAATAGAGACTGACCAACAATAGGATTAGTAAAACAATGAATTTTTTTTATTGTTCAAATAGTACAAAATGACCTTGAGTAATTGATTCACAACCCACCTCCCCCCCCCCCCCCCTCGCCCCCCCTTGCCCCCCACTCAATTATTCTAACATTTCTAAGAATTAATACCTTATGAACCTTAGAAAATTCCTAGTTGAGAAAATCAATTTCCCTAAGAAAATGCCTCCAAAAATATATTTTGTGAAATTCAATTATGAATATAGAAGGTTGTAGGATGATTTCATTGAGCAACTGCCTATGTCAAGGGAGGGTAGAGAAGTTATCAAGGGTGGGAAAATGTTGAAGAATTATGTACACCCTAGTTTGATGGATAGGAAACATGTTTGATGAAAATATGCCTAGAAAATGTATAGAAATTTTTTAAGTGGTGGGTTGGTTAGGTCAATACACAAAGCCCACACAATAATGCATGACAATATGATTTAAGAAAATTGGTAGTACTACTATCTTCCTTGATATTGACTTATTACTAGAATTGGTAGATAGGTATTATCCAACAATACATGAGATTAAGGATAAATATGTGGGAGCATTATTGAAGATAAAAGTTGATTCAATCAGAGACAATTTTGGTCTCTACCCTACTAAATAGGTGATAGACATTATAGACTTTCAAATGGTTGAAAAAGTAGGAAAAGATGTCCAACATAAGTTGATAACTTCTTTCCTAAAAGAATTAAATGGATTAAATCTTTCTCCCTTGGCTATCTCATACACAATAGTAATTGTGAGTACTAAAATTTTTCTCAAGTAATCACCCATACTACTCTATACCAAGTTTTGGGTTTGAAAAACAAAAGAAAAATTCATGTGGATGTGTTTAGGGATACAAAAGTATGAGGATCCTGTGATTCATGGTTTCCTAGATATTTGGAAAGAAATATCAATGAAGGATTTATAGTTTTAAAGAAGGGAGAATTTACTAATTTGAAGTGGTGTTCATAATTGATACATATGCTTCTTTTTCACAATAAGAATTATTTTGTAAAGGAGATGGACATAAAGCTTCAAAGAGATGGGGAGATACCACATGTCCAACTATGGTCCACCATTTTCTCAATGGATTGGGAAGGCTCAAGTTTTCTACTATTTGATAACCAATTTAGAATTATTTTGAGGAGAGTAATTTTACATATGTTTGAAAGATTTCCCCAGCCCTTAAAAGTTTTCTTGAGACCTGTTGACTTCAATTTAGTTCCAAAGATGTGTCATCAGTGGGAATACACATATTTTTATCCCTTTACCATAATTATCAGAGTGTATGGTTTTCCTAAAAGACATGTGTTCTTCCAAAATATGTTTCATTGAGAATTGGCTTCTTGGAGATCATGAGATAAATTGCAATGTTGCAAGACACTGAATTCCCTCTAGAGAATAATAGAAAGGGGACATTCTTTCCAAAGCTAATAATCTTTCATCATTTTTCTATCATCAAAGATGGAAGAAATAATTTGATTCAATTATTGAGACCTTCCAATATGAATGTGAATTCTAAAAGGATGAATGATATTGATGGTTTCTATTAAATACTAGTTTATAAGATCAACAAGGAACCAATGAGTAAGCATGAATTTGACTACCTTGAGGATATCATCATAAATAAAGAGGATGTACTAGCTCAAAAGAGTTAAAAGAAAGTTTATTAGTGTGTGTATGAATAGAATTTAGAAAAGATAACTGAGAATGAACCCAAATATGATCCACTTTCAGATTATAAGAGTCTAGAATAGAGACTGAGGATACTCTTGGGCAATTTCTAGAGTATATATGACACAATGTTAGAAAATTTGGGAAGAGGGAGAAAAATAAATATAATTTTTGTTGAGAATAAAGAAAACTAGAATACTCTATTTAAATCTATTTAAGTTTTTCCAAAGGAGAGGAAAGGTAATAAGAGACCTAGGGAGGAAGATCAATCTCATGATTTAGAGTTGGATAAAGATCTTAAAACTCTAGAGGATTTGAGGGTGTACTAGAGAAGGGGGAATGAGAGAGAGAATAGTTAATCCAAGGGTAGTAGAAATCCCAAGTATGGAAGCCATAGTTGAAGATGACCCAACCAAATGATTTCCATTTCTTGAGTCACCCAACTCACCCCCTATAGCTTCTCCACAAGGACCTAATGAAAGAATATCTGAAGAAAAGGGGAAGAAATCAACAGAGGTGATATTGAAATAGGAACAAAAAAAATTTGAGAAATTAAATTTTCCTTCTGGTGATGATGATGAGGAAGAGGAATACATATATATCCTTGAGAAAGATTCCATAAGTGAAGAGCTCCAAGTTCCTAAAGTACTAATTTCTAACATTATTATTTAGGAGATAAAGAGATAATTTCCAAGAGAGCTCATAACAAAGTCTTGTAAAGTGGGTGTCTTTTATGATGAATTGGTCAAATTAGTCCCTTTCAAGAAACTATTATGGAATTATTTTAAAGAGGATTGTCTTAGGATGATAGGTGAAAAGAGGAGGCAAAACCCAGATGATGATCTTGATTGTTTGAAATAACAATGGGAAAGTAATTTTTGAGAGTGGGGTGAATCAATACTTCAAACTTTTGCCTCTAAAACATACCACCAACATACATCTCATAACTTAACATGTAAATTAAAAAAACTTAACCATGCATCACATTCATAGAATAAAGTAAATAACACAAAACACAATAAATTGGTTACCCAAAACCCCTCCAAGGAGAAGGTGAAATTGGGGTGGGCATGACACTTATAAATATTCACTATTGAAATTGTAAAGTGTGACCAATTATGGTTACAAGGCGTTTGATCATAAACTATCATCTACCTTGTGAGTGGTCTACCCTATCAAAGGCTTACAAAGGCTATTAGGTATCACCTTGCTAGAGGATTTAAACTCACAATTATGTAAACACTCAATTAAGAGATTTAAAAAATCCTATTAAGACTACAAAGCCTATTAAGACTACTCTATTAGGATATTTACTCTATATTACCTATTAGATTGATTTGACATCATGATCCTTCTATTAGCACTCTTCTACTTAATGTTAGATCTTCTCTTTATTGATAAATCCTTGATCATTTTGATTAGAAATATCTCCTCTATCTTTTCTCTACTTTTCTCTATTCTCTCAAAATTGTAACTCAATTTTTGAATAGCTTGACACTCACTATTTAATTGGCACCTAAATCAATCGACACATACTAATTTTCTTGGCTCTTGAATGACTCGACACACATAGACTACTCAACACCTACTAGTGCTTGGCATTAACTAGTCATATTTCTCAACATGTATTGTTTGGAAACTTGTGCTTGACATTCTTTGATAACTTGGCTCCAATTAATTGTTTGGCTCATTCTGATCACTCAACATGCACTACTCACTCGGCTTGCACTGCATTTCTATTAGAGAATGACTAAGTATGTTGTTACTACCTTGTCAAAACCAAAATGAGATCAAGAATCTCCTCCTTTGACATGAGTGGAAAAAACATTTTGTCATGTATATATGACCTTATTATGAGTATAACTCAAATCATTTATATTCATAAATATTAGTGTAATTAAGTATTCACTAATTACACTTACTTAAGCTTAGGATAATGCATTTCATAGTAATTTGTGATTGAGATACTTTGGAGATTGCACCTTAATTAAATACATGGTGTAGGAGAATTCCTCTCTAGGTGGTTGTAGTTGTTATCTCAGTCCACCTTTAGTGTACTTATCATATTATCATCCTCATCATTGCACATACTTTATTGCATAATGGAGGATGATCCACCTTTGGTGGACATGTGATTCCACCTTGTGTGGGTGATAGCTTATCTTCTCTTTATCATTGTCTCTTATCACCTCTCCTATATAAGGAGGCCTGTTATATACATTTCAAATCAAGCTATTGGATGTCAATCAATTCCATTATCAATAATAGCATTCTTGCATCTATATGCAATTTTCTTGCCAATTTCTCATGGAAGTTATCTTGTTCTTTCATTTGATCCTAGGGGTGTTGTAGAGTCATCTAAAACTCTAACATGGTATCAAAGCTCTCATGGTGTGAAGACTTCTTCTCAAGAAGTGCAATCTTGGCTTGACTTATTGTTGATGCAACATTGACAATTGGGACATCACAATTTGGAGGAGATTTTGGGAGTCCTATTTTGTGGCCTTCTATTATAGGCAGAAATTGGAGCTTGTTAGTGCAAATCAAAGGTTGGCATCATATAGAGGAGGTCAAAAAACCCCTAAATCTAATTTTGTTTCATCCAAATTAAACATCTGAGGCCAAATCTAGAGCCATTTGATCTTTGAAGGTGTGATAGTGGTGATTTAGAAAAAATAATTTCAAAAGTGATTTTCAAATAGCGATATCTCCCTCATATGGACTCCTTTTTCCAAGAAACTTTTTTTTTGTTTTGGGGTAGAATTTCACAATCTACATAGTGTTGTAGGTGATTTTAAATCTTTGGCTTTGAATTTTTCTAAAAATTGTAAATCCCATTTTTCACAACTTTCAAGGCTTTATTTGGGCATATTCACTAACATTTTCAAGTGCAATTTTTTTTTTTGAAAGTGCATGATTTTTCCTCTACTTTCCAGATTTATAATCAAATTTTAGTGATTTGGAGTGGGCATATCACTTTCAAAAAAATGTCTTTTCTAGCTATATTTGCACTTGGTGAATACTTGGATTTCATTTTTCTTAGTCGAGTCAATAATTTGAAGGAGTTATCAATTAATTTTAGTCATCATTTGATTTCATTATGGATTTTTCAAAAGTTCTATTACTCACTCCATATAACTATCATGAATGGAAACAAGAAGTTTTTAATAAGTTGACAAGTATTAGATTGTTTAGAATGATTCTTGGATAGGATCTAGAACTAGCTATAGGTGTTGCAGAAAAAAGTAAATGGTTTGATAGAAAGGATAAAGTACTTGGCTCTCTTAGATCTACCATCTCCAATGATTTTCTATATCATATTGCATCCTGCACACATCCTCATGATGCCTAGACAACATTGGAAGGAATCTTTGGTAAACCTGATAGAATAGGAAAATTCAAATTGAAGAATGAGCTTATAGGTCTAAGTCCATGTGCTTTTGATAATATTCAAGACTTTTTCTCTAATTTCAATTCCATTCAATTGGAGCTTTCTAATTGTGGCATTACTAAAGATGATAAGCAATCAATATTATATATTTTTTCCAAGATAGGTCCTAAGTATTCAATATTTGTTTCCACATTCTATGCTACTATGGATAATCTTGGTAGTGCATACAAAATACCTTCTCTAGATGAATTTTCAACTCAACTCACAAGGGAATAAGAAAAGTTAGCATACACGGGTCAATTGAAGCCTTCCAAGTATCAAGCATTGGTTGAAAATGACTCCTCTCCAAAGACTCCCAAAGGAAAGGGAAATAATCAACACAAGGATACTAGGAAACATGACAAAAGTGGTGACTCTCCTTCACAACATAATATTGAATCCAGGTCCTCTTCAAGAGAATAATCATCTAGAAGAAAGAGAGATAAATGTGCTTATTGCAAAAAATTTAGGACATGATGAGCATAAATGTTTCCATAGGAAGATTGATGAGCTTACTCACATTCTTCAAAAGAACAATATCTAGTTTCCCTCATTAGTGTCTTCTCCTTCTTCTCACTATTAGCTAGTTACTACATCTACATCATCATCTAGAGGTAAAGGACAAGCACTCATTGCTTCTACACATCCTGAGCAAGGTAAATGGCTTCTTGTTTGAGGTGCATCACATCATATAACATCTTCTATGGATATTTTTTCTTCTATTGAGCCTTGTACTTCTCCACATATATTGATGGGTAATAGTACATACATGAAAGTTTTTTGGAAAGGTTCTATTCCTATAGAAGATGGTCTATTTAATGATGTTCTTTATGTACCATCCTTAACCACTAATCTCTTTTTCATTTACCAAATTACTCATGGGGAACAAGGTAAAATTGTTGAGTTCACATGTCTATATTAGGGACATGGAGACTAGAGATGTCATAGCTATGGGACTTGTTGATCATACATCATGCTTGTAGTATTTTGCACTTTTTTTTGATAATGATGATGATATTCATGATGTACCTAATCCTTTATTAAGTGTGAATAATTCATGTGAGGAGAACATTAGACACTTGAATCATTTTTTTCTTGAGACAAGTGTTTAACTTCCTACTCCTCCACCTCCTACTTCTTTGGACATAAGTTCTAATATTCAGCAGGATGATCTTTATGGTTTAGATCTTGCAATGTGGGATGAATTCTTGGATGCTCTTTTAGTTGAGTCTCATAATGAAAATTTGGTTAATACATCTAAGCAGGTTTCTCTTCGAGATACTTCTTCACCTTCTTTGGAGATTAATTTTCTCAGCTCTTCATGTTCTCTTGATTTTTCACATCTCATAGGTTAGCTTGATGGTGTTGTTGAATTTTTGAGCTTGGAGACCCCTATTCAGTCTTTAGAGATGCATACATAGAGACCTTCTTCCTCCTTCCTCACTTTTTATATGGAGTGGCTTCTTCGCCTTTTGATGTATTTATCTCTTCCTAAGGAGAGACATGTTTCTTATAGGCATTGAATTATATTTTTCTTACAGGCACTCTTCATATACATTAGAGCTTCTTTATTATGGGGGGATCATTCTTTGTATATACATGATGTTGCAATTTTTGGGTGGTCTTGAGTACTCCATCCATCCATGCATCTTGTTTTCATCTCTCTATTTTGGGGAGGGTTTTTCCCATGAGGTTTTCTCTCTTTCTCCACTTTACATGTATTGGATTGCATATTGTACATGGGTACCTAAAATGGCCTAGTAGCTGGGACCCATCTTTCATTGTGAGTTTAAGTGCATTCCCCTAAGTTGCACTTAGGCTGGGGGGGTTGGTGTAATTTAATATTCACTAATTAAACTTACTTAAGTTTACTTAGGATAATGTATTTCATAGTAGTTTGTGATTGAGACACTCAGGAGTTTGCACCTCAATCAAACACATTTTGTAGGAGAATTCCACTCTAGGTGTTCATAGTTTTTATCTCAATCCACCTTTAGTGTACTTATCATATTATAATCCTCTTCATTGCACATAATTCATTGCATAATGGAGGATGATCCACCTCTGGTGGACATGTGATTCCACATTGTGTGGGTGATAGCTTATCTTCTCCTTATCATTGACTCTTATTGTCTCTCCTATATAAGGAGACCTATTATATACATTTCAAATAAATCCCTTGGATGTCAATCAAGTCCATTATCAACAATATCATTCTTGCATCTTCATACAATTGTCTTGCCAATCTCTTGTGGAAGTTATCTTGGTTTTTAATTTGATCCTAGGGGTGTTGTAGAGTCACCTAAAACTCTAACAGTGACTTGGCTCCCATAAAGAAATTTCAAAACTTCAAAATTTGCGAAAAAATTATAAAGTAGTCATACCTTATGACTCCATTACTCCCCTTGAGAAAATGTTTCATTTCTATTTCTTCTTCTATTTTTAGTACTCCTCCTTATGTCTTATGCCTTATCAAAACATCATTATCCCTTTGAACTTCCTATGTGAAAATATTAACATCACATAGATTAGTATATGAGAGAAAATATTCTCTAACACCTTCACACTTTCTATTTTGGTTTCCAAGTCAACCTATCTGAGTGCAATTGCACTAGATATCTTCTCTAAGACCTTTGTATGAATTTTTCTTTTTGACCATTCTAAGAGTTTAACATTAGAATCCAAGTCTTCATCCTTATCTTATCAACAATATTGACAAGTTTCTCAATGATAAGTTTGTCTTCATTTGATTTTGGGAGGCTAAAAGCATAAATGAATATGAATTTTATCTCATACAATACCTATTTTTGCTTGTGCTCCTTTCTAGGAAATTTTGGTCTCTTCTTCCTCTATAAATATTCCTAAAGAATGCTCATTTACTCAATAGTGACTATGTTAAAATCAAATTTAGGCAATTCAATCACCCTATATAAACTTACATCACCATATGATGTATCATCTACACTCTTTGATGTACTTGGAATAGGCCTTGATATTTGTAGAGGTGTTGAATTTGTACTCATCCTCTAAAGGTTTTTTCTACTCATGGGAGTGGTAGAAACCAAAAATGTTACCAGAGTCTATATTGCAAGTTTCTCCTTATGTGTAGTAGTCAACTTCAACTCTTCAATTTTATCACCTTCCTTCACTTACTTCTAAACTTCACCTTGTGACTATGGGATAAGTACAAGACTTGCTTCTTGATCTATGTGCACTTTAGTTCCATCTTTATCAAAAATAACTAATGCTAGAAAAATTGAGCTATTTATGTTAGGCATTGATATATCTATTTGTTGTGCTTTTTCCTCTTTCATCTAGAATACAACTATGGGCATTGCTGATGGTGTCTCAGTTGTAGCAACTATCTATACCATGTTTGCACTTTGATCTATTTGAAGATACTATGTTTCCTTCTCTTTCATCCATGTAGATTGAGGGGGCACATTAGATGTTTCTTGTGGGTTTTCCCCTACAAATGCAAGTTCTTCCTTCTCAATCTCATCAACTCTCACCAATATAGGATTAGTGCATAGTTGTGTTGTTGTGGTAGAGTCTAGTAATATTTTCTTCAAATCCTCCTTAGTCAAAGGATTAACATTTTGAGGTGTGGTTTCATGAACATCTTTAATGAGAATTTATTCCTATCAAATCACTTGGTCTATGTGTTGAGGACTAGCATTAAAAACTTGTACACCCTGTACATCTTGCTACTCTTCTTTAGCTATAGCCTCTTCTATTGTCTCCTCAGTACCATCAACATTATCATCTTTGTCTTGGACCTCTTTTTCTTGCGCACTTCTCTCCTCTTCAGATTTCTTAGGCTCATGTTCCCTATCATCTCCTTTCTTCTCTACATCCTTGGTGGATAACCCATAAATGTCTTTCCAAAGCAATGTGCTTTGAATCATCACCTATTTAATCTTATTCGTCAAAAGTTTAAAAGCTCTATATTTGGGGGTGGGTCTCCCCTTATATTTATTCATGGCTTTGGCCATCATATTCTTATCCAAATTAGGCATTACTTGGGCTAATTAAGCCTCTCTTATTTTCCTCTTAGTTTTCAAACTATATTGCCACTTTTTCTCAACTATGTTATATAGATTTTTGGTTAAAGAGTTAGCAATCTCTAGAGGAGTACTCTTGAAAGTATCCATCATATCATAAATGGATGTTGGATACAATTGTCTAATTGCACATTGTCTTTGATTTTACAAAAATATCATATTAATTAATAGACAATGTCTACTGATCTCACTCAAGTGTCAAAGGAATTCTGGCAAGAAACAATGTTAACTAAGTTCTCATGGTTAGCAAAGTTGGGTAGAGTCAATGTTGCCAAAGGATTTTTGCAAGTTCATAGTCTCTGTTGGTTAACATAGGAGACTTCTACTCCTGAGTCTTCCTTAGTTACTAAGTTGCAAGAAGTTCAAACTGAGTCACAAGGACCCAAGTCACATTTTGAAGCTATCGAGCCAATGCCTACTAAGTCTGAGCAACCAGGTCCAAAAGTTGAAATTCAAAATGAAGGTAGTGGAATTCATTCAAAAGGAAAAGAACTTGTATTGGTTAAGTATGTTAGAAGGCATCATGCACTTGATTAGATTATTGGAGATAAATCAGAAGGTACTATAACAAGAAGTAAGCTAAAAGGTACACGTTTACTTGTTGATTTTGAACCTAGAAATGTTAAAGATGCATTGGAAAATGAAAGTTGGATTGAGGCTATGAATGAAGAAATAGAACAAATGGAGAAGAAAAAAACTTGGACTCTTGTTCCTAGGCCTAAAGATAAAAATGTGATTGGAACAAAAAAGGTATTCAAAAATAAGTTGAATGAAGATGGACAAGTATCAAGAAACAAAGCGAGAATGGTGTGTAAAGGATATTCTCAAGAAGAAGGAATTGATTATGGTGAGACTTTTTCTCCAGTTGCAAGATTAGAAGGTGTTAGGACTCTACCTACATATGCTGCTCATAGAGGATTAAAAGTATATCAGATGGATGTTAAATCTATATTTCTCAATGGTATTCTTGATGAAGAAGTCTCCATTGAGAAACCACAAGGTTTTTTTGATCCAGACAAAAAGGACATGGTCTGCAAATTACACAAAGCATTGTATGGTCTAAAAAAAGCTCCTAGAGCATGGTATGAAAGGTTACACAACTACCTTATACAAATTGGTTTTCAGAGAACTAATGATAACAATAGTTTGTACATCAAGGAAGGACCAGATAACAAGATTGTATTGGTAGAAATATTTGTGGATGACACTCTATTTACAGGGAATGATGATCTATGTAAAGAATTTTTAGAACAAATGAGAAAATATTTTGAAATGTCCATGTTTGGTGAGATAAATACTTTGTTGGACTTTAGATACAATAGAAGCAGAATATGTTGTGGTAGTAGTGAATTTCTCTAATGTTGTTTGGTTGAAACAATTTTTGGAAGGCATGAAGGTTGATATCAAAGAACTAGTTGTCATGTATTGTGATAACACTAGTGCAATTAACATATCAAAGAACCCAGTGATGCATTCCAAAACTAAGCACATTGCCATAAAATATCATTTTGTTAGAGAATTGGTATAGGATAAAGAAATCAGATTAGAATATGTTCACACAATAGAACAGATTGTAGGCATATTCACCAAGCCATTACCTAAGGATGCATTCTTGTATCTAAGAGGTAAGTTAGGGGTCATTCCCCTATCTAAAGCTCACTAAATAAAGTTTTAGTGATGCATCAATAGGAACCAAGTTAAATATCAATTAGTTGACACAGTGTAGTCAAAGGAAATATTTCATATGAATTAGTACTCAAGGTACATTGATACTAATTTGATATGTGTTGTCTTTGGCATGTGTTGTCAAAGAGGGAGAAGATTATTATCATATCTTTCTAAAATTTGTTTATATCTTTCTAAGGGAGAAGTATTCTATCATAGAAGTTATATAATTCCTTCATAGAGGGAGATTACTACATGAAAGAAGAAATTTTTGATAAAAATATAAGAGGGAGAAAATTTTCTATCAAAGGAAGTCTTGTTCTCAAATTTCATTGTGCTATGACATGTGGTGTTGCCATCAATGCCAAAGAGGAAGATTGTTGGGTACAATTGTGTAATTGGGTGTGATCTTTGATGTTACATAAATATCATATCAATTGTTAGATAGTGTCTACCAATCTCACTTAGGTGTCAAAGGAATTCTAGAAGGAAACAATGTCAATCGAGTTCTCATGGTTAGGGAAGGAAAGTTGGACATAGTCAGTGTTTACTGAGTTCACTCAGTTTCCAAACAATTTTTGCAAATTCATAGTATTAACCAAGCTTCTATTTACTAACATGGAAAATCATCTCAAAACCAATTTTTACTAAGAAGGGTTGACCAATGAAGGATTTTATTGTTTTGACAGAAGAAACTTAATTCTAGCCAACTATGGTGATGATTATTGGTTATTGTAATTTGTAATTGAGCAGACTTGGAAATCTGGATGGTATAAATAAAAGGTCAAGTTGAGATTTTTTGTGTGTGTGCAAATGAGTTGGTTGAATTGAGAAGGGAAGTGTTTGAGAGAACCTAAAGGATAAGCAGGTATCCTTGTGGAGTAGAAAAGTGTTATTCGATCAAGAAGGATCAAGTATGAAGGAGAATAGAGATCTATACTTAGAAATTTAGTTGCATCACAATCAAGTCATTTCATTGTTACTCTCTAACCATTGTACCAATGATCTAAAATCTCTTAGCAAAGTTTGTTTAATAGCTAGTTGTAAATCCTTTAACAAAGTGAAAGTTCCATTGAATTATTTTAAGACCTCTTGCAAGGCCATTCCTTATAGGGTGATTAAATCCTCTAACAATGTCACACCTAATAATGTGTTTTGTAACCTTTAACTGGGTTGGCTCCTAACAGGGCTCACTTTAGAAGAGTGAAAATAGTAACTAGTTACATTGGTGGTTTTTCCCATATTGGGTTTCCATGTTAAATCTTGTTGTCTCATGTGTTCATGTTATTTCTCTTATGTTTACAAATTAATCACTATTAATATTTTAAGATCAATTAAAAGTAAATCACACTCGACATTTACTGAGTTATAACATTGTCTTTGTGTTTACTGAATATTAGCTGCAATCAGTTTTATTTGACATCTAAGGAATTTGGGATATATTTTAGTGGTAACTGATTCACCCCTCCCCTCTTAGTTACTCCTATATTTCCAACAATGGACTCTTCAACCTTATTCTTATCTATAGTCCCTAGCTAATCAAAATCAACATCTGTAAAACAAGATAAATCTACATTAGTTTTAAAGCTATCACATAAGTTATCAATATCAAAAGAGGGATTATGGCTTACCACCTTGAGTTGGCTCAAGTCATCTAACTCTCTCTTCTCCTCATCTGACTCATCCTTCTTTTTCTTCTTTCTCAACCTCATATAGGTCTTCTGAGTAGGTTGGCTCATGCTTGTTGTAACAATTTCCCTTTTTCCTTAGGCTTTGTGACCTCAATAGCCTATATAGTGGTTTCCCTACTACTTGACCTAGTTAAAGATATAATGGGATTTGTTTGTGACTTCTTTACATTATTCTGAGGTTTTCTCCACTACTTGCTCCTTTTCTTTTCTCTTTTTCTTTGCTTCCTTAGGTGCTTGCTTGGTTTCTTCTCCCTCAACACCTTCAACATCTTCTTTTCTATCTTCACCTAGCCGTATTCTTCTTCTTCTTCTTCTTCCTCTTCTTCTCCACCAAATCTCTCCTTTAGCTTCTTCACCAGTTTGTTTTTCTTTTTGATCACTAAAGTTATCTGCAAGTTTATTTTTTTCTAGACTTAGCTTCCTCATAGTTTCCAAAGGATGTTCCATCCTTATCAATTTCTTCTACAATTAGAGTAGTAATTGTTACAAAGGCCTCATTAACATTGATCTCATATGGAAAGGGTTTCAACCATCTAACCCTAGGTAATGCTTCTTGCACATATGTATAATTTGCATCCAGTAGGAAATACACATCATTATAATGGCATTCCACTAGACATACAAGAATCCCCATCCCCTATTTCATGGGTTTCATAAAATCCTCAAAGTATCTAGTCATTAGTGACTCAAATTTATCACCTAGTTGCTCTATGAGGTCTGCAATTTGCTGTGTTACTAGCCTCTTTGTCTTCCATATTACTTTGTCAAAGTTTGGGAATATCTTTTTCACATAGAAGAATATAAAAATAATCAAGCATACAAACTTGCATGATTCACTTTTGGGTTTCCTAATAGCCTCTAATTTTTCTGATAAATATTATAGTTGCAACTTGGCAAGCTCATAGGAATGGTCTTTCTTAACCATCTTATGATCCAAATCTACTATAATACAAGAGACACTGTTTAGTTAGTTTGACTAAAAGAACTTGTGAGCTATCACTCTCACTATAAAGGCAATAAGGGGATCCGAAATTGTGTCTATTGGCATCCCTCTCTTGTTCCATTTGAAATTTCTATTCCTTTCAATGACTCCCTATGAATCACTACACATGCTTTAAGGTTTATCTAGGGTAGGGTAACCCTAGGGCACGTGGTAACCCTTTTTGCTCCAAAACCTTATTTTCGTCCTTCAAAACACCATTCTCACAAATTTTATTGTAAAATTCCCTTATCTCCATGTCTTAACCTTCACCAAATTTTCATGTATAGAAGTAATGCACATCCTAAATCATGAGAACCTTTGGTGCTATCATCAATAACACACCATACAAGTCTCCCTTATATGCAATCTCAAAGATGGCACAAAATGGGGGTTGTCTAACATCATTACTTATCAACTAAAAGTTGAAAATACCCTTCCCATCTTTTCTAAGAGTAGATGAAGAACTAGCTTCCATTTTATCTTCCTAGGGTTTACAAAATCAAGACAATTTAACTTGACACTAGTGAAATATCTATTGAACCTATATAAATATGTCAAATAATACTTGAATCAATTCAAAAACACTTGAAAACTCATTTTTTCACTCACCTTCATGCTCTTCATGCTCTTCAATCATTGGTGAATGAAAATGAACAAAAAATAAACTATATAACCCTTCATATTTGACATTAATTGCTCAGTGCTTACACAACTATAAGCTCAGCCAATATAGGATTTCCTACTCACTTGGCTAACATATGATTTGTAGTATGCTCAACTAACATAGAAATCTTGACCAATACTAACACAACTCCATCACTCAGCTACGACTACAATTCCCTTCATGTTCAATAACAACTATAAAACTTTCCATGCTCAACAACAACATAGAAAATAACAAAGCTATAGATTTTCTCTAGGTTCAAATCATTCCATTCCATCTCAATTCATACATATGTAATCCTTTCAAATCTTAGATTCTTGGAATTGATGCATAGTATAACTTTTCAAATATTGGTCCAATACATACTTCTTGATTGCCTAGTTGGGGGTGATGTGATCACCTTATTCATTGGATTAAGTGATCTCATCTACACATGATGTACTATAATCTTCCTTCTTCTTCCATTTCCTTCTCATCTACACCTTTATCTTTTCAACATCAAACTTTTCTTTTTCTTTGTTGATTTCATTATTTCGTGCAAGTGACCTTATTAGATAGTTTATGCTGATAAAACCAATCTTCAAAAAACTAAACAATACAATCCCATTCAGCCATCTATTGTAGTTGCCTCTAAAATGTGACCTAATGTATTTTTTAGGAATGTGACCATACTTTTGACAATAGTGACAACTACACCTTGTATTGTAATCCCAATCATATGAATTTTCATTGTGGTTTACCTTTGTTTTCTTGTTTGATGTCCACTTGGATTTGGATCTGCATTGATATGCCTTGTGTCCATAATTTTGATAGTTGTAAAAATAGCCTTCAAATATTTGTGTGTTGGTATTCTTCATCCTATATTCATGTGCCTAGTGTCCTTGCTTCTTGCATTTGTAATAGTGACCCTTGAATTTTTTCTTAGGGTTTTAACTAGAAGTCTTTTGTCTTCTTTAATCATGGCTCTATCTTATTTAACTTTTTTTTTTCAATTCAGCTATCTCACACAATAGTATTGATTGTGCTTCTTGTTACCTTTTGAGATTCTTGACTTCTTCATTTAGGGCACCATTCTTTTTCATCAGATCTACAATTACTTCATCAAACTCTCTAGAGTTTGAATTCTAAAATAGTACAATAGCATCAACTTCTTGATATTGAGTATCATCTTGTTGAATAGTTATCTCTTTTCTCATCTTTAATGAACATTGCAGTTCATCTCTTTCCTCCTTGAGTTGATGTAGGGAAAGCTATATTTCAATCTTCTAGTTCTCAATATTCTTTCCTAATTTGTAGACTTCCATCTTCAAGATCTTATCTCCAAAGTTGTCAAACTTTCCTTCAAAAGAACTAAGCTCTGATACCAATTGTTGGAAATAAAAAAATGGGGAAGTAAGTTCTGAGAGAGGAGGTGAATCAGTACTTCAAACTTTTTTCTCTAAAACATATCACCAACATCCATCTCATAACTTAACATGTAAATCAAAATAACTTAACCATGCATAAAATTCATATCATAAAGTAAATAACACATAACACAATAAATTGGTTACCCAGAAAGCTTCAAAGGAGAAAGTAAAATTGTGGTGGGGATGACACCTACAAATCTTTACTACTACAATTATAAAGTGAGACCAATTATGGTTACAAAATGTTTGATCATAAACTATGATCTACAGTGTAAGGTGGCTACCCTATCAAAGGCTTACAAAGACTATTAGGTCTCACCTCACTAGAGAATTTAAAATCACAATTAAGTAAGCACTTGATCAAGAGATTTACAAAATCATTTTAAGAATACTCTATTAGGATATTTTCTTTGTATCATATGCTAGAATGATTCAACATCATGATCCTTTGGTTAGCACTTTGCTACTTAATGTAAGATTTTCTCTTTACTGATAAATCCTTGATCTTTTTTATTAGATATGTCTCCATTGTCCTTTCTCTTCTTTTCTCTATTCTCTCTAATATATTATGCAAATCATAACACTACCATAACCTCCATAGCCACCATGAATGCTCTCTCTACAATTAGCATTCATTTCTCACGCACATTGCAAACTCTTTAGGACATTTTTTTAAAATAAAAATAGGTGGAATGGGCTAGGTTAGAATCAATGGATGTGGTTGATCCATATTGCCACCTAAAATATCCCTTAATATGATTGGTTGCATGTACTGCATAGGGATTCACAATATGACTCAATCCTTATCTTCTACAATAAAAAAAGATTTATGTTAGCCCAAAAATGGTTTACATAGAAGTTTGTGCCATTACAAACAACTATATTTGACTGGTTACTCAACATCTAAAGACCTTGATGCTCGGCCCTAACTATGCTCTAAATGTTGTAACTTGGCTTCTGAATATCTTGACACTCACTATTTCCTTAGCACTTGAATCACTTGGCACTAGGGTATTTTTTAGTGGTGAATATTTGTAATTTTGTGAATTTTAGAAATTTTTTGCTAGTAATTTGGCTAATAATTTAAGATTTAATGCAACCTAAATTGCCACTTTTTTATTAAATTTAGTTCTAAAATATTTTAAAATGCTCAATAATTTATTTTATTAAAAAATTTAAACTCAAATATTTTCCACAATATTCAATACATGATTAGATTTGATTCACCTAAATATTATATATTATTGAAGAAATTAAAAATAATTTACCAATAATTATCATAATTATTAGTTACTTTAGGGATATATTACCAATGTTTAGTTTTCACTATTGATTTAAGATATAATTTAATTATCCTCATAATTACCATGAGATAAAACATGTTCAATTTTGATTTGTAATATTCCATGACAATTAGAGAACTTTCTATTATTATTGAGATTTTCCAATATTTTCTACTAAAATAATTTGATTCCAAAATAATCGCCAATGCAAACAATATTTAAAATAAAATTAAAAATGAGAGATTTGTGGATAAAAATAATTTGGTTTTTTAAAATAATGAAAGATTTGCCAATAATTTATATCTTTTCTTAGAGGGAGGTTTCTTAAAGTTTACCTTGCTTGGCACATACTAACTTGCATGGTTCCTAAATGACTCAACATGCGCCATAGACTTCTCAAAACCTACTAATGATCGATACTAACTAGTCATATTTCTTGACATGTTTTGTCTGGAACCTTATGCTCAATATGCTTTGATCATTCGACTCATGCTGATTGATTGGCTTGCTCTGATCACTCGACATGCACTACTCACTTGACTTGCACTATATTTCTTCTAGAGAATGACTAAGTGTTTTTTCATGACCTTGTCAAAAATAAAATGAGATCAATAATTGATGATATTGGGAAAGATGTGAGATGAGAAATGATGATAAAATTTAATGCTATCAGTTTGAAGGAAGGGAGAAAGATTTTGAAGGAATCTAGATACAATTGTTACCAAACCTCAACATTATAAATCTCATTGCCTTTGATTCTATTATGAAGGATATGAGGTTGAAAAAGCCCAAAAAGGGAGTAGATGTGTCTACTTATGGTATGTACTATAGTGAAGACCTAGTTGTGATGGCTACTTGGTCTATTTCTTCTCCCCATCCAAGTTAACCATCAAGTGAGGATAGTAGAATCAAGGGTAATGTTGTTTTACATAGCGTTGAAGATACCAAGCTTACCCAATCCACCATGAACTTATAAGAAGATGTGACATATATTAATAACATGGTGGGGGAAACATAAAAGAAGTATGAATAGTTACAAGAAAATTACAATCATGTGTATGCATAATATAAATGAAGGACTAAGGAGAAAGTTGACTTGCAAAAAAAGATCAATTCTCTAGAGAAAAGGATAATAGAATTAGAAGAAGCAAAATCTAGTGGCAAAGCCACCACATCGTGGAAGTTGAGTATGGTTCCCTTCATTCCAATAGTTTTGAAAACACCTCCTAGGGAAGTTCCATAAAAATGGTGAAGGATGATGATGCCTTAACAAATGAGGTTATAAACCTTCAAATATGCTTGGAAAGAAAGAAGAGTGAGTTAGATTACAACAAGGAAATTATAGTTAGGAATTCACTCATGTTTTTGTTTGAGAGAATTAACTATAAGTTATTTAGGATTCATGAAGTATACAAAATTCTTTACTTAAACATCAATAAAATGGGAGATGATAGAAAATTGGTAAAACCTACATATTAGAAATGGATAGGAAGGTTGAAAAAAATAAGGCAAATAGAGTTATGTGAGAGAGTTGATCCCAATCCTCCTCCTAATTCTATAGCCAAAGTAAAAATTGTTAAATTTCTAAGAATTTTTTTAGTTTTACTAGATGTAATTGAATAAAAAATGGTGGAACTAAAGGACTAAATGGAAGAGTTTAAAGATACTCTGGTGCCACCAATTTTGAATGTTGAAAAAGTCATCAAAGACTTTTCTAAGTAGAGGTATGAGTCAATCACTAAAATGAATAATTTAGGAAAAATGATAGAAAAAGAAATGAACACGTCTCATTTTCAAGAATGTATGTCCAAACTAATTAGTTTACAATAATTCTATGAAACTTTTGAAAAGGAAGCCACCCAAGCCCTGATTAAGTATATTTCTTATAGATAGGTAGAAGATTAGATCTTAGGACATATGTAGCCATCAGATGATGAGTTCAAAGAATGGGTGAAGAAGTACATCCCATTAGATCTAGAATATTTCCCACCAACAAAGAAATACAATGATAATATCTCAAAAAAAGGACAAAACACTAGAAAAGTGATATGGGATCAAGTGGCTACAAGTTATCACATCAACCTATTATATGGTTATTCTTTTTATAAATGTTTATGTGAAATTAAGGTTTCATGTCATATGTTGACATGTGGAAGAATCTCTATGCTTGAAGCTTGTTGCAACTCACCCTATGTAAGTGAGTTCCCAAGGCTAGAGAGGGGTTCGAGTTTTCATTTTTGAATGAATACATATTCTAATTTTTTGAGTCAATCTAGTATTGTATATTGTGTCCAAAATATTTTGAATGAAAGAAAAGGGTGTTGAAATATATTTTGATTTATTCTCTCATTGAAAGATGATATTGAGTTGTATATTTTTCAAAGAAGATAAGATAAAGTGTTGATATGTTTGGTGATTCAATCTAGGTATTGTCTCTTATCTATGTTATTTTCAATTTTCTGAGTATTCATAGCCAAGTTTGTGGATTTCTCAATTATAATTCACCTTAGAGTTATATCTTTTCTCACATCTTGCTAAAAATAAAAAGGATTGCATAAATGCTTGATATTAATTGTGAGAATTGAGGGTTTCATGGAAATATTTTGATAAGAATGATATCAAAGGTTGAGTTCTAATTTTTCTTCACAAGTGGGAAGATAGATCTAATGTCATGTATCAACTTTTTGAGAAAATAACCCAATGGATAAAATGCTAGAGACTTAGTTCAAGTTAAGATTTGGGTATGATGTATAGTGTATAATCAATCAATAAAAATTATAAAAAAATGGATTATTAATGTTGATCTAAAATTTTTTTCTATTCTTGATTCAAGATATTATGAGGTATTGAAGAAAGTAGTTATTCCCTACGCCTTTTTATCATTCTTGAATTGGAATATTTGTAGGCACTTAATCTACTAGATGGAGTCACATTACATAATTATTTCTAGATAGCATAAGGGTGATTCTAAGGTATACACATCTAAATTTTGCAAAATTCAAAGGGAAGAAGATTGAAAATAGTCTTGGTAGTTGGCCCTTTTGATTTTCTTCTAGGATTACTTACCATGGTTTTTAGCTAACTCCTAGGTATCCTTTGAAATTACAAAAGGTAGTTAAAATCTTGTTAAATCAAGGCCCAACACTTTCCATCAAACATTTTATACATCTTCTCCTCAACTCACTAGGAAAAGTAGTATTCCTCTTCAATGTTGGTCATTCTAACCAGACTTATCTCCTCCTGAATGCTAGGCCTTAACCCATTAAGGTAATAGGAAAACTTATCCTTGTTACCTTTTTCATGTCCCATCCTAATAAGGACTTGATAGAAATCATCTATATATTCCTGTACATATTTTCGCACTTGGTTTAATCATTGCATCTTCTTGAACAAATATAGCTCATAGTCAACGAGAATGAACTAATTCTTTAGTTTGTCCACCATGCAATCCCACCTTAAGATTTTCCCTTTCCCTCTTCTATATCTCTCTAATTGACTCTCTTGCAACCAAATTTTGGCATGGCCCTTTAGTTGGGTCTTCTTAAATGTAATCCTATCAAGGTCTTTAATATCCTCATATTCAAGGTATTCCTCTAGCTCATTGATCTAGTCAATCAACTTATTCTGGTTCATATTTCTTGAAAAAATTGAGACCTCAAATTTAGGTATTTTTTCAAGCCTAGAAATGGCCCTAAAATTATTTTCCTCCTCTTTTTTTAGGACTTCACCCTCTTGTGCAACATTTCATCCTTCTTCATTTTCATCCTCACTTTCAAACCTTACGACAAGATTCATCCCTCTACAAATCTACTTTTGAATTCATGATCTTGTCTTTGAAGAGTTCAAACCTCAGGGGAACACCTTCATACCTTCTAGTATGTTCTCTTTGTAGAGGAATCTTCTCACTCTCTCAAAACCCACAACCACATAGTCAAAAATTTATCTACACACTTAGGAACTCCTCCTCTAATGCCACTTGATGAAGAAAAAAATTGAGACAAAATGAACATAACAGAAAATGAGACTTTTATTATCAGAAATGATATTCTATTACATTAATTATAGAAAAATAGACTCAACTCCATGCTCTATAAGCTTACAATAATATCAACTTCTAGAGAAAAACCCTTGTCAAAATACCTTTTCCCAAATTCTTACTTTACAAGAATTATTCTTAAGTAAAAAAAAATTAGGTTTAAGGTTAGGAATACACTTTATATTATGTCATTCATCATCCACCACCAAAATAGGAGGTTCTAGAAGACATGTTAGAAGTTAGTGCAAAATTAGAAGATTCTAGAAATCTAAGAGGAATAACTTTTGATCTAGGACTCCAATTGATGAGTTATTTAAATTTCTAAAAAATCTCTTTGACCACTCTATATATCTATGGACTAGGTTTTCTAGTCCTCCATTTTTTGAGGTTAATGCCTCTAATCTGAATTTGAAGCATTCTTAGGAGATCTCTAGGAAACTTAAAATAGCAATAACTTTCAAACTATGAATTCTTTTGACTTGATTATTTTTCTAGGCTACTTGAAATTATAATTACAATCATATCTCCAAATTACACCCTCTAACATATCATAGTTATGGCTCTATTAAAACATAGCCCATTTTTTGTATTGACATGTGCCCAAAGGTGCTAAAAAGAACTAACCCAAAAAAGTAATAACAAGAATATGAGAGATGAAATATCTATTAGGCTCAAATGGTTGTTAATAAATACAAACACATTCAACATAAACTAACTCTAAGAATATTTTTGGGTGACACAAGATTTCCCTTACACTACTAGATGCTCCTACATCAGGTTATAAGAGGTTGATATGGGTCGAAGGTTATATTAATGTATTCAAGGATGCCTTATGACCACTTAGGACCCATTAGGTATCCTAGGGTGAGAGTGAGATCAAGGGAAAGGGAGAAGGTGTTGTGCCCTTAATATTGGTGTATATAGGGTTATGAATAGTCAACTTGTGGCTATATTAATCCTTATTTAAGTCATGTTATTATTATTGTATTATTATTTAGTTAGGTAGGTTGGCATAGGAATTATGTAGGGTTGTGTCTATTCAACCTAATCATAATTAGGTATATATAGGACGTTGTGAGTCTTATTTCATCATAATATTGTGAAGTGTGTTCACATTGGAGATATTTGGAGGTTGTCCCCTCGAAGTGGCCTATTAATCTCACTTATTATCATGTATTTATATAATATTTCATATCATTTCTTCTATTGTGCAAGTTATTTCATTACGAGTGGTATTAGAGCATGATCTTAGCACCATAGAGGCAAAATTTTTCTCAACATTGGGGCAATTTTGGGAAGAGCGTAACTTTCAAATTTTAGCAATTTTCTCAAATATTTTAAAGTGTTTGTGAAGACCATATCAAAGAATCTATAGTCTAAAATTTAGAGGAATTAGAGAAAATTTGATGAAATTATTGCAAAATTACTATTTCTACACAATTTATTGAGATCTTCATATCTCTCACATCCTGTCAAATTGAAGTATAACTTATATTGGGTTTTTGAATACATAGTACAAGAGCCTAAATTTCAAATCTTGGAGAAATTGAAAAATAAAATAAGCAAGATAATGCAAAATTAGGAAAATTCTCTCTCAAGACAACAAATTTGCTATTTTTTTGGGAATTTTTTTCAAGTAAGGGTATCTTGGCCTTAGTAAGTTACAGTAACAAATTTTTTTTAAAAATTAGAGAATTTACATTTCATTTGTGTGATTTATTTCAAAAATATTGGTTTCCATCATGAAGGGGCCTACAACAAGAGGCAAAAATAATGCTACCACATTAGGGAAATGCTCTTATTAAGCTTGGGAAGTAACATAGGATAATAATTCCAATGAGGAACTTAATAAGTTCAAGGAAGAGGTTAGGTGAGATATGTCTAAACTATGAGGAGATATGTTAGATATATGAAGCATGTTAGCACCTATATGAATGAAACAAGGAAGGAGCTCTCAAGAAATTGAGGTGAAACCTTCAAGTCAACTAATAATGAGACAAATTTTATTAATCCTACAAGATCTAGGAATTTTTTTCCAAAGGTGGATATGCCTAAATTTGATGGCAAAGATCCTCTAACATGGATAAATTAAATGGAGATTTTTTTTGAAGCAGATCAAATCCCATATGGAAAAAAGGTCATGATGGCTTCCTTATATCTAGAACTAGATCAATTTATTTAGTATCATTGGCTTTGTACTCATAGGAGGCAAAAGGGTCTCATTGTATCATGGTAAATTTTAATAGAAATATAAGCACAATATAACAATAGTGTGACAAAAACCTCCTTTAGCCAACTAGCTAAGCTTCAACAAATAATATCACATGATTCTCAACCAATCATTTCTTGGCATGCACTTTTTGGTTTTAGTGCACCGCAAACTCTTAAGGTGGGTTTCTTAAAGAAGTAGAAAGTAACAATGTTGATCAACACAAGTAGTACTCATAATTTCATCAACAAAAAGTTGGAAACTCTTCTAAATTATTTTATATATCTAGCCCCAGAGTTTTATGATTTGATTATAGATAGGGGAACCGTTAATTATTTAGGGAAGTGTCATAGCATCAAATTATTCATGGGAGATTATCGACTTGATACCCCAATGTATGCAATATTTATGGGTATAGTGGATATTGTTTTGAGAGTAAAATGGCTTACTACATTGGGAACAATTGAGATGGACTTCCAAGAACTATTCATGCAATTTTGATCAAAAGAAAAGGTAGTGAAGCTAAGGGAATTGAAGGAAAAATCCCCACAAATGGTAAGCTCTTATTAAATGAAAAAGCTTCTTAAGAAAGGTGGATGGATTTGTGGCCCATCTATGTTCATTAGAAGTCTCTCAATCTAATACTCTTACTCATCTAGATTTACAAGCAATAATTAATCATCACTCAATGATTCTTGCAGATATGCCTAAAGGACTTCCTCCTAAGAGGGATCATGACATGAGAGCTAACCACCAAAGATTAGGCCTTATAGGTACCCACACTTACAAAAAGGTGAGAAAGAAAAAATTATTGAGGAAATGCTAGAGGCAGGAATTATTAGGCATAGCCAAAATTCTTACTCCTCACCTATTGTGATAGTGCATAAGAAGGACAAAACTTGGTGCATGTGTCTAGATTATAGAGTGCTCAACAAGTACACCATTAAAGATAATTTTCTTATTCTAATCATTGATGATCTTCTATATGAGTTAAATGGAGCTAAGCATTTTACCAAGTTAAATCTTAGATTGGAGTATCACCAAATTTAGATTAAGGAGGAAGATGTTTGTAAGACAACATTTTGAACTCATGAGGGTCATGAATTTTTGGTGATACCATTCAATCTTACCAATGCACCATCTACATTCAAAAATTTGATGAATTCCATTTTTAAGAGGCTCTTGAGAAATTTTGTGTTAATGTTTTTTTATGATATATTAATTTATAGTAATACTTGGGAAGAACATTTGTAGCATGTAGATCAAGCATTATAATTACTCGAAGATCATCAACTCTATGCTAGGCCATCCAAATGTGTTTTTGGTCTTAACTAGGTTGAGTATTTGGGACACATAGTTTCACATGAAGGAGTAAAGGTGGACCCTAACAAAATTAAGGCTATCATGGAATGGCCTATTCCAAAAACTATTAAGAAGCCAAGGGGTTTCTTGGGATTGATAGGATACTATAGAAGACTTGTGAAAATTTATGGTCATATAGCAGCAACCCTTACCACTCTATTGAAGAAGGATTCTTTTCATTGGAATGAATCTGCTAATGTACCATTTGAACAATTGAAGAAGGCTATGTGTACAACTCTAGTGCTTGCCACTCCAAAATTCACCATGGAATTCATTATGGATTGTAATGCTTCTAGAAATGGGATAGGAGTAGTTCTTATGCAAGAAGGTTGACCAATTTCTTTTGAGAGTCATTAATTAAAAAGTAAAAACCAACTCAAACCTATTTATGAGAAGGAAATGCAAGTAAACCTTTATGTAGTTAAAAATGGAGGCCTTATTTAATAGTTCAACACTTCAAGGTTAAGATGAATCATGA
This sequence comes from Cupressus sempervirens, assembly GCA_028749045.1. Classification (NCBI taxonomy): domain Eukaryota; kingdom Viridiplantae; phylum Streptophyta; class Pinopsida; order Cupressales; family Cupressaceae; genus Cupressus; species Cupressus sempervirens. The sequence continues at coordinate 54,337,577 of CM053784.1, read as the reverse complement.
TAGCCTAAAATATTTTTTGGAACAAATACTATAGTTAGAAGAGCAACAAAAATGGGTCACTAAGATGTTGGGATATGGCTTTGAAATTGTATACAAGAAAGGGAAGGAAAATATTGTGGCCGATGCACTTTCTTGTAAGGATGAAAAAGATGAAACCTTATTGTGTGCCCTTTCAATATTACAAGAAAATTAGGTGGTAGAAGCAAAAGAAGAGTGGAAAAATGATGTTGCGAAAAGTAATCTCATCCAACAAATAAAAAGTGAATGTAGTAGTTTAGATAAGGTTTTTTTTAAGGGGGATATCCTATGGTATAAAGAATACTTGTATCCCTACAAGAATTCCACTCTTAAACCAAAGATTCAAAGAAATACATGAGTCCCCAATTGGTGGTCATTCAAGATTTTTGCTCATTAGGTTAAGAAAGATTTTTTTTAGGAAGGGTTAAAAGGTGATGTTCAAAAAATTATGGCTAAATGTTTGGTTTGTCAAAGAAATAAGAGGGAAACAATTAAGACACTGGGTCTCTTGCATCCTTTTACCTATTCCTTGCCAACATTGGGAAGAGGTAGCCATGGACTTTATCACAGGGCTTCCCAAATCTAAAGGTCATAATGTCATCATGGTAGTAGTTGATCATCTCACTAATTATGCACATTTCATTGAATTATCACATCTTTTTACCTAAATTATAGTGGCAAAATTTTTCTTGGAGAATATCCAAAAGCTACATGGTAGACCTAAGGTTATTGTTAGTGATCATAATCCTATCCTTATTAGTCACTTTTGGAAAGATTTATTCTCATTTTTGGGGACTCAATTGGCTCATAGTTCTTCATATCATCCTCAATCAGATGGGAAAATTAAGGTTGTCAATAAATGTTTGGAAGGATATCTACATTGTTTCAATTCAAAAAACAATCTCAATGGGTAGATTTGCTACCTCTTGTAGAATGGTGGTACAATACTTCTTTCATAGCTCATCAAAAATGTCTCCATTTTTGGCATTTTATCAATATCATCCTCCTTCCATCACATCATCATTAAAGACATCTATTGTCACAAAAGTTTGCACCCTTGTCCAAAGTTTTTACCTAAGGACAACCTTTTGAAACATGGAAACAACCTCCAAGCTATAGGACTTGAACTATGAGGTTGAATCTCTAGAGAAGGCCGACTTCCTTTACTATAAGGATGCACCTAACTACTCTTGGAGGGAAAAAGGGAGAATGAATACATGGAAGCAAATCTATGCACCAAAATAGAGTGTTCAAACTAATTGTTAGAATTCTTTTAGAATAACTCAGGGGGTAGGGGGGGGGGGGGGGGGGGGGGTGTCAATTAGTTATTCAAGGTCGAATAATATCCAATACAATTTTTTTTATGAAACAGGGGTGAATTAGAAGTACTAGCCTTTTTACTTTCTTGTCAAATCCTTAATGGCATATAATTGAAATTATCATGCATGCAATTAAACATTAAACAACCACGAAAAGTAAACATTCATCACCTCATAACACAAAGGATTTTGGTGACCTAGAAACCCTCCAGGAATAAGAAGGTAAAACTGGGGTGGGGATGAGACCCAAAAAATTACTACGCAATTGATTTCAACCACTTTTGATGGTTTTTCCTATTAAAGGCCTATCTTGTTAAAGGCTTTACACACTGTCAGCTGTGACCCTATTAAAGGATTTCTACACCCTGTTAGGAGTGTGCCCTATTAGAGGACTTAAGAACATTCAACATAGAATGCCACCCTATTAAAGGATTTACATAGAGTTGTTAGGCCCATCCAAGTCCATGGGATTTACAGTCACCTTCTCAAAAGAATATTTTATCCCTCTCTAAGGATCTCCTATCCTTCTCCTGAGGATCTCTTATCCTTCTTCTGAGGATCTTCTATCCTTTTCTTGAGGGTTATCCACCTAGCTATTAAGCTAACCTAGCAATGTAGGATTTCAATGTCTAATACAATGGTAAGAAAGTATTAGAAAGGTTTTGACTTGATAAAGATTGCAACTCTAACCTTGCAAATTTTAGATCACTCTTTAGTTCTTTTCTTTGCTTGGCTTTTCTTCCTTGCAGTGCTGACAGCTAGTCTACCCTTCAAGATTTGTCTCCTTGAGTTCTTCCACTCATTATTCCAATGCACTCTATGGTCACTTGATCAAATCAGAGTCTCGATGCTCTGTGCTTACTCCTCACCATGTCCTCTTCTTGACACTTCACACTAGCCTTCTCTTGGCTTCTTCACACGACCACACTTATAATGACCAACTCACTCACTCTCTTTTGATCTCTGACCTATAACTCCTTATAAAGATGTTATGTTCTTCATTTTCTGTTCAATTCTTCTTGTGTATCAATTTGAATTGATTTTAGAATTTGTTTTCCCTCCAAACTATTTCTTCTAGAAAATCCATTAGTATTTGCCTTGAATTGGTTTGCATGGTTTACATAAAATTCTATGATATCTATTCATCATCCTTATCATCCAACTAATTGAAAAAATTCAATGTAACAAACTTATCATTACTAATTTGGCAATTCTTTTGACTTAACAAATAATGCAGCAACTCGACATCATTGGTTTATCAATGCTCGACATTAACTAGGTCTGGATTGCTCAGCATCCTCTATAGTTTCTGCTTTACTCGACACCTAAAGCTTTCCTATATTTCTCAGCTTCTACTATTTTCTTGAATCACTCGGCTTCTATTTACTTTGTAGTGCTTGACTCTTGTTGGATCCTAAGTTACTTGACACATGTTGAATTCTGTATAGCTCAGCATATGAACATCTTTGTTACTCGGCAAATACAATTTTTTGGATCACTTGGTACCTGAATGATTCTTGATTTGCCTGGCATCCACTACCTTTTTCTCATGCTTAGCACTTGAAGGATTTCTTCGCATCCACTACCTTTTTTTGATGCTCGGCACCTGAAGGATTGCTTGACACTCACAGATGAACTTAGTCAGTCTTTGCAAATGTTTTAGTCAAACCTTGAATTTTGTAGTGTCCATTCCCTGTGTCTTAAAGTATGTAATTAATACATAATTTCATCATTGTATTAGCTGATCCTTATGCTTCATTACAACATCATAACTTCAACCTTTCTCTAGGTGTTCTAGTTACTTCTTGTTGATTAACTCCTCCTTGTCAATCAACTAAGTGATAGTATTTGGATCACTTAAGCAATTGTCAATCTTGTAGGTAGCAAGTTTGACATCAATGACAAAAAAATGATCGAAAGCATTATTTACCAATTCCATCATTCTTCATTCAAAGATCTTTTCAATCATTTCCAACACTAATATCTATCCATACATGCACTTTTGAACCATCATGACACCAAAAGATATACATATTCAAACTTGTTTTAATCTGACAATCACATGTAGATCAAAAAACCCAATTAGATGATACAAGGGAGAAGAGAATTCACTTATATATTATTTATAGGCCAAAGAAAGATATAATCATGCAAGATTGTAGAGATCCATGATAAACTAATGAGAGGCAAATAGGTCTTTGCATAATGAATCAATGTTTGAAGAGATAAGATAGAATGTCATATAGGTTCATATGCAAAGAGAATTTATAATGAATTTTGTGGAGCAATATCAATAAAATAGAGAAGAGTCAACCCTAACAAAATTTACAAAAATTGCTTTTATAGCTTAGGCATAACTAAGATATTTCTAACTAGAGTTACTCCAAAACCACTATCTTAAATGCTTCAAAGAATAATCATATAGCCCTAGGGAAAATCTGATTTTAGTATAGATTCAAATATAATGAAATCCAATATTTTTCCAAAATAGAGCCTTGAGAAGATAGAACAATGCCATTAAATCACTCTTACCAAGTCGATGGATAAAACTAGAGATGATGGAGTGTTTTCCTTTGTTCACTAGGTGAAACATTCAGAGGAAAGTGGTTGGAATCGATCACGAAGATCAAATCCTGCAAGAAATCCTATCTTTCTCATTTCTGGCTTTAAAAATTAGTGGGGTCAATAGGTCAACATGGTCAAGCAATAGAAACCTCCATGTGGACCAACCATATCATTTCCTTTGCCACCTCATGGAATCCTCATGTTTTTTGACTACCATATCACCTTGACTATGTCATCTTTGAACTTAAAAATGATGGCTTGCAATATTGTTGATTTAACCATGATGTTAACCTAATTACACCTCCCAATCTTAGCCCGTACGGACACATGGTGAATCCTCACTATGTCACTATGACTAAAGGTCAAGAAACTTCCTATAGCAACATAGTGAGAGGCATTTATCTCCCACCATTTGATAGTCCTTAAAAATCATCAATCTTGCTAGTGCACCAACCAATAGAAACATGATCATTTGCCAACCTGTCTAACACTAGCCCTCCACATCATGGTCCAAAAAGGAATGGACCCACCTACCACACATCAACTTGTCTCTTTATTGATATGAATAAGTATCAAGCAAATTCCTATAGCAAAAAAGTGACCACCATTGATATGTTTACATCAGACGGTTGAATGTATAAACTAAGAACATGTGGCCCATGACCTAGACATGTTAGAGGCTTCTCCAATGAAGATTCCACTATATGCCATCTCAATCTAACTTACCAAAGTAACTTGGACCTACATAGACATGTGGCACAATATTGCTATGTTGTATGAAGTAATGGGCATGCAACTCCACATAGTGACAAAGTGACCATCATGGATGATGAAGGATTGGAAAGTGAGTAAGGTGCGGGTCGATGGAATATTAAAGTGTTTAGTCACTTAGGAAATAAATTATAACCTAAATTTTTATATGAAATATTTTTATGCTTCAATTTATTTGAATTTTAAAATATGCTAACGTTACCATGTTTAAATTCAAATATGGCAATAGGAACAAAAAGCCTCTACAACCTTCAAAACTTTAAAACTTTCTATCCTCTAGAGTGACAACCTATACTCATGCACTTATTGGAAAGCAATAAAACTATTCTAATATTTACAAAAAACCATTAGCCTTCTCTAAAAGTAAGGTTTAAGGTGAATCCCATTGATTGAGATTGGGAGAACTTCATCATCAAGCTTGGATAGCTGAAAAGTGTTGGCCTCTTTGTAGTTGGTGATAATATATGGGCCATTCCACATCACATCAAATTTGGAGTGCCTACCTAGCTTAGCTCTATCAAAATCCTGTTTGAGGATAAGGTCTCCTTCCTTGAAGACTCTAGTCATAGCCTTCTTGTCAAAGCTTCTTTTGACATGTTGCTGATGTACTTCAAGTGTATGCATAGCTTGTTGTCTTTTTTCCTCAAGTTCCATTATTTTAGCCATCCTAACCATCATAGCATCACCTTTAGCTAGCTCAAATTGATAAGCTAGTTCAAGAGAGGGGAACTCAAGTTAAATGTGAAGCCTTGCTTCCCTTCCATACACTAGCATGAAGGGTGAGTTCTTAATTGCTCTCTTGGGTGGCATTATCTGATATGATGGTTGATGGAATGCAAAATTTGGTCACTATTTCATCAAGGAACTCAACCACTAAAGTTTTTGTTGCATCTCTTAGAGCTACTACCTCTATCCATCTTGTGAAATAATCTGTGGCTGCCAAGATCCATTTGTGACCAGCACTAGAGAGCGAGTTTATTGGACCAATAAAATCCAAACCCCATTGAACAAAGGGTTGGTCTACTTGGATGGGATGGAGAGGAAGTGCAACCAATCTTTGCTTTCTATAGAAGAAAGCACATTTCTCATATTTCCTCACATGTTTGTGGCAATCATTGAAAAGAGTTGGCCAATAATAACCAGCCCTCATTATCTTCATTGCTCTAACCCTAGCTATGAAATGAGCACCAGTAGGCCCATCATGGAACCCTTTTAATAGCTTGTTGATCTGATCTATTTTGATACATCTCAATAGGACTCCATTAGAATTGTTCCTAAATAATATTTCATCCACCAAGACATAAGAGATAGACTACAATCTAAATTTTCTTCTCTTAGCTCTATTCAGGCCATGTGGATATCTTCCCTCTACTAAGAAAGTAGCAATATCATGCAACCAATCATTCTAATTCTCATTCCCTACTAGTTTCTCATTTTTTATTAAGAGGGTAGCTTCCTTAGGTTTCTCAAAAGAAGAGACTATCTACTCACATAATTCCCTACCTCTCACAAGTTTGGTGATCTTGATATCAATATCATATTCCATGACTTTTGTGATCCATCCAGTTCTTTTCTCATTGATATCCTTGTTTACCAAGAACTCCTTTACACTTGCATGTGGAACCAAGAGATGAACCTTGTTATGAGACAAAAGATGTCTAAATTTTTTGAGGGCCCTTACAATAACAAGGACTTTTTTCTTTACATAGTTGTATCTTCCTTCATAATCCTTAAGCCCCTCACTAAAGAAAGTAATGGGTTGCTCCAAATTATCATCATTCAGCTATGTTAGAATAGTTGATATACTTGATTCTCCTCCAAGGGATTAAACGATGAAGTCTCTATCAAATTTGGGATTGAAAAGAGTGGGAGTTGATGCAATTAATTTCTTGACCTCTTCAAAATTAGTTTTCCCCTCGTTGGTCTAAGTAAACACCATATTCTTCTTCAATAGATCTATGAGAGGCTTCACTGTGGAGGCAAGATCAGGGATGAACCTTCTTACTAAGTTGATCCTTCCAAGAAATATTTGTAATCCTTTATTATGACTAGGAAGTGGGAGAGAGAGAATTTCTTCTACTATCTCTAGATCTATTATCAACCCATCTCTTGACACAATATGTTCTAGGAGCTTTCCTTGGTTAGTGGAAAACACACACTTCTTGGGATTTAGGGACACACCATACTCTCTACATCTTTCAAATATCAGTCTAAAAAATTCAAAATGATCTATTGCATGTTTTGATAAAATAGTTATATCATCAAGATAAACTAATAAAAAAAATTCCAGCACACCCTTGAAAGCAATCTTCATTACCTTCTGAAATGTGGCACCTACATTAGTTAGTCCAAATGGCATCTTACAATAAGTATAGGTACCCCATTTGGTAGTGAATGTTGTTTTACATCTATTTGACTCTTGGACTAGCACCTAATTATATCCTAAAAAAGCATCTAAGAAAAAAATTCTTTTTTGAGCCACTAACTTTGGATAGAATTTGTTCCATAGAAGGAAGGGTACAGTGATCTTTAAAAAAAGGCTTATTAAGATCCCTAAAATCTACACACAATCTGATTTCTACATTCTTCTTTCTAACAAGAACAAGATTGACTACCCATGAAAAGTACTTAATAGGAAAAATGATATTGGCTTCTATAAGTTTGGATAGTTCCTTTCTCGTTAAAGGTTTAATCATTGGGTTGACTGGTCTTTTCTTTTGTCTAATAGGCTTAGCATCATGGTTTAAATCTATGGTATACTAAAATAAATTTGGGTCAAAACCCCTTAAGTCTTCATATGTCCAAGCAATAACATCTTTGAATTTTTGACATAAATTAATCAAAACTTCTTGTTCAACATCAGTGCATACCTTTCCCAAGTAAAGAATCTTTCCATCAACAATAGTGACAAGTGTGTGGTCATCCCTCTTTGTGGTCAAATTTGGACCTCTGCCTTTGGCTTGATCATCAGAGTTGAAAATTTCCTCTACAGTGATTAGACCTTTAGGCAATTTTTTGGAGTTAAGGTTCATAATCTAGTCCCCATACTGACTTCACATCTTGGAGTGATTTCTAGTAGAGAACTTTGCTTCATTTTGCAAGAAATCAACAATCTATAAATTAGAATCAAATATTTACCTATTTGTGCAATTAACTGGGACAATAGGTCTTACAACAATTTTGATTTGCTACTTCTTTTCATCAGTAACATGCTCTAGTATATCATAATGAGAACCAATAGTTGCAAGCCTATCAACATGTTTATTTGTGTTTCCTAGGATGCTTTGAATATTGAAAGCCTGAAAGCCTTCAAGTAGATCCCAAACTCTATGTTTGTATGATTTGAGAAGGTTGTTCTTCATAACATTCTAATTTCTAATTTGATTAACAACCAACTCACTATCCCCATATATGTTTAAGAGTTTGATGCCTCTCCTTTCTACCTATTTGAGACCATGGATCAGAGCTTCATATTCTACCACATTATTACTGCAACTAAATTGGAGCCTAAAGGAGAAGTAGTATATTACTTCTGCAAGTGAAATCAACATCACACTAGCCCTTGATCCATCCTTATTTCTTGATCAATCAAAATACATACTCCATATCCTACTCATCTCTTCTTGTATCTTCATAATGTTCGGGATCAAAGTATCCTTTTTTGACACATAGTATGTACCAAGACCTATCTCAAGGGATTCTGATATGAGATCACATTGATATGCATTAGCCCATTCATCTAAGAGAAAATCAGGTATCTCTACTATAGAAGTGGTAGGCTCATTCACAATGTCATTCTCATCCATTTCTAGGATAATGAAATTAATATTGATGAGATTAGGGGTGTAGGGTTTAATATGATGGAGGGCTAGAGGCTCTTCTCTTATTGAAGCCTTCGTCCCATATCTTGTTCTAAAAAACATGTATGACCAATCAAAAGATATATAACCACCTATTTGTGTAGTGAAATCTCTTGAAGGATAAATGGCAAAGCATGGCTTGACTTTAGCAACTGGTATATCTTGACTTATAGTACAACCATGGCTCCTTATAGTCTTCATAGTACTACCATCCAACTATAATGCATCCCTAACAATGGGTTCATATTTCACCCCTAAAGCATTAGCAACACACTTAGGCATCACTAAACTACTAGCCCTTGAATCAATCATGCAACTGTGGATTAGTTTATCCAATATAATTAGAGAAACATAAAAGGGAGGGGCTCTAACCTTTGTATTTTTCTCAACCTCCCTTGATAGCTATACTAGGCTTGTCACACTTTCCATGCTAGCTGGCCGATCCTTTAGTTCAATACTTTCCAACTCCTACTGCAACAACTTATTTTACGTGGGTATAGCAGCAACAAAATCCCACATGGAAATATTTACATTTGTCTTCTTTATCTACTCTACCACACTAAATGAGGCATTAGGTGCTCTAGTAGAAGCCTTGGGAGCTGGATGCATAGGAGGTTGAGTTGGAATAATTTGGGGGTCATTCACATCTCCTCTGCTATTATTCTATCTTTGTTGTTGAGGAAACTTGGGTTTGAAACTTGTTGCTTGTATATGAAGCACTGCATTTGATATTGAATTTTGAGGAGGAGGAGGGGTAGTATCTTCAATAGCTCTTCATTTTCTCCTAGTGTTGTGAGCAATGGAATTCTAGTTTACATTATAATGTTCTTCCACTTGATGATTCATAAAGGAGAAATCACCCTGTCTTTGCATATATTAGGCATCACTAAATTGGTTCTCCTTGCATGATTATACTACTACAGGCTCCTAAGTGGTCAAATCCAAATAAGATTCAACCTTTTGACACATGCAATAGGCATAGGAGTAGTTGCAAGTGGGACAAAAATTTGGAGCCATATTGTTTTGAGAGACTATTCTACCTACTCTAATCAAAAGAGTTGTTCCAATAATTATAATTTGAAGGCCTATCATTATGTGGAGTTTGATATTTTAATTGATGAGCCTTACTACCTTGAGCTTGTTTCCTTTCCAAAGTCACCACCTTGTTGCCACCTTCTGTGTCATAGAGAAGATATCTTCCAGTTTCCTCTCTTGGCCTTGCAATCTTTTATCTATGTTCAACATCATAGACTACATCATTTCCTTGATTTCATCTATTCCATTTGAAGATGTGGAACATTAAGGGACTAAAGCAAGGGATTGTGGTATGGAAGTTGTGGGAATAGGGGCCATCATTAGTTGGTGATTTGGGACATTAGTGAAGAAGGGCATAGGAGGCCTTAAGGCTAACTTTCCTCCTTGTACCAATATGTTTTTTTGCCCTTATTGTGATTTCATATGCATCAAGTAAAGTATCTCCTCCCATGGTTTGAACTGTAGTGGCAATGTCACTATTAAAAACTCTGAGGTAATGTAAGAAGGCATTGCCATGGGTAGGTTTTACTAAAGTAGGTATTTTTTCACATGTTTTCTAAAACCTGTAATTGAAATTGGTCATACATTCATGGGGGGCTCTTTTTATAGTAGTTAGTTGTTCCAAAAGTGACAAGTAGTCACTTTTTTCCTCAAAGTTTTTATACAGTCCTATTGCTAATCCATCCCAATTTGTTATAGAGTTATGAGGAAACCTTCTATACCATTGAAGTGCTTTCTCTTTAAAAGATGAAGCTAGAAGCCTAACAACAACATCATCCTCAAATATACCATGAATATTACAAACATTTGCAACCTCTTGAATATGTTCTAAGGGAGAGATAGGAGTTTTAGGAAGGAAATTTGATATACTTTTAAGTGCATCTACTGGTATGTCATGTCTTTGGGCCAATAAAAGAGGACTTCCACCATTAAAGGTGGCAAAAGCATGAGCTCTAGCCATTTAAGCAAGTGGTCTATTCATCTGAGCTAATGGTATTCTAGATTGAGACCTAACAATAGGAGAAGTGAAAATGGATCTTGTAGGGGTATGTACTTCTCTATACAACTAACTGGTGATAGAGGTAATCTACTCTTTCTTCTTCTAGGATTTGAAAATGAAAGCTCTTGATACTAAAATTTACCTCTAGAAGATTCCCTTTTTTTCAGCTTTGGGCATGAATCACTACAATTCTGGTTTGGAAACTAGATATGAAGGGTGTAGATTCTCCAAGTGATTAATGGAAATGAGCCTCTTAAGGCTTGAAATACTAAGAATGACATTGTTTCCTTAGCATCGACTTGAATTTTTTTTGCTTTTTGACACCAATAGACCTGAAATCTTCTAGAATATGTCCCACCGAGCATGTCAAAAACTATTGTCACAAAATTTTACACCCCTATACAAATTTTTTACCTAAGGCCAACCTTGAAAAACATAGAAACAACCTCTAGGCTATGGGACTTGAACTATGAGGTTGAATCTCTGGAGAAGGCCAGCTTCCTTTATTATTAGGATGCACCTACCTACTCTTGGAGAGGAAAAGGGAGAAAGAATGCATGGAAGAAAACTTACCTATTCTAACCTAAGGGGTGATGTACCAAAATAGAGTGTTCAAACTAATCTATTTCCATTAATGCACTTTTGAACCATCATGACACCAAAAGATATACACATTTAGACTTGTGTTAATCTAACAATCACATGCATATCAGAAAACCCAAATAAATGACACAAGGGAGAAGAAAATTCACTTATATATCATTGATAGGCAAAATAAAGATACAATCATGCAAGATTTTAGAGATCTAAAATACACTAATGAGAGGCAAATAGTTTGTTACACAATACATCAATGTCTTAAGAGATCAAGTAGAATTTCATATAGGTTTAGAGGCAAACAAAATTTATACTAAATTTGACAAAGCAATATCAAGAAAATAAAGAAGATTCAACCCTAACAAAATTTTAAAAAATTTCCTTTATAGCTTAGGCATAGCTAAGATATTTATAACTAGAGTTACTCCATAAACACTATTTTAAATGCTTCAAGGAATAATCATATAGCCCCGGGGAAAATTTGATCTTAGTACAGATTTAAATATAATGAAATCCAATATTTTGCCAAAATAGAACCTTGAGAAGATAGAACAATGCCATTAAATCACCTTGAGCAAGTAGATGGTTAAAACCAGAGATGGTGGAGCTTTTTCCTTTATTCATTGGGTGTAACATTCATTGGAAAGTGGTTGGAATCAATCATGAAGATTGGATCATGTAAGAAACCCTTTCTTTCTCATTTTTGGCTTTACAAATTAGTGAGATCAACAAGTCAACCTGGTCAAGCAACTAGCAACTTCCATGTGGACCAACCATATCATTTCCTTTTGCCACCTTGTGGAGTCCTCATGTGTTTTGACCATCATATCACCTTGATTGCACTACCTTCAAACTTAATCATGACAGCTTGCAATATTGTTGATTGAGCCATGATGTTAACCTAAGTACACCTGCCAAACTAGGCTAGCCAAAACACATGGAATATCCTTGCTATGTCACTATGACTAAAAGTTGAGTGACTTCTTATAGTGACATATCAAGAGGCATCGATCTCCCACCATCTTACGGTCCCAAAAAATTATCAATCCTACTAGTGCACCAATAAATAAAAAAATGGTCCTTTGCCAACCTATCTGACACTGACCCACCACACCATGGCCCACAAAGTAATGGACCCACATGCCACACATAAACTTGCCACTTTGTCACTATGAATAAATATTGAGCAACTTTCTATAGCGACAAAGTGACCACCATTGATCTATTTGCATTAGATGGTGGAAGGTATAACTAAGAACATGTGACCGATGACCTAGACATGGTAGAGGCTCGACCAATGAAGATTTCACCATAAGCCATCTCATTTTGACTCACCAAATAAACTTGGACCCACACAAATACATGGTGTGATGTCACTATGTCACATGAAGTAATGGGTGTGCAACTCTACATAGTAACAAAGCAAACACCATGGATGATGAAAGATCTAACAGTGACTAAGGTGTAGCTCCATGGAATATTAAAGTGTGTAGTCACTTAGGAAATAAATTATAACCTAAATTTTTATATGAAATATTTATGTACCCCAATTTATTCAAATTTTAAAATATGCAGACATTACTATGTTTACATTTAAATATGACAATTTTGGTGGGAAGGAAAAAATGACCAATAGTGTCACCAAGAGTGTAGGTAGTAGAGGATCACTCACTTCATCAACAAATGATACTTTTAGGACTCTAGGAGAATTTAGCTATGGCACAAAATCAAATGAAGCAACAAGTAGACCAACATCATAGTGGAAGAAATTTTGAAGTTGGGGATTGGGTCTTCTTGAGATTACAACCTTATAAACGAATCTTAATGAAGCAAAAAAATAGAATAATAACTTGTCTCCAAGATATTATGTACCATACCAAATTGTGAAAAAGATTAGTAGTGTTGCCTACAAGCTTGAGTTGCCACCAACAACAAAGATACATCTAGTCTTTCATGTTTCTTGTTTGAAGAAGGTAATTGGACAGAATATTCCTACTCAAACAATACTACCAAAACTTGATAAAGAAGGAAGAATAATTTCAGAACCATAGTGCATTCTTCAAACATGTATGAAGAAGATGAGGAATAGAACCATGACTTAGTATCTCATTCAATGGAAGAATTTTGTAGTTGAAGAGGTCACATGGGAGGATGAGGAGTTCACTCAAAAGAATCCACACTTGGTTAGCATTAAGGAAAATGAACTTTCAAGAGAGGGGGCATGTTATGCCCTTAATATTTGTGTATATAGGGTGATGAATAGTCAAATTGTGGCCAGCTTAATCATTAATTAGATCATGTTATCATTATTATATTATTATTTAGATAGGTAGGTCAGACTAGGTGTTATGTAGGGTTGTGTCTATTCAACCTAATCATAATTAGGTATATATAGGAGGTTTTGAGTCTCATTTCATCATCATATTGTGAAGTGTGTTCTTATTAGAGATATTTGGAGGTTTTCCCCTCAAAGTGACCTATTACTCTTAGTTATTATCAAGTATTTATATAATATTTCATATTATTTCTTTTTTGGTGCAAGTTATTTCATTATAGAAGGGGAGAGATATAGGAGGAAGGGGATAATGAAAGAGAATATGGAGGGAGAGGGATAAATGTGTGTGTGTGAGGGGAAGTTGAGGGGAGAAAATGGAAATGGGGAAGAGAGCCAAGCATATGGAATAAAGGTAGGGGGTGGATGAAAAGATGGGTAGGTGATGGAAGGAAATGGGGAGAAGTTGAGAGTGTTAGTTGGAAAGGTTAAGTATTAGTGTGGCTTTGGTTTTATAACATTTACTATGATATTCATTGATAGAGATTTTAATATTACCCATATGCTGAAACTTACAAGAATAAAATAAATATAAATTAAAATATAAATTTTCACACAACCATAACATAGATTTTTAATGGTCACAAAGAAACCCTTGGTTAGAGGGAAAAACTATGGTGATGATGAAACCCACAAATTCCTCACTATAGTAGAAAAAGGTTGCCTATTAGGGCTTACAAAATTTCACCTTTTGGGTGAATCACCTGGCAAGAAGTGAATGATGCAATATGATCTATATTAATAGTTTGCTAAGAATACTATATAAAGAGATTTTATCCTACCTACATGTCTTTCACCTTGTTAAAGGATTTAGAAAGGTACTTACACTAGACTTAATGATCTTATTAGAGACTAACTTGTCGAAGGATTTAGAACACCTTGTAGATAACTAGAAAGGATTCCTTACAATATAATTGATATAATTATTCTTCATTCCAAGTTTAATACATCCTTGATGCTCTTCAAAATCTTATTTTCAATTGCTTTGCTTCTCTATTTAATTATTCACTAGATCTCTTGCATAGCCTCTCATCCTATCTTCTAATCATAGTTAACTCTTATATATGAATTTACTCCTTAGTTTTGATGATCCTTTTGTGTAATCCTAACCTTTTATTCTAGGGTTCATTCTTCTCATATTTCCATAAGTTGTTTCTTCTTTTATCATTTTATCGACTAATATACAAAACTTCCTTTATCCTATAGCTTATTTCCATATTTTGATAATATTGTCTCCTTTTTATAGCTCCTTATTATGTCAATAGTTGTGACTTCTTTCCAATAATCCTTCCTTTTGTCTAATAGTATATCCCTTGTATTCTAATAACTCTTTGTCTTTTAGATTCCTTATCTATTTGACATCAACAAAAAAACTATGTAGTAATCCTCATCATATGTAATCAATCTCCCCCTTTGGCATTAATGGAAAAACAAAAAAATATTATTGTCCCATGACTCCAAAAATGTTATGTCACATTCAATATTGATATTACATGTAATCAATTTTGCAAACTCTTTTTCAAATTTTGTTTTGTTTGCATTTAAAAAAAAAAAAAAATTCAGCTTGTGTTTGCATTCTTCTTCTTTTACCTACCATGTTCTCCTACTGCTCATATTCTCCCTCTTTTTTGTTTGTGGCAAGAATTAAACAATATATAGGAAATCCTATAATTTTTCTATTATAAAGTGATATGTGTCACCTATATTTTGTAAAACTATATTCCATGCACTCTTTAGGGAATTCAACCTCATTACACTATCATGATTATTTTACATGAGATCTTCTAAACTATCAAGGGTACATTTCTCTAGGGTTTGTGCAACTTTCTTAGCATCATTAAGGCTTGATTATATGATTTAATTATTCCTTGTAGCTCTAAAATCCTCATATGTAATATTTCTCTTTCTTTTGTAAGTTTCTACTCACAAGATAAGTTCCTTCAATCAAATTCAATGTTGCACAAAATTAGTTACCTATGGTATTATGTCATTGATATGTAATGCTAACTCATTCTAAATTCCAATTATTTAGGTGTCTACATCTCTTGTAAATTCTAAAAAATTAAAAACTCTTCCATACATATTTATGGCTTTATCCAATACTTCCTTCAAATAATCAATAACGTTTAAAAATTCTTCTTTTAAAGTTACAATTTCCCTAACAATTTGTGAATAATTTGGTCCTCAACTTTCTTTTCTACTTCTTTTGATTGTTGTTGCTCAAGATTTGCACTAGATGTATCAATATTACTAAGGTATACCTTGACTTTTTTCTCTAATAATTATTCTTCAGTGATAATAAATATTTGAATTAAGTCCTCCATTAAGCTCGACATGTTGGTTAGGACTTTCTTTCGCAGCTTTTTTGAGCTTCTTCTTTGTTTTTTTTCTTTGTTGTCAAATTTTTTTTGAATTCATCTCTATTCTTGTTCTTAAATTTTAAAACATCTTGGTTCATAACTCCAAATTGTTGAAAAAGGGAGATTGTTGAAAAAATATTGATACGAGTATGATAAAATGTGTTTCAATTATTGTTTTGTCATTGATGTCAAACCTACTTTTTGCTGGTATGACAACTGCTTATATGATTTAAGTACTATCACTTGTTTGATTGATGAAGAGGATTTGATCAAAAAAAGATGTAACAAAAGAACTTAGAGGAAAGGTTGAGTTATGATATAAAAGAGGAGTACAAGAATTAGCTAAGATAGTGATATAATAGTGCATTAATAATCTACTTCAAGTTGCAAACATTGGTTAAACTAAGCAAGTTCAAAAGAACAAGTTAAACAAAGTTCTTCTACCAAGCTTGACCGAATACATAGTAGGTGCTGAGAAATGTTAGTACAAGTCAAGCAAAAAATTAGTTGGAGCCAAGTAAAAGTTCATTTTAGTGTATATTGAGCAAAATAGTAGATGCCAAGTAAAGTTTAGTTGATGCCAAGCACCAATAAATTTTAGTTCATGTTGAGTTTTTTTTAGAGGATGCCAAGAAAGGCATTATGTGTCGAGCATTAGAAACAAGTTAATTTTGAGTACCAATATTATTAGAAAGATCATGAGTCCAATCCATCTAAGCTAACAAGTTTGTTTTCTTAGATTGTGTGAACTAGGTGGAAAATAAGATTGATGAGCTCGTGGCATAGAATTCATGGTAAACCATTCTTTAGGTGAAGTCAAAGAGTATTAAAGGAGAAGTTTCTAGAAGTAATATGTAATAAAGGGTAGGTTCATTGAATCCTACCTAATCTATCCTAATCCTAAATTGGGCAATAGAGAATGAATGACAAAAGATCTTAATTCTCTGTTTATAGGGATGGTTGGTCATAAGTAAGGGTTGTCATGTGTGAGAACCTAAGGAAGACAAGGAGTCAAGAGTATTGCTTCATCAAGTAACCTAAGTAAAGAGTCTGCATTGGCATGTTAAGCAACAAGGCTTAAGGGTATGAATGCTTGAAGGATGAACAAGCTACTAGAGCTAAAATGTGTGAAATCCAAGTAGAATGGAAGAGCTAAAACATAGATTTGTAATTTGCAAATGGAGTTGTAATTTTTTATCAGATCAAATCCTTATTGTTACTCTCTAATAATTGTATCAATCTAGGGTAAATCCTTTGGATTAACCTAATAGTTATTTGTAAATCCTTTAACTAGTGACATTCCAATTGAATGGTCTAAAGTCATCTAACAAGGCTCATTCCTAATAGGGTGATAGAAATCCTTTAACAGGGTCACATTTAACAATGTGTATTGTAACCTTTAATAGGGTTGTCCTTTCATAGGACATCACTTAAGAAGAGTAAAAAAGAGTAGCATGTCACTGGTGATTTTTCCCAAATTGGGTTTCCACGTAAATCACTGTGTCAAATGTGTTACTGAATTTGTTATATTTCATGTTTACATTTTTGCAAATTGATTTGACACTAACCTACAAGTTTTAAGTAAATGCATAATCTTATAGATGCATGCATGATGACCAATGTTTTATGGGTTCACTAAGCTATAAAAAAAAATATTTATACATCAAGACCTTGGCTAACTATTTCATCCCCCTCTAAATTATTCTAAAGAATTTTGATAATTGGTATCAGAGCCATTTGCTTAAGAGAACTAGTTTAAAGGTACTAGAAGCACAAAGATCAAGATGTCAAAAAGAGATGTACCCAAGCTTAATAAGGATAAATTTCCTCCATGGAAAATTTTGATGAAGTTGTAGCTTGGAGGATTTTGAGATCATGTGTAATCTACAATTACTACTAAGCATGTTGATCCTGTTGGAGCCCTAACTACCAAGGATATGAAAAAGAAGAAAGAACTCAATTAGACAATGCTAGAGATTAGCTCTACCCTAATATGTTGATATCAAAGGTCTTGATAATGCAAAGAAAATGTGGAATGCTTTAAACACCATCTATAGAGGAGACACTAATACTCCAAGTGCCAAAACTGAAAGTCTTAGAGGTAAGTTTGATGATATGAGAATGTAAGAAGGTGAAAATATTGCTCAATATTGCTCAAGGATAAAATATGTTATTAATACAATAATAGGATATAATGGTACAAAAGATGATGATACTATAATAAGAAATTTTTTAGAACATTACTACCTATATATGCTATTAGAGTTTCTACAATACAAGGACTGAGATGTATACCAAGGAATACTCTATCTCCTGAAGATTTGGTAGGTAGAATCACTACTTTTGAGCTATCTAACTTTAACAATTACAAACCTAAAAATATTGAATCTTCTTTCAAAGTGAAGTTGTCATTGCAAGAACCTAATGAGAAGAAGAAGAAGAAAAATACAAAGTATGTGTCTAGTGATAGTGATGCATATAAGGAAGAGGATATTGAATAACTTAAAAGAATTATTGGCAAGGAGATTTCACAGAGGTAAAGTCAAGTTTAAATTTAAATTACCTATCATTTGTTTCAATTACAATGAAGTTGGTCATATTGCAGCTAGATGTCTAGAGAAGAAGAACTGTAGAGGTGGTGACAAGTACAAAAATAGAAGAGATAAAGACAACAATGAATACAAAGAAAAAAGAAAGAAGTCTTGCTACACTCATGAAGAGAAAAATAAATATGAATCTAATGAACATGATGATGAAGTAATTTATTTTTCAATGAAGGATGAATCTAATGAAGATAAAGCAACAACACTTATGTCTTGTGTGAACAAGAACGACAAATGGATCATTGATAGTAGATATTCACATCATATGACTAGAGGCAAAAGTAATTTCATTACCTTGAATTGTTATGATAGAAATAGTGTAAGATTTGTTAATTATGCTCCATGTTTGATAAAAGGGAAAGGTTATATCAAACTCACGTAAAATATTTTATGTGAGAATGCATACTGTGTTGAAGGATTTAACTATAATTTTTTGAGTGTGCCACAATTGAATTTAGGATGTAAGGTTGAGTTTGAAAATAATATTTCTAAGATATATGATGCCAATGGAAAACTAATTAGAAAATGTAATCAAACTAGGAGTAATCTATTCTATCTTGATATAGAGGATGCTACTTGTCTAATTGTAAAATTTGATGATGTTTGGCTATGGTACAAAAGGCTATGTCATGTCAATTTTGATAACTTGGACAGTATTAGTAACATGAGAAAAGTTAGAGGTTTTCCTAAGTTGAAGAAGCCTAATAATATGTGCAAACAATGTCAATTAGGTAAAAATGAAAAAGTCAATTTTTAAGAGCAAAGCTCATGCCTCTAAAGGAATACTATAAATTGTTCATACTGACTTGTGTGGACCAATTGAAGTGAAAAGTTACAAAGGAGATAAGTATATTATGTTGCTTGTTGATGATTATTCTAGAATGATGATAGTTATGTTTATGAAATAAAAATATGATGATTTCCAAATATTTATGTGGTACTTAGCAAGAGTTGAAAAGGAAACAAGTAAAAGTTTGAAATTTTTGAGATTTGATAGAGGAGGAGAGTTTACATCAAATGAGTTTGAGATGTTCTGTAATGATAGAGGAATCAAAAGATAGACATCTACTCCTAAAACCCCACCACAAAATGGAATTTTTGAAAGGAGGAATAGGTCTATAATGGATTGTTCCAAGATACTCATGATAGAAAATAATGTTGCTATGAAATATTGGAGAGAAGTTGTAAGTACAACTATTTATGCCTTGAATCATGTACAAGTCAAGAAAGGTGCTCATTCAACACCTTTTGAACTATGATATGGACACTCACCTAATGTAAAATATTTTAAGGTATTTGGAAGAAAATTATTTATCCTCAAAGATTCTAGGAATGGTAAACTAGATGCAAAAAGTGAACAAGGTATATTCCTAGGTTATTCCACAACCAATAAAGCTTATAAAGTGTTTAAATACTAACACGAAAAACGTTGTGGAAGGTGCACATGTAAATTTTGATGAATATTCAGAAGTTCATGAGGCTAGACCTATGAAAGAACCAAAAGAATACAAATCATTTTTATACTTTTATGAAGGTATGTCTATTGAAGAAGATGCTACAAATCAAGCTACAAACCAACAACAAGTTTTAGTGACTGTCGAGTCACATAATATGAATGTCAAGTTGCATTCAAGAACTGAGCTACATTTAGATGCCGAGTTACAAAATGAAGTTGAAGCACATTCTAATTCTAAGATTAGTGTAAATGAGAGAGATGTTGAATTTCCTGATAGAAATGTAGATAGTGACTCTAAATTAGATAGACCAAATGAAGAAACTAGAGTTGAACAAAGATTGTCCAAATATGTCAAGAGACATCATCTTGCTACACAATCATTGGAGATTGTTAGCCTTAGTTTTGAGTTGCCATATTTTAATTTTTCTCCAATTTTCTTTGAAGCTAGAAATCATACATTAAACAAGCCCTTCTTGGTCTCATACCTTATAAGTATCACTAGGCTTTTCATATAGAGTTTAATCTTTTGATGTCTCTCATAGTTCTCATTTCTTGAATCTCTTTGAAACTCTTTAAACCTCAGTTCGAAGTAGTTCAAAGTAGTTTAACCAAAGGATTTTGGTACTAATCATTTTCTATAGGTGGGACTCACTAAGCATAATGAAGATGTTTGTTTGAACCTCTTTCAATCTCTTTGAACCTTGGTTCAACATAGTTCAAAGTAGTTCTATTATTAAAATATTTTGTGCACAAGTGTTAATGATTCCCCAAGGACAACCATTTCCCAAGAAATTAATTGAGGTGTCAAAAGTAATGATTGAAGATCTTTTCTGATGTAATTTTGTTTGAGATGAAAGATTAGTTGTCATCATGATTAAAGAATGAAAATCTTTTATCAAGGAGTTGGATTATTTGTAAGAAATTTGTAACTATTGCAAGGACATCCGCAAAGCATGATCATTTCATGAAGGTGTCTTATCACAGTTTCAAGCATGCAAATCAAGCCATAACAAAATTGCCATGAATACCTCATAATGAGGTAGTACTTTAGCTAGCATGTCTTCTTTCCTTTTAAAGCATAAGTTTCCCATTTGATTGTTTTATCATGCAAAAAGGAAAATTGAAGGAGGAGGAGCAATAAGTGAATAAAAGAGATCTAGTTTTCTCTCAATAGAATATAGGTGAGAATATAAGAAATCATTTTTTCTTTCCTCTCTACGTGTTTTGAAGAACAAAAGTAGTGTTGGGATTTTATTTCCTTTTCTTAGAGTGAAGTTTGTTATGCATTTCTTCAAAAATATTTCCAATTTAGAGTGTAAGAGGCCTACCATTTTTTTATGCTAATTTAGAAGGTGTCAAATTTTAGAAGCTACAAGGAAATTTTCTTGAGCAAGATGATGAAGTTAATGGTTTTTTAGAGATCCTAACAAGTGGTTTAATTGAAGCTATAGATTTTCCTCCTACCCTTCTGAGTCCTAAGCTACTTTAGTTGTGCATTTACCATTATGATGTGAGGACTAAGAGTATTTTGAATAAACATGGGGAACTAGTGTTATCCATCTCTAGGGAGACTATCTCATTAGTATTGCATCTGCCTGAATGTACCTTTGCTACTTTTAGCCCTACCCAACCTTTAGTTGAGTACCAAGAAAGTCCAAACAAATACCATAACATGTTGGCTAGGAAATAGACCGAGAAAAATTATAAAGGTAGGTCAAGACTGCCCAAAATAATCACCAAGGATCATATGAAGCCTCATGTTCATGACCTCATGGTCTTGTTGCACCAAGTTAAAGATTCCTCAAATTTTTTTCTCTTTAAAGATTAAATGTACTATTATGTAGAAATAATTCTAAAAGGAAAGTAGTTGTTAGATTGGATGGAAATAATAGCCAGTTCATTGAGAAGTCAACTCAAACATGCTAAGGTGTCTAGAGATTTCTACATGTCTTCCTATCTAACCTATTGCATTTCATGTATCAGCAATATTACTTCTCTTCCTCATGAAACTTGGAATGAAGATGTAACTATCTACCAGTACTATCCCCTACTCTAAAAGGATAGAGTGTTAAAAGATTTTAGGAAAACTCATGATGTGCTGATAGAAAGTGTGAATTTGAAACTTAAACAAGAACCAATGTTGAGGATATCCACAGAGGCCCAAAAATTGATTCAAATTAATGGGAGATATTTCATTCAATTTTCTAAGTTCACATATTTACGAATAGGGGGATTTGAAGAAGAACCAGTAAAATTGCCTCGATATGCTCTAGATTATTTTCTCATAGTTGTTTAAGCCTATTTTCCTTGTTAAGCTTGGTTATTTGACCTTTGGCAACATGATCAATACCTTAGTGGTTGGAAGCAACTTTCTCAATTTCAATTTTGGATCCTACTAGGGAAGGAGGAATTTTGACAGCAAAGGGTTTGCAACTAGAGTACTTGGCTTGAAGGTTCAGTCACCTATAGTTCCACATTTAGAAGATTTGTGGCAATATTGTAAGGATGAGGAAGAAGTTGTAAAGAAAGATCATTCAAGATTATAGTTCCACATTTAGAAGATCTATGGCAAGATTGTAAGGATGAGGAAGAAGTGGTAAAGAAAGATCATTCAAGATTAACACTTCTACAAATTAACTCTCTCAAATTGAAATTGAAATTGGAAGGGGTAGTTGAGGATGGTTTAGATATTGTAGAACCAGGATGGAAAGAGGTAAGTGAACTAAAACAATTAGAAGCAGACTAGAGTTAGGGTGAAGAAGATGATATAAACTTGAGAACTAGATCTATTCTCACTCGCATAGATAACTAGTTAAGAATAAGAAACATGAAGAATGCCAATGAAAATCAAACTAAAAAATCCCCAAAAGTGGTTTCCTTCTCTGTAACATTAACCTCTGACATCCCAATTTTGTCTCATGTTGCAGGTAGGAATTCAGCTCCCAATAAGAAGAAAAGAACACTGTCTCCTAAATAAATCATAACCCTTAAAACTAGGACCAAGACTAAATATAAGGAAATCATGTAATAGGAGATTCAAAAGGAGAAAATGATGACTCAAGGACAAGGTCTAGGAGAGGAACTTAGCTTCTCAGATACTCAAGATGGTGATGTGTAGTTAATAGAATCTCTTAAGTTGGATTAGCCTAAACTCATGAATCCTACTAGAGTAAGTCAAGGGATGTCCAGTACTCCTACTATTCCATCATGGTTGTCTAACTAAATTAGAAAGAAACAAAACCTTCAAGTTGTTTCTACACCTATTAAAGATATCATCACCAAATATGCAGATTGTGGTTCTAAAAGTAAAAAGATGAAGAGCGATGTGTGCTTGATCAAGGACCCAGTAATCAAAAGGGTAATGATAGAGGTGGCTACATAAAAATAAAAATATGAGTCTAGAAAAACTGACACTAAAGGTTTTTAAGTCACCACTTTAGAATTGGGGGTCACCACCAGAGACACTGGTAATCACTTCTTCAAATTTTCTATAGACCACATGCTGACTTAGTCTGAAAGGGATAGAAAAGAGAAGAAAGAGCTAAAGTCACTAGTAATCACTATGACTATTTATCTAGACTCTCTAATGAATTTTAGTGCCCTTCCATTGGTTCAGACTATGTAGTCTTTTGATCCTAGTTCCTTAGACAACCAACAATTGGTTAAGCAAATTTAAAGGGATAAACTACTCTCAAGTGTAGTATAGGAATAGGTAGCATCCATAATAAAAGAAGGTAGTAAATTTATTCTAGATTTTACTACACATACATGGAAGGGGAGGTGTTGTTAGGTGAAATTCAAACCCTTGTACCAATATGGGAGGCTAATAAGAATCGATGCCAAGCTATTGTGTTCCAAGTTCATGAAGTTGAAAAATACAAAGTGTTGAAGTTCTTGAATTAAAATCCTCTAAAAAATGTGGAATCATGCATGTTTTTCAGCCTCAAAAGTAATAAAGGAGCCATTGAAGAAATGTTATTAGTGGAAATTAAAATCACTAGGATGCATAAAAAACTCCTAAGGGATATGCATGTTGTTAACCCTACAGGGATCCTACAGTTCAAAGATAGCAACATGGACTCTAAGGTCTTAACCAAAAATTTTAATGACACTGTGTAGGAATCAAGGACAATGACACACCTACTTCTAGAGACTTCACTACCCCAGCCAACATTGAGTCAATGTTATCTCTGAACAAGAATCTCGTGCTAAGACAAAGTCACATGATCAAAGAGCTTAAGTGGGAAAAGGATGCTTGCAAGTCAAAGCTACTCATGTTGAAAAATCGTCACTCACATGTAATGCAGGAATTCACAAATGCCTTTAAGAGCTAGAAACTAGTCAAGCAGACCATGGCAGATGGAGAGAAGGTTGGCGATAGTGTTCAGTTGGAAATAATTACCTTTTGTTTTTTTTTTAAAACTATTTCTTGTTATCATAACTATTTGTAACTAAGAGGCTAGGCTTTAATGGAGGCCTTTTTGGGTTTGTAATGAACTATAAATCTTGGAGCTTTTAGCTAGTTAGGGGTTAGGTTTTTAGTATTCTAAAGATACTTTGATAAAACTAAACTATTTTAAAGTTGGTTAAATGGAAATAGTGATAGATAGATGGTAATATATATAGAAGTGCTCTCATAAATGACTTTGTGCTGAGGAAGTCTTTTTGAATATATATCTATTATATTTTCCTATGCTTTAAAAATTGGTATTTGAAGCATATTCAATCATGGTTACTTTGTGATCTGTGATGATTAGTTTTGTATGACATCTACTACTATTTCTTTGTCATCCATTTTCATTTATCTTTCTCAAAAATTGATTTGAGTTGTTGTAAAGTTTAAATTCCTAGTTAAATTTTTCTTTCTTGTGGAAAGACTATGATATTTTCACTCTTTGATTTTTTGAATATGTAAATCATTACCTTAGTACCCACGAGTACATGATTGTCCCTTAAGCACTTTCTGGAAAAAGTGTGCATTTAGTTAGTTTTGATATTTTGAACTTATTCATAAATCATCTGTAAAGGGAGTTGTACCTATACAATTTAGAGGGAAACAAATAACACATTTACCCAACTATTATGAACTTTATTGAATTTTCCAAGCCTTGCACATAGATTGAATTATCATTTTAGTAGGAAAAGACAATATATTCACTAATAGATTTTTGATGACTCTACTAGAAAGAGTCCATGGAGAAAGAGGAATAAGCCCTTTTTGAAGCAGTAATGAATTACCATGGTCCTACCACATGATAATCTTTTTCCTATTTTGTAGCCTAATCTCAAATTTGAAGATACATAGGAAGATATAATTCCTAATTTGACTTCAACCATCTGGATATTACACTGGAATAATAAGCAATTTCAACAAGCATTGAGCATACTTGAAAGATAAGAAGAATGTGTTAAACTCTTTAGAGGTGTGCCAAAAGTTCAAGAAGAAGTGGTGGTTAATAGATTCACCCAAGCCCCTACAAGACTCTAATTAAAAGGATAAGGAGTAGATTTGGCTAGTAGGAGGTATACAAGAGGAGAAAGAGAAAAGGGCATTTTAGATGAGAATTTTAAGGCTTTAAAGAACTTGAGTTTTCTCCCTGATTTTAATGACCCAAAGAAGAAAGAACCAAATCTTGGAGTTGGCCTAGTTCTCCTCCCAAGCATTCCCCCATTTCACCTTTGGTGCAATCTCTACTTCCATTAAAAGCTCTAGTTCCTTCTCATTTTAATATTCAAATTTTGCAATTTATATTACCAAACATGGTTGTCAACCAACCATGGGGATAGAATATAGGTCCATTGAACCTTGGAGTCAATCCTATAGTGTTCCCCAAAGATACAACCAAGAATTTTCCTAAGCTCAATGGTGATGGAAAAATTTCTATGGAAGATCACTTGAGTGTTTTTCACATAGCCTATGAAATTATAAGTGTTCCTACCCAAGAAATAGTGGTTAGGTTTTTTGTTCGAACACTAACTAATGTTGTTAGTGATTGGTTCAAAAATTTGCCTCAACATTCCATAGATAATTGGAATGACATGAAAACAACATTTGAAAATAGATTCAAGACCCCTAAAAATGAGTGTTCTTTGTTGCTTTAGCTAGGCCAATTGAAGAAGGAAATGCATGAACCCATGAGGAACTTTGTAGCAAAATTCAATAGATTGGTCCAAAGAATCCCTACTACCTCTAGACCTAATCGAGAAAATCAAAAAATATTCTTTGTTAATGCAATTGATCCAAATGTGAGTTTTCATCTTATTAAAGATGTAGTTGATGATTTAGTTGTTGCTAAAAGGTTGGCAATTCAATTAGAAGATGCACTTATCATTGATAGTAAATGGAGAAGAGAGGTTCAATCCTTTAGGGATTCTTCCACCTCTGCCCCCACAAACCCTTTCATGCAGAGGTTAATGAATGATATGGCTATGTTAAAAAGACAAAAAAATGGACCTAATGACCCTTACCAATTCTTGTATCAAGATAGTAATAGACACCAACAACACCAAGGTCATGGAAAAGCCTCATTTCTGACATCCCCTTAGCCAAGATTACAAATTGAAGAAGTACCTAAAGAGACTATGTTTTTCTTTCATTTGACTATAGATCATGATGGAAAAACTTGTAATGATTGGTTAAGATGTGTTTAGATGGAAAGAGATGCTCTTGGCACTAAAAAACAAGTTGAAAGTGATAAGGGGGAAAATGAGAATGCAAGTACCTATTTTCTTGAATATGAATCTAACACAAAAAGGGGAGGTAATACTTTTGTAATGCTTCAATATCCTACTTACACTATCTTGACTAGGAATCAAAGAAATTAGAAATCCTATGCGAGAGTTAACACAATCATTCCAGGTTCTGAAGGAAAAGAACACTTACATAGTGATCCAATAAAGAATACATATTTTAAAATATTATCCAAGGCAGAATTGACAACTAGCACTTCCACTTTTGACATTGTAGAATTTTTTAAATCCTCTTCCATATCCATCTCCCCAGTGGAATACCTAAGAATGAATCCTAAGGAGTTGGATAAGCTAGTCCAATATGTGAAGGGAGGACCTGTTACTAATACACAATTCACTGATGATGTGATAAAAAATAAAACACCCCTTGAGAAACATATTCTTGTATCTAAAAGATGTATAGGGTAGGTCCCTAATACAGAGCAGGTTGTTAATGTTGTTGAAGAAGTTGAAGAAATAAAACCTAATCCCTTCTAGGTGTCTTTATTACTAAATGGATAGAAACTCAACAATTGTATCATAGACTTGGGAGTTTCTAACAACATCATGCTAGCTCCAGTAGCTAAAGCTCTTGGCTTGGACCTCACTAAAACTTTTGAACACTGCTATTCCATAGATGGGAAGCAAGTCCCCCTTATTGGCCAAGTGAAAGATGTACAAGTAGTCTTTTAAGCTTTCCCAAATAAGAGGTTGAAACTAACCATCTTAATGGCGGATATCCTAGCTAGTTATGGAATTTTTCTCAGTAGAACATTTTGCAAGGACATGGGAGGAGAGATCAAGATGGATTGGTCTAAGGCTTCTATTCTAGTAGGAAAGAAGAAGATAAAACTAGAACTAGAGCCAAAGAATAAATACACAGTGGTGCCTTTAGACAATCCCAAAGCCCATATATTATATGAAGAATGCCATTCCCACAGTGGTGCCTTTAGACAATCCCAAAGCCCATATATTATATGAAGAATGCCATTTTGGGAACTATGTCATTATGCTTGATGACAAGCTCAAGGAAAAGAGCTGGAAAGATTGTGAAGACACCTTGTGGATTTTTGAATTTGATGGCAGCTTCTCTAATTCAAGATTAGGGGTAGCATAAATTTTGATCTCTCCCTCAATAGATGTGATTCCTTTCTCTATTAAACTAGACTTCCACAACACAAATAACACTATAGAATATGAAGCCTTCCTCTTAGGATTGAAGGAAGCCAAATAAAAAATGATAAAGAAAATGAAGGTGAAAGGTGATGTTGAACTCATCATAAAATAGGTAAGAAATCCATTTTTTGTATTTTTAAAAAAATGATAAGTTGAGACACTATAGATACCTAGTTTGGGATGAGATTGAATCTTTTGATGATTTCTCCATAGAGTTTATACCTCTCTCTATAAATTCTAAAGTCGATTCCTTAGTTTTTTTGGCTTCTTTGTTATTACCACATCCTGATTTCAAAGTTGATACTTATAGGATCGAAATGATCTACAGACCTAGAGTCCTAGATAATGCAAACCATTGGTAGGTTTTCAATAATGATTCACAATTAAAAGATTTTATTGGATGTGTTGGAAATTTCACTGACATTTTCTTTGAAGGGTTAGAAAAGGATGGAAAATTATTTGGGGAGGAATTAGTTGAATTTGGAGAGGTTATTCACTTAAAAGAAAATAAAATCCTCAGGGGAGTTAGTTTCTATGGAGCATTTTTTTGGAAAAAAAACTGAAAGTGCTATTCTGAGGAAGAATGGTCACGATAAAAACTTGAAGGGATATGAGAAGATAAACATCAAAGATGAGGGAAATCCTAAATGGATCTTTATTAGCTGAACATGCTTAGAAAGAGAGAAGGATGGTTTGCTAAAAAATCATGTTTAATAAAAAGATGTCTTCACCCAGGGATATGAAGACTTGAAGAATTTTAGGAATAGAGAGTTTAGGCATCACATACCTTTGAAACCTAAGGCAACCACTTTCAGACAAAAACTTTGGAATTATAACCCAAAAGCATTTGAAGCAATTTTTAAAAAAAGTGGAGAAAATGCTAAAAGCCTGTATAATATATCCAATTCATTACTTAACCTGGATATCAGACATTATTCTTGTGAGAAAGAAAAATGGTGAAATACAAATTTGTGTGGACTTTAGGAATGTAAACTAGGCTAGTCTCAAGGACAATTATGTACTCCCCACTATGGATCACATTCTGTAGCTAGTCATTGGGTCTGAAATCATGTTAATGCTCTACGAGTACTTAGGATATAACCAGATCAGTGTTGCACCTGAAGATCAACATAAAATATCCTTTATAACTCCCTAGGGTACCTATGCCTATAATCGAATGTCATTTGGCTTGATCAATCTGGGAGCAACATTTTAAAGAGAAATGAATTCTTCTTTTAAAGACTTGTGAGATAAAATAATTGTAATATATCTAGATGATCTAACTATATACTCCAAAAGGAGGAAACATCACCTGAGAGATCTTGAGGTAGTGTTATGCCAATGTAGACAACATGTCATATCTCTTAATCCTAAAAAAAAATGTATTCTTTCTAGAAGAAGGAAAATTTCTTGGGCATAGATGGAAAGAAGAAGGTAAAAAGGATTTTAAAAAAAAATTAAAATAGCTATTTCAAATGCTCCCATGTTGTTAAGCTTGGATTTCAAGAGGGATTTTATCATTTATTGCTATGTTTTGGAACACACTCTATCTAGTATCTTAACCCAAAAGGAAGATTATGATAATGAGGCCCTAATTTATTTCATGAGTGTTCCTCTAAAGAAGCATGAATTGAATTACACCCAAATGGAGAAGCATGCATTTTTAGTGGTGAAAGAAATGAAAAAGTTCAAGTATTATATCTTGCATTCTTATTCTACTATCTACATACCTAAAATAACAATCAAGAGCATACTAACTCAATAGGAGATTAGGATAAATAATAGAATAATGTGGGTAGATAGGATTAAAGAATATGATTTAACCATTAAACCTACTATTTTGATAAGGGATCAAGGTTTGTGTAGATTAATAGCTGAAAATAAAGAATCAATATCAGAAAGCACCAAGGTTACACCTTCTATTTTTTTGGTAAGTTTAATTGATTCCTAGTTTTCCAATGTAGTATACTTCTTGACATATGGTGAATGTCCAAAAAATTTGAATTATAGGGGAAAATGCAATCTCAAATTGAAAGTGGTAAAATATGTAATCTCTCAAGGTGTATTTTATAAAAGAGCTATAGATGGAACCTTTTTAAGATGTGTAGATAGTGAACAATAGAAAAAACTATTGAAGCTATATCATTTAGATGTTTGTGGTGGATACTTTTTATCTACTATGACTACTTTCAAAATCCTCAAAAATTTCTTCTATTGGTTAGGTATGTTTAAAGATGCATATTCTTTTATAAAAGATTGTGAGAAGTGAAAACTTTTCATGTGTCATCCTCAACTAGCAGCATTACCACTAAAGCTTGTGGTAATTGAGGAGCCTTTCTATCAGTGGGGTATAGATTTCATAGGGCCACTGAATCCTCCATCTAATGTTGGCCATATGTATATATTGACAACCATGGATTATGTCACCAAATGGGTGGAAGCCATGCCAACTAAGAAAGCTAATTCATAGGTGGTATGTGAATTCTTGATGGAATACATATTTATTAGGTTTGGGGTCCCTCAAAAGATAGTGGCTGATAATGCAACCTACTTTTTATCTAAAGAGATTTCCATGTTTTGTTACGAGCATAGAATATCTCTATCTCATTCTTCACACTATTTCCCTTAAGGAAATGGGTAGGCAGAATCTAGTAACAAGAACTTGTTTGCTATAATGAAAAAGTTGGTCAATGATAATGCCCAAAATTGGCATAAAAAACTATATGAAGCATTATGGACTGACTAGATTATTTCTAAAAGAGATATTGACATGGCCCCTTTTGACTTGGTGTTTAGAGTAGGTACCCAAGTATCCCTACCTCTGGAATTATTTGTTGCAAAGTTGCAGTTTGTGATCAAAGATTTTCTTTTTTGACACCCTTTAGAGAAAAGAGTGATGTATTTGAATAAAGTGGAAGAAGAAAGAGACAAACTTGTGGATCACATTATTGAAACCAGAAGAGGGTGCATAGATTTTTGATATGAAGGCCAAGCCTTACAACTTCTTGAAAGGAGATGAAGTTCTCATATGGGATAAAAGAAGAGAGCCCAAAGGTGCACATGGCAAGTTTGATTCTCTATAGAAGGGTCTATTTGATATCATAGAAGTTGTTGGTCTAAATGCTATTCACCTAACTTATTCAGAAGGTATTGGTATGCCCTTTACTTATAATGGGCAAGACCTAAAATTATTGAAAATGTAATTCCTCAAAGAGATTCTACTCATGTGTATTCCCCTTTTTCGCTTTCTGTTTTGTTTTTGCTTATCTTTCCATTATTATCTATTCTAGTGTTTCCTTGAGTCAATTTTGTTCCCAACACTATGAGTTATTTGTGTACTCCACATGCACAATCCCTAGTTAGAGCTCATGTTAGCCTTAGTTTTGAGTCACCATATTTTAATTTTTCTCTAGTTTCCTTTGAATCCCAAAAAAATACATTGAACAAGCCCTTCTTGGTCTCATACCTTATAAGTATCACCAAGTTTTGCATACAGAGATTAATCCTATGATGCCTGTTATAGTTCTCATTTCTCAAACCTTCTTGAACCTCTTTGAACCTTGGTTTGAAGTAGTTCAAAGTAGTTCAACCAAAGGATTTTGGTGCTAATCATTTTCTATAGGTGGGACCCACTAAGCATAATAAAGATGTTTGTTTGAACCTCTTCGAACCTTAGTTCAAAGTAGTTCAACATAGTTCTATTAATGAAGGTTTTTACACACAAGTGTTAATGATTCCCCAAGGATAATTGATTCTCGAGAAATTAACTGAGATGCTAGAAGTAATGATTGAAGATCTTGTCTAATGTAATTTTGTTTGAGATGAAAGATCAGTTATCATCATGATTAAAGAAGGAAAATATTTCATCCAAGAGTCAAATTATTTGTCAAAAATTTATAATTATTGCAAGGACATCTGCAAAGGATGATCATTTAATGAAGGTATCTTGTCACAGTTTCAAGCATGAAAATCAAGCCACAACAAAATCAACATGAATATCTCATAATAAGGCAACACTTTTTCCAACATGTCTCCTTTCCTTTTAAAGCATAAGTTTCCCATTTGATTTTTTTATCATGCAAAAAGGTGAATCAAAGGAGGAGGATCAATAATTGAAGAAAAGAGGTTTGGTTTTCTCTCAGCAGATTATAGGTGAAAATATAAGAAATCCTTTGTTCTTTCCTCTATGTGTATTTCAAAGAACAAAAATAGTGTCAGGCTTTTATTTCCTTTTCTTAGAATGAAGCCTATTCTATATTTCTTTAGAAATATTTATAGTTTAGAGTGTAAGAGGTCTGTCATTTCTGATACTAATTTGGAAGGTATCGAAGTTGAGAAGTTACAAGGAAATTTTCTTGAGAAAGCTAATGAAGTTAATGGTTGCTTAGAGATCATAACAAGTGGTTTAATTGAATCTGTGGCTTTTCCTCCTTCCCTTTTGAGTCCTAAGCTACTTCAAATTTTCATTGACCATTATAATGTGAGAACTAAGAGTATTTTGAATAAACACAAGGAACTAGTGTTATCCATCTCTAGGGAGACTAACTCATCAATATTGTGTCTACCTGAGTGCACCTTTGTTGTTTTTAGCCATACCTAGTCTCTAGTTGAGTATCAAGAAAGTCCAAACAAATACCATAACATGTTAGTTAGGAAATGGACTAAGACAAATTACAAAGGTAGTTTAAGAATGCCCAAAATAATCACCAAGGATCATATGAAGCCTCATGTTCATGACCTCATGGTCTTGTTGCATTGAGCTAAAGGTTCCTTAGATGTTTTTCTCTTTGAAGATTGTATGTACCATTGTGTAGAAATCATTTTGAAAGGAGAACAACTATTAGATTGGGCAGAACTAATAGCTAGTTCTTTGAGAAGTCAACTCAAACACGCTAAGGTGTTTGGAGAAGATTTCTACATGTCTTCCTATTTGACCTATTGCATTGCATGTATTAGAAATATTACTTCTCTTCCTCATGAAACTTGGAATGAAGATGTAATTTTCTAGTTGTAATGTTCCCTACTCCAAAAGGATAGAGTGTTAGAAGATTTTAGGAAAACACATGATGTACAGATAGAAAATGTGCATGTGAACCTCAAAAAAGCATTGATGTTGAGGATATCCCTAGAGGCCCAAAAATTGATTCAAATTTATGGGAGATATTTCATTAAATTTCCTTAGTTCACATACTTAAAAATAGGGGGATTTGAAGAAGAATTGGTGAAATTGTCTTGGTATGCTCTAGATTGTTTTATCATAGCTAAAATTTGTAGATAGTTATTTTTGAAGATTAAAGACAATCTACATCAAGAGGAGTGGAAGTCTATTTTCCCTATTAAGCTTGGTTATTTAACCTACAACAATATGATCAAGGCCTTACTAGCTGGAAGAAACTTGCTCAGTTTCAATTTTGCATCTTACCAAGGAAGGAGGAATTTTGATAGCAAAGGGTTCACAGCTAAAGTACTTGGCTTGAAGGGTCAGTTGCCTAAGGATCCACATTTAGAAGATTTGTGGCAAGATTTTAAGGATGAGGAAGAAGTGATAAAGAAATATTATTCAATATTAACACTTCAGCAAATGAGCTCTCTCAAATTGAAATTTCAATTGGAAGGTGTAGTTAAGGATGGTTCAGATATTGTAGAACTAGGATGGAAAGAGGCAAGTGAACTAAAACAATTAGAAGTAGATTGGAGTTAGGGTGAAGAAGATGATATAAACTTGAGGACCAAATCTATTCTCACTCACATAGATAACTAGTTAAGAAGAAGAAACATGAAGGTTATCAATGAAAAACAAATTGCAAAATCCCCAAAAGTGGTTTCTTTCTTTGAAACATTAACCTCTAACATCCCAATTTTGTCTCATGTTGCAGGTAGCACTTTGGCTCCTAATACGGAGAAAATAACACTATCTCCTAAACAAATAACAACCTCTAGAACTAGGTCCAAGACTAAATTTGAGGCACTCATGAAGTAGGAGATTCAAAAGGAGAAAATGATGACTCAAGGACAAGGCCTAGGAGAGGAACTCAGCTTCTTGGGTACTCAAGATGGTGATGTGCAATTAATAGAAGCTCTAAAGTTGGATCAACCTAAATTCATGACTCCTCCCAAAGAAATTCAAGAGAAGACTACTACTCCTACTATTGCATCATGGTTGTCTAATTTAGTTAGCAAGAAATGAAACATTTAGCCTGTGTCTATACCTGTTAAAGATATTATCACCAAATATGCAACTTGTGGTTCTAAAAGTAAAAGGATGAAGAGTTATATGTGCTTGATCAAGGACCCAATAACCAGAAGTGTAACAATAGAGGTGGCTACATACAAATAGAAAGATGAGTCTAAAGAAATTGGCACCAAAGTTTTTAAAGTCACCACTATAGAATTGGGAGCCATCACCAGAGACACTAGTAATCACTTCTTTAAATTTTCTATAGACCACATGTTTACTCAGTCCAAAAATTACTATGGCTACTTATATAGACTCTTTGATAAATTTTTGCACCCTTCCATTGGTTTAGACTCTACAGTATTTTGATCCCAATTCCTTAGACAACTAGCAATTGGTTAAGCAAATGCAAAGGGGTAAAGTACTCTCAAACATAGTATAGGAATGGGTGGCGCCCATAATAAAAGAAGGTAGTAAATTTATTGTAGATTTTACTACCAGATATGAAAAATGGGAGGTTTTGTTAGGTGAAATTCAAAGCCTTGTGCCAGTATGGGAGGTTGATCAGAATCGATGCCAAGCTACTATGTTCAAAGTTCATGAAGTTGAAAAATATAGAGTGTTGAAGTTCCTTAATGAAAATCCTATGAAAGCTATGGACTCATGCATATTGTTCATCCTCAAAAGTAATATGGGTTGGAAGAAGTCAATTTACAAAGGAGCCATTGAAGAAATGTGATAAGTGGAAAATATAATTGTTGGAATGCATAAAGAACTCCTAAAGGATATGCATGTTGTTAACCCTATAGGAATCCTATAGTTCGAAGATGGCAACATGGACTCTAAGGTCTTAACCAAAAATTTCAATGATGTTGTGATAGGAATCAAGGACATTGACAAACCTACTTTTGGAGACTTTAGTGCCCTAGCCAACATTGAATCAATGTTATATCTGAACAAGAATCTCATGTTAAGACAAACCTACAGTATTAAAGAAATTAAGTGGCAAAAGGATGCTTAAAGGTAAAAGATACTTAGCCTAAAAAATACTCACTAACATGCAATGTAGGAATTCACAAATTCCTTTATGAGCTGGAAAATAGTCAAGTAGACCATGGTGGATGGAGAGAAGGCTAGTGATGGTGTTTAGTTGGAAATAGTTACCTTTTGTTTTATTTTCTAAAATTGTTTCAAAACTATTTCTTATTCTTGTAACTATTTCTAACTAAGAGGCTGCACTTAAATGGAGGTCTTTTTAGGTTTCTAATGAACTATAAATGTTGGAGCTTTTAGCTAGTTAGGGGTTAGATTTTCAGTAGTCTAAAGATACTTTGATAAAGCTTGTACTCTTTTAAAGTTGATTATATGGAAATAGTGATAGACAGGTGGTAATATATATGAAAGTGCTCTATTAAACAACTTTGTGCTAAGGAAGTCTTTTTGAATATATATATCTATCATATTTTGTTGTCCTTTAAAACTTTGTGAGCTCTAATGATTAGTTTTGTATGACATCTACTACTATTTCTTTGTCATCCATTTTCATTTATCTTTCTCCAAAATTGATTTGAGTTGTTGTAAAGTTTAAATTCTTATTTAAATCTTGATTTCTTGTGGAAAGACTATGAGCTTTTCATTCTTTTATTTTTCTAAATATGTAAATCATTACCTCAGTACCCAAGAGTACATGAGTGTTCTTTAAGAACTTTTTGGCAAAAGTGTGCATTCAAATAGTTTTGATCTTTGAACTTATTGATAAATTATTTTTAAAGGGAGTTGTATCTATAAAATTCATAGGGAAATGAATAACACAATGTGTACCCAACTATTATGAACTTTATTGAATTTTCCAAGACAATTTAGTAAGAAAAGACAATTTGTTCACTAATAGAGATAAAGATGTTAGACCAATGACAAGAAACAAGTTGAGAAATGATACATGCTTGTTGAGCATAAAAGATCCTAAATCAATAAAAGATGCCTTAGAAGATGTGGACTGGAGTAAAGCCCCGGATGAGATTTAACAAATTGAGAAAAATAAGACATGGACTCTAATTCCTAGACTAAAAGACAAACATGTGATTGGTGCCAAGTAGATTTTCAGAAATAAACTAGATGAAAATGGTGAAATCACAAGGAACAAGGCAAGATTAGTCTGTAAAGGATATGCACAAGAAGAAGGAATTGACTATGGAGAAGCATTTGCTCCTATTGCTATATTGGAAGGATTGAGAACTCTACTTGCTTATTTTGCATACAAAGGTTTCAAAGTTTATCGAATGGATGTTAATTATACATTTTTGAATGGTATATTAGAGGAAGAAGTTTACATAGAACATCTAGAAGGATTTTTTGATGTTAATAATAAGAACATGGTATGTAGATTACAGAAAGATCTATATAGTTTGAAACAAGAACCAAGAGCATGGTATGAGAGGCTTCATAATTATCTTATGAAGATTGGATTTGAAAGGACTAATGATAATAGCAATTTGTACATGAAGATAGAGAAAGGAAAAGTTATTTTGTTACCTAAAATTTTTGTTGATGATATCATAATTGAAGGTCAAGATGCTTTATGTAAGGCTTTTAAAAATGAAATGAGGAAAGAATTTGAAATGTCTATGTTTGGAGAGATCAAGTTCTTTGTGGGTTTGCAAGTATATTAGATGAAATATGGTATATACATCACTCAGTCAAAGTATGTTAAGGAGATACTGAATTTTTTTGGATTGGAGGATTCCAAACTAGTAAGTACACCTATGGTGATAGGACATAAATTTTAAAAGAATGATGATTTAGATGAGTTGAATCAAACATTGTATAGGTCTATGATGGAAAATTACAATATGTAGTACATAGTAGACCTGATATTGCATTATCTATAGGGATGGTTACCAAATTCTCTGCTAATCCTAGGGAAAATCATTTGATGGTTGTAAAGAGAATTATGAGATGTCTAAATGGAATAGAAGAATATGGTTAATACTATAAGAAAAATGAGAAATTTGAATTAAGAGCCTATACTGATGTTGATTGGGCTGAAAACATTAATGATAGAAAGAGCACTAGTTTAGGAGCATTTTTCTTAGGCAAGAGCCTAGCTGCATGGACCAGCAAGAAACAAAATTGCACTTCACAATCTACTATTGAAGCTGAATAAGTTTTTGTTGTTGTAAATTGTACAAATATTGTATGGCTCAAATAGCTACTCAAAGGTATGAAGGAAGATATCATTGAACCAGTGACACTTTATTGTGATAATACAAGTGCTATAAATATATCAAAGAATCCTATGATGCACACAAAGACTAATCACATTGTAATCAAGAGGTGAAGATGGAATATGTTAATAGAAAATAATAAATCATTGATATCTTCATAGAAGCATTACCTAAGGATTCTCATGAGTATCTAAGAGGTAAACTAGGGGTGATACCCCTATCAAAGGCTATATGAGTAACAAAAGGAGTGTCCTACATCAAATAATCTTATTTCCATATGTTATAAATTGATGCAGTGGATTTTACTTTAGGAGCTGCCTAAAGTAATCAATGAGCCAAAACTTCAAATTAGTCACAAGCAAAGTGGCATAGGAGAAACTGAAGAAGTTCGTATTAGCATATCAAGATGACAAGTTTTGGGCATTATCGTCAAAGAGGGAGAAATATGAACAAAAAGTGATCCTAAAGGGAGAAGTTGTTAAGATTAAACCATAGATAGAAATAACAATTACATGCAAATATAACCAAAAATACAAAATAATAGATCACACAGAAAAGAACACAAGGCACCAAGATTTAACATGGTTCACCTAACCTTTGGGCTATGTCCACCAAATAGAAAGTTCGATATTATTACAGTCTAGTGATTACAACTTGATTACAATCCATAATCCCTTATAGCTCAATACCACAGCAAGAACCAATTTTCACATCACCACAATGAAACAATCCCTAACTCTAAGCCCTTTTATACAAGTATTTTTATGCTACTTTAGGGTTACAACATGTTAGCCATATGTCGGCCATACATCGGTTATAAACTAACAATCTTCCACCTAGAGACTGGTTCTATAGCTATACCGCTACCACATGGGGCTCCCACTAGATCAAACCACTCTAGTCTCTGTTATTCTTTTATTCATGTTTAGTCTAGAAGACCAACCGAAGTATAAGAGGAGTTCAACTTCTCCCTTGTTACTACCTTTGTAAACATATCTACTAGATTATCATTTGTATATATCTTATCCAACTTTAACTATCCATCCTCCATAATTGAATGAAATGGTATGATAATTGTATGTGTTTGGTCTTTGAATATAGAGCTGAATTCTTTGCAAGATGAATGGCACTTCGACTATCTATAAAAAAAAAATTATCCCTCTAAGGGTGTCCCAATTCTTCCAAGAAGAATTGAAGCCATATCATCTCCTTGGCTACCTCTATAGTGGATAAAGCATTAACCTTCTATAACCTAGAAACCCAGCTCATGGCTACCCCACCAATAGTAAAGACATAACCTATAGTACTCCACCTGGTATCAATATCCCCTACTAAATATGAGTCAAAATAGCCCTGTAAATCAGTAGTAGAGCCCCCAAAGTGTAAACATTTATTAAATGTTCCTCTCAAATATCTGAGAATTCATTTGATGACATTCCAATGCTCAATTCCTGGATGACTCATATACCTACTAACGACTCCCACTGCATGTGCAATATATGGCCTAGTACATACCATAGTATACATCAAGCTTCCTAAAGTTGAAGCATAGGGTATCTTGGATATCTTATCCTCCTCTTCTTGTGTCTTAGGAAACATCTCCTTAGTCAACCTCAAATGACTAGGTAAAGGTGTGTTGACAACTTTAGCATTCTCCATAGACAAATAGTGCAACACCTTCTCAACATAATCAACCTGAGATAGTGTCAATTTTTTACTTTTCCTATCTCTAAAAATCTTCATACCAAGAATTTGTTTTGCTATCCCCAAATCCTTCATAGAAAATGCATGTGCTAATTGGCATTTCAGCCCCTTAATGTTATCCATTTTATACCCAGCTACAAGAATATCATCAACATATAAACATAAAATAATGTAGTTGTCATCATCCAACCTCTTAAAATAAACACAATGATCTAAATGACACCTATTGTATCCATGCTCATGCATAAAATTGTCAAATTTTAGATACCATTGCTGGGGTTCTTGCTTCAAGCCATATAAATTTTTCTTCAATTTGCACACTAAGTTCTCATTACCTTTGACCACAAATCTCTATGGTTGAGCCATATATATCTCTTCATCCAAATCACCATGAAGGAAGGCTATTTTAATATCATGTTTCTCTAGATGCAAATATTTAGTAGCCACAAGACTTAAAATAGTATGTATAGAAGTCATCTTAACAATAGGAGAAAATATCTCATCAAAATCAATACCATTTTTCTATGCAAATACTTTTACAACTAACCTAGCTTTAAATATTTTCTTACCTCCTTCCTCTTCTTTCAACTTGTAAACCCCACTTATTCTGTAAAGCTCTTTTACCTACAGGAAAATTGTAGACTCCCACTAAATCTTAGTATCCACCTACACAGCCTCATCATAACATTTAGGTTCACCAGCATCAGTAAGTAAAATTGAATACAAAGAGAGAGAGAATCTTTTTGGAGGTCTAATTTGGCTTGTTGACCATCTAACATTCATTGGTGTCTTTGGTATTTATTGTTGTGGTTGTTGCACATCATGAAGAATGGCTAGAATATCATCTTTTGGAGTATCATCCAACACGACATAATCATCTTCTTTCTTCTCATGTTGCTCCAAGAGATCTTTGTACAACACTTTTCATTGAATATGACATCCTTGATTCTTAAAATTTTATAATTTTCAAAATCCCAAAGCCTATAACCAAATTCATTAATTTTATATCCAAAAAATACACATTTCTTTGACTTAGCATCGACCTTGGTTTTATTTTTATAATCTATGTGAGAAAATGCTTCACAACTGAAGATTTTGAGAAAAGAATAACTCAACTTCTTACTAGTCCATACTTCCTTTGGAATACCATAGCCCAAATGAGTAGAGGGACCTCTATTAATCAAATATATAGAAGTATGTATAGCCACTGCCCACATGTGTAAGGGCAACCCAACATGCAACCTCACGCTCCTTGCACGCTCCATTATAGTCCTATTCATGCATTCAACAACTCCATTTTCCTGTGGAGTCCTTGAAATAGTTTTTTATCTATAAATACCATTAGTGGAGCAATAATCTTCAAATTCATGACTACTATACTCACCACCATTATCAAATTTGAGACACTTTAATTTCTTACCAGTATCATTTTCAAGCAAGCATTTCCATTTCTTACAAGTTTGAAATACATCATATTTTTGTCTAAGAAAATAAACCCATACTTTTCTAGTTATGTCATCAATAAATTTAACATAATAATGAGAGCCACCAAGGGAAGATACCTGAGCTAGTCCCCATACATCTGTATGCACAAGCTCTAATTTCTCCTTTTTATTTTTCTTCCCAGTCCTTACAAAACTCACTCTCTTTTGTTTTCCATACACATAACTTTCACAAAAATCCATATTAACACATTTTAGACCTAGTAAAACTTTCTTTGAATGAATTACTTTCATACCTTTCTCACTCATGTGCCCAAGTCTATTATGCCACAATGTTTTATCAGAATCTACAATAGCTATTTGTTCTCCTTGCTCAACTATAGCAAGTATTCTTGAACATTCATTTTTCTCTGAAATAATTAAAGTAGAAGAAACAATATGACCTATACAAAGATATAAGATGCCTACTTTCACACTTTTTGCTACTACAAGGGAACCTTTTGAAGCCTTCCAATTTTTATCATTAAAAGTAATTACACAACCCTCATCACTGAGTTGCCCTACTGAAATTAAATTCCTACTTAGCCTTGAAACATGTCTTACCTCATGTAGTAGACAATGATTCCCATTCTGCAACTTAATCTTAATTTTTCCCTTTCCAAAAATCTAACAGGGTTCATTATCCCCCAAATAAACAAGCCCAAAATCCAATTAGATATAATCAATGAAATAACTTCTATGAGGTGTAGCATGAAATGAAGCACCATAATCTAAAACCCATGAATCATCAACACTTTCTAAAGACAGAAACAAAGCATCCTCTTTAGATTTCTTTCTTACCATGTTTGCCTCCTTGTCTCCATCTGGTTTATCTCCTTCATTTTTCTTTCAATTCCAACAATCTTTCTTTTTGTGACTTAGTTTCTTATAGTACCAGCAGTTGTTTAGTCCTCTCAATTGAGACCTCCTCCCATTTGACTTTCCTCTTGATTTCTCATGATTTCCAAAATTACTTCCTCTCTTAGTTGTTCTACCCCTATTTTGTGCATTCAAAGAACTTCTTGATGTAGATCCACCTGAGAATTTCCTATGAGTTTTATCACTCAAAATAACACTGATCACATCATCATATTTTAGGTTACTAGATCTAGGAACATAATTAATCAGCCATTACCAAGTCATTCGAGCTTTCAAGCAAAGAACACAAAATCAAGAGAGCCCTAATTTTTTCTTCAAAATTGATACCCACAGAAGATAATTGACTAGTAATAGTATTAAACTTATTTAAATGATCTACAATAGATCCACCTTTTTCCATTTTCATATTAAATAAATGCTTCATGAGAAATACCTTGTTTGAAGTGGAGGGCTTTTCATAGAGTGTCGCTAGGGTTTTCATCAACTCTTCTATTGTCTTTTCTTTTGTAATATTAAATATCACCAATGGTTCCAGGCATAATTGAATGCTTCCAAGTGCCTTTCTAACTAAAAGATCCCATTCATCATTTGACATAGATCCTTGATTCTTGGATTTTC
The DNA here is from genome assembly GCA_028749045.1 of Cupressus sempervirens. Taxonomy (NCBI): domain Eukaryota; kingdom Viridiplantae; phylum Streptophyta; class Pinopsida; order Cupressales; family Cupressaceae; genus Cupressus; species Cupressus sempervirens. The sequence continues at coordinate 54,295,675 of CM053784.1, read as the reverse complement.
CTTCTAATGGCTTCCATAAATCCTTTCAATAAAGATAGTTTTTTATTTGCATCTTTCATAATTGGAAGTTCTACCCATTAAACTTGTCAACCCTTAGCTTACCCTTGTTTTCCATCACTCCCACTCAACTGTGAGACTCCCACTCAACCATAAGACTTTTCTACAAAGGATAGCTAAAAAAAAAACCTCGCTCTGATACCACTTGTTAGGATTAAACCACAGACAAAAATAACAATTACATGCAAATATAACCAATAATAGAAAATAATAGATCACACAAAAAAGAACACAAGACACCAAGATTTAATGTGATTCACCCAATCCCTGGGCTACATCCACCAAACAACAAGTTTCATATTATTAAAATCTAGTCATTACAACCTATTTACAATTTGTAGTCCCTTATAGCTCAATACCACTGCAAGAACCAATTTTCACATCACCACAATGAAACAATCCCTAACCCTAAGCCCTTTTATACAAGAACTTTTATGCCACTTTAGGGTTACAAGATTTTGGCCATATGTTGGCCATATGTTGGACACAACATCAGCCATAGCCCAAAAATTTATGAAGTATGTACAGTACTTTCTTGATCAATCACCACAAATTAATAAAAATATGACCAAAGAAGGAAAAATCCTAACACACAATATGAGGGAAAAAATGCTTACTACTGAGAAAGATAGTATATTTGTTGATAACATCTACCTAGTAAGAGGGAGATACTATAGAAGGGAAATATAAGAAGTAATTCAAAGGGGGTTATAAGGATGACACAAAAGAATTTTGTAACTTATTCAGAAGATGAAAGTTACTAATAGAGGAAGAGATTTTAGTAGGAGTTATTTATTTTTTTGGTATTTTATTTGTCTTATTGTTTTAACCAAGTTAGTTTGGTTTGCCATCAATGCCAAAGAGGGATGTTTTTGAAAGAGGGAGATTGCTGAAAATAGATTCTTACAAGTATGATAAAATGTGTTTTAATCATTGTTTTGTCACTAATGTCAAACTTTCTTTTTGCTGGTAAGATAACTACTTATATGATTTAAGTGCTATCACTTATTTGATTGATAAAGAGGATTTGATCAAAAAATTATGTAACAAAAGCACCTAGAGGAAAGGTTGAGTTATGATATAAAAGAGGAGTACAAGAATTAGCTAAGATAGTGATATCATAGTACATTGATAATCTAGTTAAGGTTGCAAAGGTTGGTTACACTAAGCAAGTTTAGAAGAACAAGTTAAAAAGTGTTTGTCTGCCAAGCTTGACCAAATGGATAGTAGGTACCGAGCAAAGTTAGTAAAAGTTAAGTAGAAAATTAGTTTGAGCCAAATAAAGTTTAGTTTATGTTGAGCACCTATAAACTTTACTTTGTGTTGAGTGATTTTTTAGAGAATGTTAAACAATGTAGTATGTGTCGAGTATCAGACAAAATTTAGTGCTGAGTGCCAACATTATTAGAAAGATCATGAATTTGATGGATCTGAGATGATAAGCTATTTTTTTGGATTATGTGAACTAGATCAAAGATAAGATTGATGAGCTAGTGGCATAGAATTCATGGTAAAATATTCTTGATGTAAATTAAAAGAGGATTGAAGGAGAATTTTCTAGATGTATGGAATGAAGGGTAGATTTATTTAATCCTACATAATCTTTCCTAACCATAAATTGGACGATGGAGAATGAATGACAAAAGATCTTAATTCTCATGTGTGAATCTAAGGAAGACAAGGAGTCAAGGGTATTACTTCATTGAGTGACCTAAGTGAAGAGTTAGTATTGGTATGTTAAGTAAGAAGGCTTAAGGGAATGAATGCTTGAAGGGTGAACAAGCTATTAGAGTTGAAATGTGTGAAATCCAAGTAGAATGGAAGAGTTGAAATAGAGATTTTTAATCTACAAATGGACTTTTAAGTGTTAGAAATAATGGTCCACTATTATAACTGAGGGGGGGGGGGGGGTCTAAATCAGTAATATGAAAATTTAAAACATTTATGCTCTTAAACAATCTTGACCATTCAACCAAAGTAAACAACAAACATAAAGAGATGCACATAAATAATTACACTAGATATGTTGACTAGGGAATCCCTTTATTAGAGGGAAAACCCTAGTCAAAATGATGACCACAAGATGATGTACTAATATGAATATTCTTTGTTAGAGGGCAGACCCTGTAGGAGTCTTATTACAACATTTAGTACAAAGAGTCCCTATTAGGAGAATTTGAATCCCTATTTGGAATCTTACTTTCCAAATAGCTTCAAGATTAGATCAATGAACCCACTATCCTATTGACCTCAATACTATTCCTTTCAGAATAATAGATGTGAAACAAGGTTTACTTCTTCCTCTGTCTAGTACGTTAGACTTCTTCTCCTTTAGACCATGCAATCATATCTGGAACTTTGTTCTTAGTAAAAATAACCCTTAAGGTTACTTACATGTATTAGCAAGTCACTTTTCTTTGTTGCTTAATAATTCACAAGTCTCATCTACTCTATATGTCTCAAACATAGAAAACATCTTTCCTTTATACCATACTCAATAATAAATCATTGAGTCAGGTTCCCATTTAATTATAACATGTTAACTAAATAAATACACATTTAATTAATGTTGTTGATTGATAACTATAAAAAAACTTTCATGCATGTGACTTTCACACATGCACACTCTCTGATGCAATCAATGGCTAGTATATTGTCTCTAGTTAACACCACAAGCCTTCACTATATTTATGATGAATTGTAGCAATCATAAAATAGGAACTACTTTCCTAATACCTTGTTTCCATATGATTCTTTGTGGATCAACCATATCTTTTGTACACTATCAAATTAGATTCTATGCACTTACCCTCGTAACAAATACACATTGTAGTATGCGCTAGAAACTATGCGTCATCAGATGAGTAATATAATGTTCTCAATACAAAAATTACAGTCTACTACTCTATCATTCTTTTACAAACTTTTTACTATGTTGTCATCAATGAAAAACACAGTCATGAAAACATCACATCAATGTTCTACAATGCTCCCCCATAGCATCTGCATTCATGCTAACAATCTCCCCCTTTGGTATTGATGGCAACATAGATGAAAAAAATCTAAGTTTAAAGAATACCATCATGTTCTACTTTCTTCTCAATTGAACTACATAGAATGTTTTTCATGTCACTTTCTCCCCCATTGACATCAATGTCAAAGATAATACACAAAAGATTCAATCACCTAAACATACAATAATTTATCAGCATGACCACAAGTTAGTTTGTTGCTTTATAACTCTTGTATATAAATCCATAAACAAGTCAAGTGTCTAAAGATACTATTGCATACCAATTACCGTATACCAAGAGTCATTTTCTGACTCTATTCATCAAAGATACTCCCCCATTGAGGAAGCATCGGCATTTAGTCCAATCTAACAATGGTGCTATGTACCCTTGATTGATGTAATTTTGCATCTTCTATTCAGAAGTAGGTAGGGGCATAACCCCAAGCATACTTCTTAGATACTCAAATGTGTCCTTTGGTAAGGCCTTTGTGAAAATGTTTGCAATCTTTCCCTTAGTGTTAATATATTCTAGTCTGATTTATTTCTCTAAAACTTTCTCTCTCAACACATGATACTTTATACAGATGTGCTTAGTCTTAGAATGCAAAATAGGATTTTCAAACATTCTTATTGTGATTTTTTTATCATAATAAATGATAACAGGTTCTTTGAATGTAATTCCAATGTCCTTCATCATTTTCTTCATCCATATAACTTGATTACATTTTTTTTGACGCTGCAACATACTCTGCCTCTATAATACTTTGCCTCTATAGTACTTTGTGAAGTGCAATCTTGTTTCTTTCTGAGCCAAGAAACTAGTCTTCCACCAAGAAAGAATGCTTCTCCACTAGTTTGTTTTCTATCATCCATATCTCTAGCCCAATTAGTATCAATATAAGTGAAAAGATTAAAATCATTACTTCTATCATAACAAATTCCGTAATTAGATTCCCTTTTAGATATTTGAATATTCTTTTTATTGTTGCGTAGTAATATTCTTTATGATCAGACTAAAATCTTGCCACAATTCTAACTAAATTAGCTATATTTGGTCTACTATGAGTCAAATATTGCAATCCTCCAATCATAAATTTGTACTTCTTTTGTTCAATAGTAGGTGTCTCATCCTTGCTTGATAACTTGTTACTAGTTACCATAGGAGTTGCAATAGGTTTACAATTTTCTAGTCCAAATCTTTTCAGTAAGTCTTTCAAATACTTGTTCTAAAAAATAAAGATACCTTCTTTGTTTTGAACAAGTTGCAATCCCAAGAAAAATTTCATTTCTCCTATCATGCTCATCTCAAATTCATTCTTCATATCTTCTGAGAATTTTTTACTAGCTTCATCGTTTCCTCCAAAAATAATATCATCAACAAATACAATGATTATCAACAAACCATTTTCTGTTTCCTTCAAGTAAAAGTTGCTATCTGATGTTCCTTTAGAAAATCCAAGTTTTTCTAGGTATCTATCCAACGTTGCACACTAAATTCTAGGTGCTTGCTTTAATCCATTCAAGGCTTTCTTTAATCTACAAACCATATCCTTCACTATTGTCAAAGGAAAACCTTCTAGTTTCTCAATATAAAATTCTTCTTCAAGTTCTCCATTCAAAAATTTTGACTTAACATCCATTTGATATACCTTAAAAAATTTATTTGCTACATATGCCAAGAACATTCTGACTACTTTCATTCTTGCTATAGGTGCATATGTTTCCTCATAGTTTATTCCTTCTTGTTGAGAGTAGCCTTTGCATACTAGTCTTGCTTTGTTTCTTATTACTTCTCCTTGTTCATTCATTTTGTTTCTGAATACCCACTTTGTGCCATCACATTCTTGTCCTTGGGTCTAGGAACTAATTCCCATGTGTCATTCTTTATTATCTATTGAAGTTCTTCCTTCATTTCTTTTGTCCAATAATCATCTTTGTTTGCTTCATCTGCGCTCTTTGGTTCAACTTGAGATATTAGGCATAATTCTTCATTGAATTTTCTTCTTGTCATTACCCCTTTTTCTTTACTTCCTATTATATAATTAGTAGGATGATTTCTTATCATATTCTTATATGGGGTAGGAGTTTCTACTTCAATTCTTATTTTAGGTATTGTGCTATGTTCTTCTCTTACTTCTTCAGTTTGCACATTATTCTGCAAGTCATTGTTAGTCTTTAGAAATAATTTATTAAATCTATTGGTCATCCCAAAATAATTATCTTCATCAGAGTTATAATCCATCATCTTCTCTTTAGTGCCAAACTTTTCATCTATTCTCACATTTGTGCATTCTACTATATTTTTTGTTCTATGGTTGAAATATATGTAAGTTTTACTTTTTAATGAATAGCCAAGAAACATACCTTCATCACTCCTTGGATCAAACTTACCAATATCATCATCTCTTTCATGTAGCATTTGCTTCCAAATATTCTAAAGTACTTGATTGACGGTGAGAAACCAAACCATAACTCATAAGGTGGTTTCTCCATACTATTGTATTGACTACTTCTCTCCAAAAATTCTTTGGTACATCATTCTCGAATAGCATAGCTCTTTTTGCTTCAGCAATTGATCTATTTCTTCTTTAAAAAATCCCATTCTACTTAGGTGAATGAGTGAAGATAGTTGTCTCCTAATTCCATATTCTTTGCAGTAGATATTGAATTCTCTAGAAGTGAATTCTTCTCCTCTATCAGATATTAAGCTCTTGATTTTAACTCTAGATTCATTCTCTACTTTTTTCTCGAATCCTAAATTTATTAAATGCCTCTAATTTTTCTTTAAGAAAAGCTACCCACATCATTCTGGTAAAATCATCAACAAAAATCATAAAATACCTCTCTCCATAGAATCCTCTTGTTCTTGTAGGACCACTCAAATCTATATGAACCAGTTCCAACTTTTCTGTACTACCAAACTACTTGCTAGGAAATGAAATTTTCTTTTGCTTAGCCAAGATACATTCCTTATCAATAATCTCAATGGGCTTAGTGATCTTAGGAAAATCTCTCACAACAAGTTTATTGGTTTCTTTCACAATGTTATCAAAGTTTATGTGACAAAATCTTCTGTGCCATAACCAACTTTTGTCAACTTTAGCTACTAAACATATTATTTTAGTGGTGTTTAACTAGAATACATTACCTTTGTTTCTTGTGCTAGTACAAGGAAATTTTCCTTTCCAGTCCTTGATTATGCATGTATCATTACCAAACTATAATTAGTAACCTTTGCCCATAAGTTATCCAACACTTAACAAGTTATGTTTCAGTCCATCAACAAAAGAAACATCATCAATATTTTTTTACCATCAAGTGTGATAGATCCAATTCCTTTAATGTGACAAGCTACATTGTTCCCTACTCTGACAATTCCTCCATCATGTCTTCTAAACTTGACAAATTTGCTCATATCACTAGTCATGTGATGTGAACAACCACTATCAATGATCCAATATTTCCTTTCAACTTGTGAAATCAACATACTTTCTTCTCTAATCTCTCTATGAAGATCATCCTCCTTTATAGCTATGAATCCTAATTCATCTTCACTTTTTCTTTGATCGGATTCTTCTTCTTCTTCTTCATTAGCATATAAACAATTTCTAGGTCTTCTAGATTTGAATCTTCCCTTATACTTTCTTTCTCTTTTGGGACACTTAGATGCATAATGACCATATTCATTACATGTCCAACATTTAAATATATTCTTACCATCTTTTTCTCTTTCCACAAGAAGAGCCACTCCTTCTTGGATCTTTTCCTCAATAAAATTACTATTGATAGCAATGTCTCCTTTTGCTTTTGTGTTCCTTGCTAGACTAGATCTAATATTTAATGCACTAAATGTTTTCTCAACTTTTACTAATTCTCCACATTGTTTCAGATTGAATTCTACAACTTCCAATCTACCAAGCAATGTTTCTTTGGTGAAATTTTTTAATGGGGTATACTTAGTTGAATCATCTATGTTATTGTTTTGAAAGGTGGTGTTATACTTTTCAAGATCTTCCATATTAATTCATCATTAGATTTCTTTCCACCATGACATGTGATTCCTACAATAATCTCAAATATTCTTCCTATATAGCTTCTTACTGATTCATCTTCCATCATTCTAGAATCTTGGAATGTACAATGCAAATTTTGTAATCTAACTCTTTTTGCATGTGTATCACCCTCATAATTAGCTTCTAAAGTTTTCCATATTTCATGAGATGTTTTCAGTTGTTTTACCTTACTATAGTCACTTTCAGGTGGAGCTGACAATATTGCTTCTCTTGCCCTTATGTTACACATAAATACTTCTCTCTGCTCCTTGGTATAGCTTTCAAGATTATCTTCTTCTGCAATATTCTTAGATGCCTTGGTTACAAGCCAATATCCTAGACCCATGCACAAAAGATGAGTATTCATCTTATCCTTCCAACTATCATAATTGGTGCCATCAAATCTTAGACTTTCCTTTCTGAATATGTTCACCATGGATATCCCAAAGTTGCTAAACTTTTTCCTCAAGGACCTGAGTGCTCTGGTACCAATTGTTAGAAACAATGGTCCAACATTATAACTAAGAGGGGGGGGGGGGTGAATCAGTCATATGACAATTTAAAACATTTTATCCTCTTAAACAATCTTGACCATTCAACCAAAGTAAACAAAAACTATAAAGAGACACACATAAACAATTACACTAGATATATTGACTAGGAAAACCATTGATCAGAGGGAAAACCCCAGTGGGAATGATGCCCACAAGATGATGTACTAATATGAATATTCCTTGTAAGAGGATGGGCCCTAGTAGGAGTCTTATTACAACATTTAGTACAAAGAGTCTTTGTTAGGAGATTCTAACCCTATTAGGAGTTGTGGAAGGTAGTTGAACTCACCATCCAAACAGCTTCAAGATTAGATCAACAAACCCACTATCCTATTGAACTTAGTACTATTCCTTTCAAAATAATAGATGTGAAATAAGGTTTACTTATTCCTCTATATAGTATGTTACATAGCTTCTCCTTTAGACCATGCAATCATATCTAGAACTTTGTTCTTAGTAATAATAACCCATAAGGTTACTTGCATGCATTAGTAAATCACTCTGCTCTACTACTTAATAATTCACAAGTCTCATCTACTCTATATGTCTCAAACACAAAAAACATCTTTCCTTTATACCATGCTCAATAATAAATCCTTGAGTTGGCTTTCCATTTAATTATAACACATTAACTAAATGAATACACATTTAATTAATGTTGTCAGCCCACGATCATAAAAAATTTGCACATGCGCACTCCCTCACATCATCAATGGCTAGAATACAATCTCTAGTTAACTATGAAATCCTTCACTATATTTGTGATGAATTGTAGCAATCACACAATAGTAACTATTTTCCTAATACTCTATATCCATATGGTTCTCTATGGATCAACCATATCTTTTGTACATTGTCAAATTAGATTCTATGCACTTATCCTTGTAACAAATACACACTATAGTATGTGCTAGAAATTGCTGATCATTAGATAAGTAATATAATGTTCTCAATACAAAAATCACAATTTTTTGCTCTATCAATCTTTTACAAACTTATTACTATGTTGTCATCAATGAAAAACACAGTTATCAAAACATCACATCAATATTTTGCAATGCTCCCCCATAGCATCAACATTCATGCTAACAATAAGTTGTTATTAGATCAAAGCCCTAGTATTACTCTCTAATAATTGTATCAGTCTAGGGTAAATCCTTTGGATTAAGGTTGACCTAACAACCATTTGTAAATCCTTAACTGGGTAACCTTCCAAGTGAATGGTCTAAATTCCTTTAACAAGGCTCACTCCTAATAGGGTGATTGAAATCCTTTAGTTTAGGATCACATTTAATAGTGTGTATTGTAAACTTTAATAGGGTTGGCCTTTCACAGGGCATCACTTAAAAAGAGTGAAAAAGAGTAGCATGTTATTGGTGGTTTTTCCCAAATTGAGTTTCCACATAAATCATTTTGTCGAACGTGTTTTTGAATCTATTATGTTTGATGTTTACATTTATGCAAATTGATTTGATAGTAACCTACAAGTTTTAAGTGAATCCATAATCTTATAAATACATGCATGATGACAAATGTTTTATGGATCCACTAAGCTATGAAAAGTTTTATTTATACATCTAGACCTTGGATAACTAATTCACCCCCCTCTTAGTTATTCTAAAGAATTTCAATATAAATAGTGGATCATCACTAACTGGGTCATTATCTTCTTCTTCTTCTACCTATCTATTCTTTTTTCCTTTAGTGTTTATCTTCTCCTTATTGTAATCCTAATCCTTCTTCATATTATTATAATAACCTTTGTCTCCATCCTTCTTCTCATTAATTTTTTGTATATTTCCTCTAGCAAATTGACTTTTTCCACTTTTTCTAGAATCATGAGACACCAGTTTGGAGTTGTCATCTTTACCTATGTATTTTGATTGAGTGTCAATATCACTAGTAGCTTATTGCTTCTTGGTTAACCTTCCTTAAGTATTTGTTGGTTGAATTATGGACAAGTACTGCTACATATAATATGTAATGTTCTAGTCCTATTTTTCAAATACTTCATCTTGTTTATGCGCATTAAGTAATTCTTCTATAGTCAATAAAGTGTGGCTTGGCAATTGCATTATTTATATGAATAATGTGATTTCTATTATGTGATCTTGTTACTCCTCTTTCATCTTCTCAACTATCTCTTATCCTTATTCAATATTAATAGTAGTAACAACTTTGTCTTCTTCTCTAACTATAGAAATGTATGCTATATCCTCCTATTTCTCCATTTCATTAGTAGATTTCTTAGATTTTCATTGATATCCTCAACATTATGCCCTCTTTATCTATTGGTTTATCAAGTGAACTAGGTGCATTGGTGATTATTCATTAACATTAAAGATATCATCAACATGTCAAGTAAGTTCCTTTGAATAGGCTTGATTTTTCTCTTTTTGCAATGCTTCATTCGATAAATTTGTAAGTTGTTATTATAATATGTGCTCTTCATCTACTAGAACCATTGTTCTTAATGTCTCATTTTTTAATGCTTTCTTGTGTTTATCTATACAAATTTTAAAATATTTTTTAGACAATTGTGGCAATAGAACTTTTAGAATATTTTACTTAACTCCTCTACTTTGTGATATATAGAGTTCCATCTTACCAATAATGTTTCATATAGCTCATTTAGTACATTGTCCACAACATCTCCTGGATATTTATTATACAATTTGAAATGTTTGATAATTGTAACTTCAATCATTATTTTTATCTTGTTTCAATAATCTAGAAAATCAAAGGGATTAATTCTCCTGACTAATCTAGTCTCAGTTATATACTATGTCATTTCTTGGTGGTATATAGGAATTTTATACATTTTTCATTCAGGCTTATTATCCCATGAGCTAATTTATTTTTCAACTTCTTTGTTAGATTGTTTTATTGTGGCTAGTGGAGTCCTTGTTTGACTCCTTGTGGTTCTTTGATCTCTTGTTGGTGTTTGTGACTTTCTTCTTTTATTCTCTGATAGTTATTAGAGTCTTCATCTAAATATCTTCTTCACCACTTTCCTAGACTAAATTTCTTGACTAGTAGTGATTAACTCTTCTAACTTTCCTTCTCATGTAGCTATTATCTTCTTTTTGGCTATTGTGGCTATGAACGATATTGGCTTAGTTTCTTTACTTTATTCAATTTCTTCCACCATAGTACTTTTGGCTACTTCATCATATTTCCCTATGATATTTTTCAACATTTTTTCCTTTTTAAAAATATATTTGGCATTTTTAACTCCAATGTTATGCTTTGATAAGATTCTTCACAAGTTCTATAACTTTTAGTTGTAACATTTTTCATCAAACATGTGGTCAACACAAAAAATAACCTCTTGCTCAGTTTCAATGTCTACCAAGAAACATGTAGAGTCCTTTTATATCTCTACAACTAATGTGGGTATCCGATAACAATCTTGTATTCTAACCTAAAATTCTTTGAAATATTCTCACATAATTTGGTCAAACTGATCTCCCAACTATTCAATATAATCATTAATTTGATAAATTATGGGTCTATCATTACTCCATTCCACATTTTCAACACCAAGGAAAAAAATATTAACATAAAGATATAAGAAAATAAGAAATTAACCATCCTTAATCTCCCAATGATGATCCTTCTTTAAATGTTCCATGTTCAAGGACATTTGAGTAAAAACATACCTAATAAATCATAAACTTTGTTCAACTTAGTTATTTAATGAGCTATCCATATGGTAGTGCTAGGCACACTCTTAGGTAAACTAGGTTAGCAAACCTTGTACCCAATAATCATCATAGTTAAACAAGTACCAACATTCTTGACCTTATCAACTTTCATAGATCTTCTATTTGATGTGGTCTTAGTATTTTTTTTCATCACCTCCATGTTGCTTACATGTATGGAACATTATTTCCACTATGTTGATAACCCAATAACCTTTTGAATAACAACCTTGGTGATTTCTAGTAGTTTATCCTCATCTATCTATAAACACCCATCACACACTAAACTCAAAACATACCTAGTTTATTTCTCCATAAAGACTTTAGGCATGGAAACTATTAATCTCATATTGGTTTTGACATATGAGTAACAATACGCTTAAGTCATTTAATAGATAGAACTTAGTTCATGCTAGACAAATAATGTATGCAAAGCATAAGTTGTTAGACATTGTATGTTGAGTGAGCACCAACATGTGTTGAGAAAATAGTAAGTTCCAAGTTACTCAAGTGTCGATTAGATAGTTGATGCCAAGTGATTTAGATGTTGATTAATCAATGGATGCTGAGTCATTCAGAGGCCAATTTATAGCATTAAAGATATAGTGGATGCCAAGAATCAAAGACTTCAAGTGTTGAGTAAAATAGTTTTGGATATAGTTGTTTGTAATGGCACAAACTTCTATGTAAACCATGTTCGAGCTAACTTAAGAATTGTTTTGCGATTCTAGATGATAAGAATGAATCTATATTGAGGATCCCTATGTAGCACATGCAATCAATTAGTTAAAGGGATGGATTAAGAGGCAAAATGGATGAATCAAAATCATTAATTCATACCTAACCCTAAGTCACCTAGGTCTTCCTAAGGAAGCCAAACCCTAAAACATTGTATATGTGGAGAGAGATGTTTGCATGCACAAATAGAGAATTCATGGTGACTAAGGAGTTGTGATAATCATCAAGTTATGAATTGCAAAATTAGTTAGAGGAGAAAAAAGGAAAGAAGTTAGAGGACATAAGTGATACATTTGATTAGAGAGGATCAAGATACATGGAAAGAGGTGATTTGTTATCTAGCAGCAAAGTGTTAATCATAAGATTATTGCTGAGACATTCTCATAGGTAAATTATTTAAATCTCTTAACAGAGTAGTCCTAACATGTTGTTGAAAATCCTTTAACAGGGTGCTTAATTTATTGTAAGTTTAAGTTCTTTAATTAGGCACACTTCTAATAGGGTGTTGAAATCCTTTAACAAGGTAAGATCTAACAATCTTGTAAGCCTTTAATAGGGAATACCTTTCATAGGGTAGATCATAGTTTATGATCAAACATTGTTAACCTTTATTGGATACACTTTACAACTATAGTAGTGAAGATTTTTGTGTATCATCCCCACCCCAGTTTTACCTCCTCATTGGAGGGTTTTTGGGTAACAACATATCTTGTGTCATATATGTGTTGAATGTTTATTTGATTTCATGTTATGAATGAATATGTTTAGCTAGTTATTTTAGTTTACATGTAAATTGTGAGATGGATGTATGATGAATGATTTTAATGGAAAAAGTTTTGAACGACTGATTCATACCCTTCCCACCTCTTAGAGTTTACTTTAACTATTGTATTTCCAACAACTGGTATTAGAGCATTGGTTCTCTAAAAAGGAAAGCTTTGCAGCTTTGAGGAAAGATCTTGAAGATGAAAGTCTACAAGTTGAGAAATATTATTGATAACCAAAAGATTGAAATCCATCTTTCCCTACATCAATTGAATGAAGCAAGAGATGAGTTGAAGCGCTCATTAAAGAGAAGGAAAGAGATCACTACTGATGAGAATGACATACATTACAAAGAGATTAACACTACTGAATTGTTTGTACATAGAAACTCAAGTGAATTTGATGTGGTAGTTGTAGATCTAATGGAAAAGAGGTTAAAAATATTAAGCATGAACAAGAAGTCCATTCAGTATTGCTATGTGAGGTGATCGAGTAGAAAAAGAAAGTTGAGGAAGAAAAAGCCGTGATTGAAGATGAAAAAAGAATACTAACCAATAGACTAGAAGAGAAGACATTTGAGGTAAATAGGATTTCTCACATGTAACTAGAAACAATTAATCAAATGATGATTACTATTCATGAAATAAAAAGAAAGGATATTGAGATCATAACCCTGAAATTACAGAATGAACAACTAAGAAATGATCTAAAAAGAGAAAAAGAATTTGTTGAAAGTTTCAACAAACCTAGTGAAGCCATAAAGTATTTTGAGAAATTAATGAGATCTCCTAGATCTAATGATGATACTACTAGATTGGGATGCAACAGCACTAAAGAAGAAGAGTCATCTTAAGCAACAACAAAGGTAAGAACTACAAATCTACTTGTCATAATTGTGGAAAGATAGGTCATACAAAAAATGTTTGTTGGAGCAACAATGGAAATCAAAACCCTAAGAAGAAATTCATGAGTGACTATCATAAGTGCAATAATGAATGACATCAAGCACATGAATTCAAGATCAAGATGGCAAGCACACAAAGATTTGAAGGTTACTACTACAATTGTAAGAAGTATGGACGTAGAGCATATGAGCACAGATCCAAGCCTAACTACTCATCAAACAAGCAAGCTAAGGTAAACCATATTGATAGATCCTACATTTGGGATTATAATACAAGGTATAGTTGTCACTACTATCAAGAGTATGGACATGTTGCTAAGAATTTCATTAAAACACAATTTAGATGTGACTATAGTAGATGGTTGAGCCAAACTACATGTTTTAGCTATTTGAAGACTAGTCACATCATCAAAAATTGTCTAAAAAGGTCAAAAGAACCTAGTAGTGAATTTAGTAAAGGAAAAGGAAATGTTGATGTTGAAGAAGTCAAACTATAGATGAACAAGACATGGAAGGAAAAGGAAGATTGTAACACATCAATTTTAGATGTGATCACTTCATCTAATAGATTAGGTGATCACACCACCCCCAACTAGGCAATCACGAGTGGGAATAATATTTCAAAGTTCAATTATACATAAGTTTCAAGGATTTAGTTCTAAAAGGATCATATATGCATGAAGTAAGATGCAAAGTATTGGTTAGAACCTAGAAGAAATCTATAAGTTTTCATGTTGTTGCCGACCATTAAAAGTTTCATTATGATTGCCAAGTGAAAATTTAGTTGATGTCAAGCTATTGAAGGTGATAGTCTTGGTCAAGCTCACTTTGGTTGCCAAGAATGTTAGAAATTACATAGAAGCTGAGTGAGTCAAAATTACTATTGGAGTCAAACTTACAACTGTGTAAGAATTGAGCATTTATTGCAATGTTTCAAAAGTTATATGGTCATTTTTTGACTCATTTGTAATCATTTTAGATTGAAGAGAGAAATAAGAGCATAAGGAGAATTAGAGAAATTGATTCAATCATTTTCAAATTGGATTCAACTACTACTTGCCACCAAACATCAGAATTTTTAAGGTATTTATCATATGTCGCACTGTGTTGTTTGAATTTGTTCAAACCCTAGATAGTTGTAATGACATCTAGCTCTTCTGCTATTATGGCTATGGAAGGTAAAGAAGTTTTTAGTTTATAGTTTATTAGTAATGAGATTACAAAACCACATTTTTGGGCAATTCCTAATATTTCATACAAAGGAGACTAGTTTGATGCATTACCTATGATACCACCACAAGTTTTAATGATACAAGATGTAAGGTGTTTCTACACTTGTAAAGTAGGGAGTATAGGAGACATGGAAATTAGAGATGTATATGGAAAATTGTGTGAAAACGGAGTGTTGAAAGTGGAAAGAAAAATTGTAGAGAGAAAAGGGTTAACCCATGCCCTATATTTTCCTAACATATTCAAGATAGAGTGGATTAAAATAGTTCTCAAGAGAATACATGACAACTCTATATGGTTAGAAGATAGCCCTATCAAGATCACAAAGAGGGTTATTCAAAGAGTAATAAGCTATCCTACCATAGATAGATCAAAGACTATGAGGAGTGATGCAAAAGAAGAAATTAAGAAGAATACAGGGGCAGTATAGAACAAGAGAGGGATGATCATAGAAATAATCACAAATCCCCTAATTGTATTTGTAGTAGAGTAATTGCACATAAGCTCTTTCAGTCTAGCAGTTTGAATAGTGTATCATGTATAGCTATGCATTTAGGTTATAAGATAGTAAAATAGGACCATTATTATGACCTTGCTAAGTTACAACTCCAATAGTTATCAAAGGGAGCCATAAGAAAGACAAAAGGTTCACAATGCAAATTTGGTTCAATACTTGTTTATATATTTTTCTATGTGCATAACACTTTTCCCTCATTTGGAAAAGTTTCTTGGAAGACCAACAAGTCTTTTGTAGTGTAGATTGGAGAATATATAGAGTCACTTGGAGATAATTTTGAGACTATAATGACAATTTATTTTAAAGACTTTAAGAAGAAAATGAAATAAAGATTAAGAATACCAATGTTACTAGTAGAAAAAAATTACAATGATGTTTTTTTCTAGTTGATGTTGATTTGACTTATGTTCAAGCTATTGTATCAAAGGTTACATGGTTCAAGCCATTGACTTATGAAATTAATATGGATGAGGCATCTATAGCCATCACTACTTTGCTCATAGAGGAAGTAGATAAGAAGGCTACAACATTGATGTAGCCAAGTATAAGATTATAGTGGACTTGAAGACAACTTCTATGATGAGGAATAAGAACAAAATTGTGAAAAATATCAAGGAACAATTTGGTGAAGAGGCAAAAGGAGATGAAGAAGAAGAGAATAATGAAGATGATGAAGAAGATATACCTACCCAAGCACTGCTTTCTCTCACATAGGATCAAGGTGAGGACCAAGGAGGAGAAGAAGAAGAATTTGATGAAGGTGTCAAGGGAGAATAAGCCAATGAAACACCTATTTCTATAGAAAATAAAAGAAGCCAATAGCAAGAAAACCCAAGAAAGTTTTGAAACCTTCACAAAAAAAGCCTACAATTCCTATCACCAAGTTAGCACAAGAGCTACTACTAAGAAGACTTAAGAAGTTAAGAAGGCTAAAGGCAAGAGAGCTAGTATAGCTACTAAGGAAGATGAACCTAATTAGAGGCAAAGGAGGAAATATATAACTCTAGCTAAATTAGATGAAGCGAGAACTAAGTCAGATGACAACAACCAATTCAAAGTGGTAAGTCATAGTCCATCTTCCACTTTGGACAACTTCTATGATAATATAAAAAGCAATGTTGAGTTTGATAAACTTGGGATGGTAGAAATGAACAAGGTTGAGAAATTTGTATACCAAATGATGGCCACATTCAAAAATACCCCTAATGAGCCTATCAACTCTCTACCCAAAAGTATATATGATAGAGTTGAGAAAAGGTAGCAATACAATCTAACAAATGAAATGAAAATTAGAGAGACTATGCTAGTAAGAATAATGCCAGAATTAGATAAATCATCTATGAGTAGGTCCTTTAATAAATACAAGGGGAGATTTTCTGCCAGATATAAATCCTTCAATATCTTACATAATGAAAATGAGGAAGCTATCAAAAAGAGCATCCAGATATGGAAGGTTATCTATGGGTTGCAGATAGAAAAAGATATTGAGCAAGCACCTGTGGAAGTAGGTGAAGAAAAAGTAGAACAAGAGATAGTTGAGATAAAAAAAGATGAATCTATAAGGGAAGGACACGAGGAAGGTACTATGAAAGAAGTAGATATAGAGGCTACATCTGAGGAAGAGAAATAGCAAGATCAAAATGTACCAGAGGTGCATATGTCAAGTGTTAGTCCCCCTCGTGTGGATAAATTGGATCAATAAGTAGAAATAGTAAAGATCAAGGATGTCTCTGACAACACCACTCTAAACATTAAACCCTCAATAGAGGAGGATATGAAGAAGATATTAATTGATTTCATCAGCAAGGAAAAGCTATGCATCCATCCTATATTGGTGAGTGTGGATAAGATTGAGAAGGAAAAATTGGCATCTACAAGGGAGAAAACTCAAGAATTATCCATTTCCCCCTCAATATATAGAAGTACAACCTACAATGCCTATTGTAGTATATCAAAGGAAGGACATGGTGACATCATATGTCAACACATTGGTGCAAAATATTTTAGTACAAATAGTTTCAATAGTTGAGAAAGATGGGACACCAATCCAACCTTGTCAGGAAGTTGGTCCTACACCTACAACACAAGCACAAGTTGAAATAGATATCAAAGAAAAGGGGAAGGACAGGACTGAAATTCAAACACTGGGTACCCTACTACATACTGCTACTCTTATTCCTAGTTAAGCACTTCATAGTTCAAGTGTAGAAGCTTCACCATTGCAATCATCAAGGCCTAGCCCTAGTATAGCTAAGGTTGATGAGGTCACATCTTATGGTGATATCAACTTAGATGAGGTGATTGAACTCCAAAAGTTTGATCTTGCATTAATCACCATAGAGAAAATGAGCATATTTCAAGATACTCTGGCTAGAAAGAAACACAAAGAAATGCTTAGAAAGGAGCATAGGTAGAAACAAGTATTAGATGATATCAAAGACATATTCCTAAATGCATAAAGCCTACCTACACCAATTGAAGAAATGACAATCATCGAGCAGCTAGCAAACATTATGGAGAAGATAAATGATGAAGACCTAGACACAAATGTAAAATTACAAAAATGGTTTGAGAAGAAATTTCAAGGCAAGGTAAATGAAAAGATATCTAGTGCCATTGCACTAAGTTAGTTTGAGTTAGCAACCAAAATTAATGGTGTGAAGAAGGTGTTGGAGAATATTTTTCTCTTTACACCAAGTTGTGTGATATAACTTTGTTCACGCAAGAAGTGCAGAGACATATTGACCACCTAGAGGAGATTTGAAGTCAATAGGTAAAATCCTATAGAAATCTTCTAGTCAAAGTCTATCTCATTTTAGAAATTTTCTCTCAGCACAAGGTCAGTTAGCAAAATTACAAGCTTAAGATTCCAATATTTGAGCTACATCGATCAGCATCTAGTCCATGTTGGCCCCTCACATGGAGCCGTTGCACAAGGAACTAGCCTTTGTAAAAATATTGATGAAGAAAGATCCCCATCTTTCTACTCATGAAGGCCTAGTTAACCTTGTTGTCTAGTTAGATATTCAAATCAAATATCTAGAGGTAGTGTGTGACAACTAGGATGCAACACTAAAGATTATAATCGAGGTTCGTAAATCATTCTTGGAAAAATACACTATTCATGTACCACCCATGACATAAGTGTCAAAAAGGCGAAGAATGAATTTTAAAAAAGACAAAATGGGAGAATGAAATTTTTTTGGAGGAGACCAAACAAAGGGGGATCTAGTACAGAAAAAGAGCTAGTATAATGCACAATAGTACAATAGATTTACTCAGTAGGAGTATTCAAATTCAAAAAAGAACATTCAACTCAGGAGGAGTTATAAAATTTTGAGGTATGATTGATAAGTCACAAGTTTTGAAATTTTTTGAAGTTTTGAAATTTTGTATGCAAGATGAGAACTAAATAGAGATTATCTAGAGTTGTGCTCATAAGATAAAGTTATTTATGCATGACCAAGTATTTTTCCACTCATGTTAAAGAGTGAGATTGTTAATCTCATATTGGTTTTTACATATGAGTGACAATACACTTAAGTCATTTACTAGATAGAACTTAGTTCATGCCGAACAAATAATGTATGTCGAGCATAAGTTGTTAGATAGTTTATGTTGAGGGAGCACCAGTATGTGTCAAGTAAATAGTAAGTGTCAATTCACTCAAGTACTAAGTAAATAGTTGATGTTGAGTGATTTAGATGTCGAGTGATCAATGGATGTCGAGCATCACAAAATTCAAGTGCCGAGTAAAACAATTTTGGGCATAGTTATTTGTAATGGCACAAACTTCTATGTAAACCATTTTTTAGCCAACTTAAGGATTATTTTGTGATTCTAGATGATAAGAATGAATCTATATCAAGGATTCCTATGCATTACATGCAACCAATTAGTTAAAGGGATGGATAAAGAAATAAAATTGGTGAATCACAATTATTAATTCATACCTAGTCCTAAGTCACCTAGACATTCTTAAGGAAGGAGAACCCTAAAAAATTATATGTGTGAAGAGGGAATTTTGTATGTGAAAATAGAGAATTCATGGTGACTAAGGAGTTGTAATAATCGTCGAGTTATGAATTGTGGAATTAGTTAGAGGAGAAAAAAAGAAAGAAGTTAGAGGATAGAAGTGATACATCTAATCAGAGAGGATCAAGATGCATGCAAAGAGGTGATTAGTTGTCTAGCAATAGTGTTCTAACCATAGGATCATTGATGAGACATTCTAACAGGTGAATTAGTTAAATCTCTTAACAGAGTAGTCCTAACAAGTTGTTGAAAATCATTTAATAGATTACTTACGTCATTGTAAGTTTAAGTCCTTTAGTCGAGCACACTTCTAATAGGGTGTTGAAATCCTTTAATAGGGTAAGATCTAATAGTCTTGTAAGCCTTTAAGAGGTCATTCCTTTCACAAGGTAGATCATAGTTTATGATCAAACATTGTAACCTTTATTGGATACAATTTACTATTGTAGTAGTGAAGATTTGTGGGTGTCAACCCCACCCTAGTTTTACCTTCTCATTGGAGGGTTTCTAGGCAACCAAATATCTTTTGTCATATATGTGTTGAATGTTTATTTGATTTCATGTTATGGATAAATATGTTTAACTAGCTATTTAAATTTACATGCAAATTGTGAGATGGATGTGTGGTGAATGATTTTAATGGATAAAGTTTTGAAGGATTGATCCCCCCCCCCCCCCCTGAATCAGAGTTTACTTTTCCTATTTTATTTGCAATAGAAATTATATGAATTAAACCTTGGGCTTCCAGATACTTGAACTCATTCTTTAGTACCATGTTTTCACATAATTATCCATTATGCATCTTTTTTATCTTTGCATCTCCCAATTCCACTATTTTATTGTTAAAGAAGGTCCTTATATATTCAATTAATAATAACCTTGGTGGTAGTGATAGCACTCCTACATCATCTTTGTCTACAACCTTCAATGGGCATAGCTTGAATATTAGTTTTGACTCATCATTGATACTTACAACAACTAGATTTTTTTTATAGCAAATACAATTTTCTCAAAATATTTCACTCAACTTCAACAATCCAACATGTTCTTCTAAAACCAATTTTCTTATAGCTTCTACAAACTAAGTCACAAATGCACTTTTGATCTCTTTTGAAATATTCATTGATAAATTTTCCCAGTTAATTACTCTAAGATCTTTAGGTTTCATGCTCAATTATTAACTTCAAAAAATTAAGGTACCAAATGAATAGACTTGACATGTATTTATGAACCAAAAATTGTATAAGCAACTAATTAGGAAATAAATTCTCCTTAACAATAACTTTTTTGCTGATAGACATTCTTTCTATCTGATAGTAGTTTCTTTTACCGATAGTTCTCCTTATCTTTTGATAACAATCTTTTATGTTGATATATACATACATTTGAGATAAGAAAAAAATGATCTCTAAGAATCTTTCACTTTTTGTAGTAAAATAATTAATCCATAATCTAATATTGGTTTAACCATTCCTTATAGATCTCTAAGAAATATTGACTTTCTTTGTTTGATGACGTATCTTCTTGACTTGAGATTGAAGATTTGTTCATGGATGTCTTCCCTTCTTCCTTCTTAACACAATTCTACTTCATAGTATTTCTGGTTGGATCTTGGCTTGTTGTTTCTTATCATTTATAGTTTCATTGTTGACTCTAGTACCTATAGTTTTGTGTTGTATGGTCATACTTATAATAAGTATAACATGTCATTCTTGTTGATCTAAATGGTCCTCATTACATCTTGAGTCTCTTAATATGAGATTCATTAGTATGTATCCAAAGTACCCATAATTTTTGCATATGGTGCTTATCAATTTTCTTGTTGATGAGGCTCTTGATCTACAATGTTCAACTTTATGACCAAATTGGTTGCATGTATAACAATATCCTGCAAAGTTTCCTTCTTCTGAGATTTTATTTGTTCTTGAATTGCACTCTCTTTCTATGTCTATATTTTTGGAAATTGTAAAAAGCTTCCTTCTACAAACATTTCATGTATGACCAAACTTTCTACCTTTGTAACAAGTAGGTTTCATAGGTTTCTTACTATGTGTTAGTGAAAAAATTGTCCTCCAAAGAAATACATACAGATTAATCCCTAAAGCCTAGATAGGAAGACTAAATAGGCACTAATAGTTGGGTCACTTCACTATTGAAAAGTGTAAGCATCCTTTGGATTTATTTGGGTACAACTCCCCGTATATGATTTATAATGAATCAACTACACTATGATTGATAATGGTTTTAACCTAAGAAAGGTTTGCAAACATCTATCTATAAATATGATATAGATGTGGGAAAACTAAATAACTAAAAGGAAATGGAAAATAAATGACACAAAATCCATTTATCCAACCATTACATTACAAAAATAACATAGAGAAAAGATAAACTATTCCTTCCAAATACACAAAAAACCATAGCACCAAGTCCGAAGGATAATCATGATGATGATCAAATATAACATATACATATTCAAAGAAAATAAATACCACTTCAAGTTGAATATTGATCATAAAATATGTATTTAAACTCAAAGTTTTAACATATTGTTGTTTATCTCCTCTAAAAACAATAAAATAATCAATATTCTATTGTTTTTATACAATAATCACTATCTAAAAATAAAAATTCATTTCCCTTACATTACAATTAGAAAATGGAAGAAGCATAAAACTCCCCCTCTCATAGAAAAAAGTTTGTGGTAAAGAGTAGTCTCCTCACCTCCAAAAATTAGAACCCTTTTTTCATTTGATCTCCTCAATTAAATAGAACTTCTAAAAATGAAATCCCCTTTTGGTTTTTGTAACTATTTCTTTAACTAAATCTTGAAAATCTTTATCATTTCTCTTTTCCCCTTTAACATCATAAGTATTTTTTTATAGTGCGAACATAAGACTCATAAAACATAATGGCATGTCGCCTATGATGTGGCAAGTGAGAGCTTCATTTTTCATTTTATAACAACCAAAGAAAATCTAAAGAATGTCTCTAAGATGGGATTCACACCTGATGACTATTTATTTATTTTGAAATAAAATAAATCCTAACTTTATTACCCGACTGTAACTTTCCTTCCACTATGGTAGCTTCAGACTTTTGGGTTGGATCCCATTAGAAGGTAAACTCTCTTCTCTATGTAAGTTGGCATGAACTAAGGCTGATGGTTTGAGAATGAATTGGGGTCCTCAATTAGAGCTTTCAATAATACACCTGAGTGTTCTACTTTTATGGTTGTCTATGGGTATTTTTGGAACCATACAACTATATTTGAGACTAGCAAGTGTGGATAAGAAAGTTGACTTCGACTTGAAAAAGATGGACACTTGTGGATATTATATCTATAGTGGGTATGGAAATGTATGTGTGTCCTCTTTTTGATTTTCCATGCCTTCACACATTGCCACTTTCATTTGGAGTTCCCTTTATCTTACATTCTTATATTGACAACTTATTAAGAATTTCATGTTCTTCTTTGAAACAAGTCAAATCAAACTTTAAAACACATGGTTCTAACCATCTAACTTCATCACTGTCAAGTCAACTAGTTGAGATGCATTCTTCATATGGGTTTGACATTGATGAAGCCACATTCCAAAGGAGAATCTCAAGTCCTTTGAGTTATCGATCTATAGTCATCACATTTACTCCAACTAGTGCCTTCCTCCCAAGAGACCCGAGCTCTCCAATTTCACATATGCCTATAGGAGTGCATAGTGATCAATGTAGGCAAGAATGTTAACCACCTAGCAATGATTTTTAGTGAATAGAGATTTACTCATCATGAAGTCATAGGTGAGCAATCCAATGATGCACTCCACCACTTGAACGAGAACTTTAATCTCATCTCCAAGTGAGTGTCATGCAAGTGCTTATGATGGCACGAGCCTTCCCATCTCCACCTTGATGGAATTATGTCAAACACTTGATGTGCTATTAGAAAAAATAGTCCACTAATATAACTGAGAGGGGGGGTGGGGGGGTTAATCCATTATATGACAATTTAAACATTTAACCTCTTAAATAATCTTGACCACCCAAAGTACACAACAACCATAAAGAGATGCACATAAATGACTAGGGAAACCCTTGATCAGAGGGAAAACCCTAGTGGGAATGATGCCCATAAAATAATGTACTAATATGAATGATCCTTTTTAGAGGATGGACCCTATTAGGAGTTTATTGCAACACTTAGAACAAGAATCCCTGTTAGGAGACTTTGAATCCTGATTAAGACATTCCAACCCTATTAGGAGTTGTGGAAGGTAGTTGAACCCACTATTCAAATAGCTTCAAGATCAAATCAATAAACCCACTATCCAATTGACCTTGGTACTACTCTTTTCATAATAATAGATGTGTAACAAGCTTTCACTTCTTCCTCTATCCAGTACATCAGACCCCTTCACCTTTAGATCATGCAATCAGATCTAGAACTCTATGATTAGTAATAATAACCCTTAAGGTCACTTATATGCATTAGTAAATCACTCCACTCTATTTCTTAGTAATTCACAAGTCTTCACTTCTCCACCATATTTATAAAACATGGAAACATTTTTTCTTTATACCATGCTCAATAATAAATTCTTGAGTCAAATTTGCACTTTATTATCAACTCACAGTTATACACAAACTTTTACACATGTGACTTCCATACATGTGCACTTTCTAATGTCATCAATGGTTAGTAAACTATCTGCAGTTCATTATAGAACTCTTCATTACAAATGTAATGAGTTATAGCAATCACATAATAGGAACTGCTTTCTTGATGCTCTATTTCTATACAGTTCTCTATAAATAAATCATATCTTCTATACACTATTGATTGAGATTTCACACACTTGCCCATGTAACAAATACACATTGCAATATACTCAGGTAACTGTGCATCATCATATAAGTTATATAATTTTCTCAATACAAAAATCATAGTTTTTTGCTCTATCAATCTTTTACAAACTTATTACTATGTTATCATCAATGACAAACATAGTTATAAATACATCACAACATTGCTTTGCAATGCTCCCCCATAGCATTAGCATTCATTCTAAAAATCTCCCCCTTTGGCATTGATGGCAACATAGATGAAAAAGATCTAGTTCCAAGAATACCAATAAGTCTTTTCAAATCCTCTTTAACAAATCCTTTATTGCAATACTTGTCCCCCATATTACAATGTTTTTCATTCCATACTTCTCTGCCATTGACATCAATTTCAAAGATAGTACACAAATGGTTCAATTTTATTTAACATCCATTAATTTATCAGCATGACCACAAATTGGTCTATTACTTTACAACTTTGTATATAAGTCCATAAACAAACTATTGTATACCAATTACCATTTACGAAGAGTCCTTTTCTAAATCTATTCATCACAAATACTTGCCCATACAAGAAGCATTAGCATTCGTTCCATTCTATCAATAGTGCTCTATTCCTTGGATTGATTCACTTTTGCATCTTTCATTTTGAAATAGGTAGGGGCATAACCCCAAGCATACCTCTTAGGTACTCAAACGTATCCTCTAATAAGACCTTCATGAAAATGTCTACAATCTATTCCTTGGTGTTAATGTACTCCAATCTGATTTATTTTTTTGCAACTTTCTCTTTCAACACATGATACTTTATAGAGATGTGCTTAGTCTTAGAATTTAAATCATGATTTTTAGACATGCTAACCATACTTGTGTTATCACAGTAAATGATAACAGGTTCTTTAAATGTAATTCTAGTATCATTCATCATCTACTTCATCCATATTACTTGATTATAGTTCTTTACTGCTACAACATATTCTACCTCTATAGTGCTTTGTGAGGTGCAATCTTGCTTCTTCTTGAGCCAAGAAACTAATCTTCCACCAAGAAAGAATGCTCCTCCACTAGTACTTTTTCTATCATCCCTATCTCCAACCCAATCAACATCAATATAAGTGCAAAGATTAAGGTCATTACTTCTATCATACCAAATACCATAATCAGATGTCCCTTTCAGATATCTAAATATCCTTTTCACTACTATGTAGTTATATTCTTTAGGATCAACCTGAAATCTTGCCACAATTCCAACTACATTTTCTATATTAGGTCTATTATGATTCAGATACTGTAATCCTCCAACCATAGATTTTCATTTCTTTTGTTCAACAGTAGGTGTCTCATCCTTGCTTGATAACTTGTGATCAATTATAATAGGAGTTCCAATAGGTTTACAATTTTCTAGACCAAATCTTTTCAGCAAATCTTTTAAATACTTTGTCTGAGAAATAAAGATTCCCTCTTTGTTTTGAATAGTTTGCAATCCTAAGAAAAATTTAATTTCCCCTATCATGCTCATCTCGAACTCATTCTTTATATCTTCTGAGAATTTATTACTGGCTTCATCATTTCATCAAAAAATGATATCATCAACAAATACAATTATTATTAGCAAACCATCTTCTATTTCTTTTAAGTACAAGTTTCTATCTTTTGTTCCTTTAGCAAATCCAAGCTTTTCTAAGAATTTATCTAACCTTGCATAACAAGTTTCAGGTGCTTGCTTTAATCCATACAAGACTTTCTTTAATCTGCAAACGATATCCTTCTCTTTTGTCAAAGGAAACCCTTTTGGTTGCTCAATGTAAACTTTGTCTTCAAGTTCTCCATTCAAGAATGTTGATTTAACATCCATCTAATATACCTTGAAATTTTTATTTGCTACAAATTTCAAGGACATTCTGACTACTTCCATTCTTGCTATAGGTGCATATATTTCCTCAATAGTTAGTTCCTTCTTGTTGAGAGTAGCCTTTGCATACTAGTCTTGCTTTGTTTATTATTATTTCTCCTTGTTCATTCATTTTATTTTTGAATAGCCATTTTGTACCAATCACATTTTTGTCCTTGGATCTACAAACTAATTCCCATGTGTCATTTTTTATTATCTG
The DNA here is from genome assembly GCA_028749045.1 of Cupressus sempervirens. Taxonomy (NCBI): domain Eukaryota; kingdom Viridiplantae; phylum Streptophyta; class Pinopsida; order Cupressales; family Cupressaceae; genus Cupressus; species Cupressus sempervirens. The sequence continues at coordinate 54,269,159 of CM053784.1, read as the reverse complement.
TTGAAGTTCTTCCTTTATTGATTTTATCCAATCATCATCCTTAATTGCTTCATCTACACTTTTTGGTTCTACTTGAGATATTAGCCATAGTTCTTCATTGATTCTACTTCTTGTCATTACTCCTTTTTCTTTACTTCCTATTATCTGATCAACAGGATGATTTCTCATTACATTCTTATTTGGGGTAGGAGTTGCTACTTCAACTCTTATTTCAAGTATTGTGCTCTATTCGTCTCTTAGTTATTTAGTGTGCACATTATTTTGCAATTCATTGTTAGTCTTGAGAAATAATTCATTACATTTCTTGGTCTTCCCAAAATAATCATCTCCATTAGAGTTATAACCAATCATTTTTTCTTTATTGCCAAACTTTTCATCTATTCTCACATTTACACACTCTACTATAGTTTTTGTTCTATAGTTGAAACATTTGTAAGCTTTATATTTTAATGAATAACCAAGAAACATACCTTCACTGCTCCTTGGATTAAAATTACCGATATCATCATCTCTTTTCATGTATCATTTTCTTCCAAATATTCTAAAATATTTGACTGATGGTGAGTGACCAAACCATAACTCATAAGGTGTTTTCTCCATACCTTTTATAATCTATACTTTGTTCAGTGTGTATACCGATGTGTTGACTACCTCTCTCCAAAAGGTTTTTGGTACATCATTCTCAAATAACATAGCTCTTACTGCTTTAGCAACTAATCTATTTCTTATTTTAGTAATCACATTCTACTTAGGTGTGTGGGGTGAAGATAGCTATCTCCTAATTCCATGCTCTTCATATTAGATATGGAATTATCTAGAAGTGATGAAGATAGCTATCTCCTAATTCCATGCTCTTCATATTAGATATTGAATTCTCTAGAAGTGATGAAGATAGCTATCTCCTAATTCCATGCTCTTCATATTAGATATTGAATTCTCTAGAAGTGAATTCTCCTCCTCTATCAGATCTTAAGCTTTTGATTTTAACTCTAGATTCATTCTCTACTTTATTCTCAAATATCTTGAATTTCTCAAACATTTCTAATTTTTTCTTAAGAAAAGCTACCCACATCATTCTAGTAAAATCATCAACAAAAATCATAAAATACATTTTTCCATAGAATCCTCTTATTCTTGCAAGACCAATCAAATTTGTATGAATCAATTCCATCTTTTGTGTACTACCAAACTACTTGCTAGGGAATGAGACTTTCTTCTACTTAGCCAAGATACATTCCTTACAAATAATGTCAATGGGCTTAGTGGTCTAGGTAAATCTCTCACAAGAAGTGTATTACTGGCTTCCACAATGTTATCAAAGTTAATGTGACAAAATCTTCTATGCCATAACCAATTGTTGTCAACTTTAGCTACCAAACATGATGTTTCAGTGGAGTTTAACTAAAATACATTACCTCTAGTTCTTGTTCTAGTACCAAGTAGTTTTCCTTCCTTGTTCTTGATAATGCATGTGTCATTACCAAACTACAAATGGTAACCTTTGTCCATAAGTTGTCCAACACTTAACAAGTTATGTTTTAGTCCATCAACAAAATAAACATCATCAATATTCATTTTATCATCTAGTGTGATAGATCCAATTCCAGTAATGTGACAGGCTACATTGTTCCCTAATCTAACAATTCCTCCATCATGGCTTTTGAATTTGACAAATTTTCTCATATCACTATTCATGCGATGTGAACAAGCACTATCAATGATCCAATCCTTTCTTTCAACTTGTGAGATTAGTGCATTTTCTTCTCTAATTTCTCTATCAAGATCATCCTTCTTTATAGCTATGATTCCTAATTCATCTTCACTTTTGTTTTGATCAAATTCTTCTTCCTCTTCTTCTTTATTAGCATATAAACAATTTTTAGGTCTTCTAAATTTGAATCTTCCCTTATATCTTCTCTCTCTTTTAGGAAACTTAGATGCATAATGACCATATTCGTTATGTGTCCAACATTTAAAGATATTCTTAGCATCATTTTATCTTTCCACAAGAAAAGCTACGCCTTCCTGGATCATTTCCTGAATAGACTTGCTGCTGCTAGCAATGTCTCCTTGCACTTTTGTGTTCCTTGCTAGACTTTATTTAATATTAAATGCACTAAATGATATTTCAAGTTTTGCTAATTCCCCATATTGTTTTAGATTGAATTCTTTAACTTCCAATCTACCAAGCAATGTTTCTTTGGTGAAATTAGTGGTACAAGGTAGCATTACCCGAATCATCTATGTTATTATCTTGAAAGGTGGTGTCATACTTTTCAAGATCTTCCATATTACTTCATCATCAAACTTCTTTCCACCAAGAGATGTGATTCTTGCAACAATCTCAAATATTCTGCTAATATAGGTTCTCACTGATTCATCTTCTATCATCTTAGCATCTTAGAATGTGAAATACAAATTTTGTAATCTAACTCTTTTTGCAAGTGTATCACCCTCATAATTAGCTTCTAAGGTTTTCCAAATTTCATTAGATGTTTTGAGTTGTTTTACCTAACTATACTCAGTTTCAGGTAGAGCTAATAGTATTGCTTCTCTTGTCCTTATGTTGCACATAAATACTTCTCTTTGTTCCTTGGTACAACTTTCAAGATTGTCTTCTTCCGCAATGTTTTTAGGTGCTTTGGTTACAAGCCAATATCCTAGACCCATGCATAGAAGATGAGTCTTCATTTTATCCTTCTAGCTATCATAATTTGTGCCATCAAATCTAGGACTTTCCATTCTAAAAAAAATTTCCATGGATCTCCCAAAGTTGTTAAACTTTTTCTTCAAAGACCTAAGGCTCTGATACCAATTGTTAGAAACAATAGTCCACCAATATAACTAAGAAGGGGGGAGGTGAATCAATTATATGAAAATTTAAACATTTAACCTCTTAAATAATCTTGACCATTCAAAGTAAACAACAACCATGAAGAGATGCACATAAATTATTACACTAGATATGTTGACTAGGGAAACCCTTGATTAGAGGGAAAACCCCAGTGGGAATGATGCCCACAAAATGATGTACTAATATGAATGTTCCTTGTTAGAGGATGGATCCTATTAGGAGTCTATTACAATAGTTCATACAAGTCCCTATTAGGAGACTTAGAATCCTTGTTAGGAGATTCCAACCCTATTAGGAGTTGTGAAAGGTAGCTAGACCAAATAGCTTTTAGATCAAATCAATGAACCCACTGTCCAATTGATCTCGATACTATTCCTTTCAGAATAATAGATGTGTAACAAAATTTCACTTCTTCCTCTATCTAGTATGTCAAACTCCTTCACCTTTAGATCATGCAATCAAATTTGGAACTCTGTGATTAGTAAGAGTAACCCTTAAGGTTACTTACATGCATTAGTAAATCACTCTGCTATGTTGATTAGTAATTCACAAGTCTTCACTTCTCCACCATATTTATAAAATAAAAACATCTTTCCTTTATACCATGCTCAATAATAAGTCCTTGAGTTAGCTTAACACTTTATTATCATACATTAATTAAATGAAATACCCATTTAATCAATGTTGCCCACTCATAGTTATACAAAAACTTTCACACGTGCAACTTTTGTACATGTGCACTTTCTGATGTCATCAATGGTCAGTAAAATATCTCTAGTTCACTGTGCAACCCTTCATTATAAATGTAATGAGTTTAGTAATCACACAATAGGAACTACTTTCCTGATACTCTATTTCTATATGGTTCTCTATAAATCAATCATATCTTTTGTACACTATCAATTCAAGTTCTATGCACTTGCCCATGTAACAAATACATATTTTAGTATACTCAGGTAACTACGCATCATTAGATAAGTAATATAATGTTCTCAATACAAAAATCATAGTTTGTTGCTCTATCAGTCTTTTATAGACTTCTTACTATGTTGTCATCAATGACAACCATAGTTATAAATACATCATAACAATGTTCTCCAATACTCCCCCATAGCATCAATATTCATGCTAACATGTGCATCATGTCTTGAGCGTATCTTTTTACTCTTGCTTAAAATAAGATGGGAATGATTCATTTATTATGAGTCAACTTTTTATTATGCTTCCTCCAATTCATGAACCACTCCTTCAAACATTGTATGGCTTTCATAATGATTAGAAACAATATAAGGCCAACATTCTTGATTTTCCAAACTATTACCTAAGAGTATGATCATCAACCCACAAACTCAAATTGTTGTGTCTTTGGGGACTTCAATAGATTATTGACCAATAAAAACATTACTTTTGGATTCTCCATGTTTATAAGGAAATAATTTTTTTTAAAAATAGGAACCTAATCAAACTATGAAGTTGGTCCCAAAAGAAAATTCAAAAGTCGCATATCCTACTTTCGGTCCCATTAATGATTGTCTAACATCTACTACATTAACATTGTTACTTTTGAATGTATTCTTTGATACTCAGTTTAGAATGAAATGTCTTTTTGATCATCCATGTGGAATCTTGGAACTGAAACACTATTCTAGGGATGTTTCAATTTGCATCCTAGAATATTGAAGCTAAACTATGGACATCACTTTTAAGTCATAGGTTTAAATCATCCTATTCTTGAAATCTTCATTTCACATATTGGACTCAAACCAAGGAACTTACAAAATAAAACTACATAATAAGAACACCAAACTTTGAACTATTGAATTGAGATTGAATTCTAATATTAAATAGAACATGGATTCTGAACTTTTCTTGTCCATTTCAATCTTTGAGCTTTGAACCACTTGAATCACCTGAACCACTTTCAACTACTTTGAATCTTAGTTCAAAGAGGTTCAAGATTCCACACTAAAAATTTTAATCATTGTGTCTACATTGGGTACCAATAGGGGCTCTAACTATGGGACTATTTTTTATTCAAAAATAGAGAACTCTAGCAATCTCTAGGTAACACACAAGTGTCTTATATCCATTGGGTGAATAGAGTCACAAAGAAAAATAAAAATTGAGAGTTTATTGCAAAGAGGGTGGAGGGGAGCAGGGCAAGGCCAACCAACCTAAACTACGAGCAAACATGAAGCTTGCACATTATTCAAACTAGCACTATGCACACCATAAGGAATATATAAAAAGGTAGGAAGAGAACCTACCATGAGAACTAAAAGAAAGAATAAATCACATGAATCCATTTACTGGCTAGGAGAAGTAAGAGCCCTTCTATAGCAATAGGTTGTGCCTTAGTGGAGCAGCTCCAAACCACTACAGCCTAGTGATCTCTTCAATGTTGAAGCTCAAGCTCATAGTATACAAAAATTTGGAAACCCAACATTTTGTCCCAAACAACCAAAGCTCATCATAGTGCTTTTCATCTTTAAATAGTTTTCTTATATTATTTCTCAAATCACAAAAATTATCTAATTGAGAAGAACAATATTAAAGAAATATTCCATTAGCCTCTTGACTATTGTCTACAATGACCTTCTCATTCCCATAATCATAAAATTCATGTTTCACATTACCAAATAGAGAGAATTCATCTAACATGGGATCAAATTTATCAAAAAAAAATCTCCAACTCTATCAAGAGTCGAGGCATCACCAAATATGTAAAACATTTTATCTTTCTTTTCTCCTAGTGCATCTTTAGGTTTCACAACATTATCTTCAATAGAATCACACCCAAAAGAATTAAATGAATCACCAAAAAAGCTCTTGCAACCTATTTTCTTTGTATTCATACCTTGACTATCTGAAGAGGGATCTCCTTGCCCAAGAGATGATAAAAATCTGCATATTATGTCTTCTTCTTCCTTGTAGAGGAGAGTGTCATCCAGTAACTCAACTGAGTGGCCAATTAGTTGGGAACTAAATCCAACCTTTCCTCTTTCCATTAAAGTTTCAACATTTCCTAATATGAAAGAAGAGAATGGATTTTGATCACTTAATGGTGAATCATAAGGCTGAAATAAAGGATTCTCACTGATAGTAATATGTTCACAGAACCCCATTGGTAAGAATAGTGGATTAGGTTTACTCTAGATGGCCTTATCTCCCAGCTTTTCAAACTTCTCTTCAATCTCTTTCACTGCCACTATGTCTGGTTGGAACCGGGTTGATTCTTCTGAACGTGCAAGATAGTCATCTTCTTGAAAAGTACCCAGTTTAGAGGTGAGAAGATTTATTTCTATTTCAACACTATTACCATTTTGAATGAAGATCTCATGCTAAAACTTATCATTTCATATTTAGCCAGTGATTCCATCCTCTCAAAAATAGCAAGAGAATCCTCTCCTTTCTCATCTTCTATGCATGTTGGGAAAGATTTTAGTTCTTTACTTTTAGCCAGATTTGGATCACTAACTGAACCAACTCAGAGAGATTCTCTTGATTATGAAACCTTTCTCCTTCACTTAAAAGGGCATGGTTTAACTTTTTCAATGGGTTATCCATAGGCTGGAAATTAGTTTTAAGATTTATTTCCTTCTCTTTGATTTCACTGATGTAAGGATTCTCACTCTTAGCTTGAGTTTTCTTGTTCTCCCACATTTGGTTTTCTTGGGGATGATCTATGGCTATTTGGATTTCTTTCTCACCTAGAACTAAATAGTTTCATGAGATGAAATCTGAAGATATAACCCAAGTTTCATCATCATCCACCTCCCAGTGATTCTTCAATAGAAACAATTTTTCCTCAAGTTCTTGCAAGTCTTTCAACTTGTGAAATCTCACATAGAGGCTTTTCCATAATAGCCAAGATGTAGAGTCCTCTTCTATGCTTATGTTGTTGCTAATAGCTCAAGAGATTCTTTCTTTGTAGTTGTCCACAAATTTGTGTAACACTTTATTATCCATTTGATAAAGTTCAATGAGAGAAGGGTTTGGCCTTGGCCTTCCCATGACTTTTATAGTTGGCATGGTTTTTACGTAGATTTTCCAATCTCCTATACATCGAGATAATAAAAAAACTAAGGAAATAATTGGTAAGCACTAATTTTTTTATATGATTCCCTAGCAGAGTCATCAAAAATCTATTAGTGAACAAATTATTCTCTAAATAAATACATAGAGATTAACCCCTAAAGCCTAGATAGGAATATTAAATATATAGTAATAGTTGGGTCACTTCACTATTGAAAAGCATAAGAGACCTCTAAATTTATCTGGGTATAGCTCCCCGTATATGACTTACAATGAATCAACTACATTTTGATTGATAATGCTTTTAACCTAAAAGCAAGAAAGGTTTACAAACATCTATCCATAAACATGGTATAGACGTAGGAAAACTTATCTGGCTATAACTCCCTATATATGATTTACAATGAATCAACTACATTGTGATTGATAATGCTTTTAACTTGAAAGCAAGAAAGATTTACAAACATCTATATGTAAACATGATATAGATGTCAAAAAACTAAGTAACTAAAAGGAAATGGAAAATAAATGACAAAAAATCCATTTATTCAAGCTTTACATTACAAAAATAACACAGAGAAAAGATAAACTATTCCTTCCAAATACATGAAAAACCATAGCACCAAGTCCAAAGGATAATTGTGATGATGATCAAATGTAATAGATACACGTTTAGAGAAAATCAATACCACTCCAACTTGAATATTGATCAAAAAACATGCATCTAAACTCAAAGTTTTAATATACTTTTGTTTATCCCCTCTAAACACAAAAAGAAAATCAGTATTTTGTTATTTTTGTATAATAATTGCTATTTGAAAATAAAAATCCCCTTCCCCTATGTTACTATTAGAAAAAGGAAGAAGCAAAAAACCCCCCCTCTCATATCACAAAGTCTATGGAAAAGAGTAGTCTCCCAACCTCCAAAAGCTGGAACCCTTTTTTCATTTGATCTCCTCAATTAAAAAAAACTTCTAAAAATGAAATCCCCTTTTGGTTTCTATAATTGTTTCTTTAACTAAATCTTGAAAACCTTTATCATTTCTCTTTTTCCCTTTAACATCATAAGTATTTGTTTATAGTGCAAACATAAGACTCATAAAACATAATGGCACGTGGCCTATGATGTGGCAAGTGAGTGCTTCATTTTTCATTTTATAACAACCTAAAGAAAACCTGATGAATCTCTCTGAGATGGGACTCAAACCCAATGACTATCTATTTATTTTGAAATAAAGTAAAGCCTAACTTTACTACCCGACAATAACTTTCCTTCCACTATGGAAGCTTCAAACTTTTGGGTTAGATCCCATCAGAAGACAAACTCTCTTCTATGTGTAAGTTAGCATGCACTAAGCCCAATGGTTTGAGAATGAATTGGGGTCCTCGATTAGGGCTTTTGACAATACACCTAAGTGTTCTACTTTCATGGTTATCCATGGGTATTTTTGGGATCATTCAACTATATTCAAGACCAACAAGTGTGGATAGGAAAGTCAAATTTGACTTGAAAAAGATGGACACTCATGGATATTATATTTGTAGCAGGTATGGCAACATATGTGTGTCGTCTTTGTGATCTATCATGCCTTCACATAATGCCACTTTCATTTGGAGTTCCCTTTATCTTACATTCTTATGTTAGCAAGTTATCAAGCATTTCATGTTCTTCTTTGAAACAAGGTGAATTAGAATTTGAAACATACAATTCTAACCATCTAACTTCATTTTCGTCTAGTCAATTGGTTGATATGCATTCTTTATATGGGTTTGGCATTGATGAAGCCACTTTTCAAATGAGAATCTTAGGTCCTTTGAGTTATCTAGTTTGCAGTCATCACACTCACTCTAGTCAGTGCCTTCCCCCCAAGAGACCCGAGGTCTCCAATTCCATATATGCCTATGGGAGTGTATAATGATTAGTGTAGGTAGGAATGTTGACCACCTAGTAATGATTATTAGTGAATAGAGCTTTACTCATTGTGAAGCCATAGATGAGAAATCCAATGATGCACTTTTTCGCTTGAATGAGAACTCTAATCTCATCTCCAAGTGAGTTTTGTGCAAGTGCTTATGATGGCATGAGCCTTCCCCTCCAACTTGATGGAATTATTTCAAACACTTGATGTGCACCATGTGTTGAGCATATCTTTTGACTCTTTCTTAAAATAAGATGTGAATGATTCATTTATTATGAGACAACTTTTTATTATGCTTCCCTCAATCCATGAACCACTCCTTCAAACATTGTATAACTTTCATAATTATTAGAAACAATATAAGGCTAACATTCTTGATTCTACAAACTCTTACCCAAGAGTATGATCATCAAACCATGAATTCAAATGGTTGTCTTTGGGAACTTTATTAGATTATTGACTGATACAAACATCACTTTTGGATTCTCCATGTTTATAAAGTGGCATACCCTACTTCCAGTCCCATTAATGATTGTGTAACAACTACTACATTAAATTTTTTAACTTTGAATGTATTCTTTGATGCTCAGTTTATAATGAAATGTATTTTTTATCATCTATATGGAATCTTGGAACTGAAACACTATTCTAGGGATGTTCCAATGTGCATCCTCGAATCTTGAACCTTAACTTTGGACTTCACTTTTAAGTCAAAGGTTTAAACCATCCTATTCTTGAAATCTTCATTTCACATATTGGACTCAAACCAAGGGACTTATAAAAGAAAACTACATCATGAGAACACTAAACTTTGAACTATTGAATTGAGATTGAATTCTGATATTGAACCAAACATGGATTCTAAACTTTGCTTGTCCATTTCAATCTTTGATCTTCAACTGCCTAAACCACTTCGAATGACTTTGAACCTTAGTTCAAAGAGATTCAAGATTCCATACTAAAAATTGTAATCATTGGGTCTATATTGGGTATCAACATCATGCATTTTGACTGATTTGTTGTTTTTGTGCAATGGATCCATTGCTACTGATTTGAATGATCCACTAATTATAATTTTGTTGTTGTTAGTATAACCAAGACCAGTTGTGTCACCTAATCTTCTTTGATTCTTCAATTCTTCATTTATCTTTTTCTGTTGGAAATGATTGAAATAATTATAAGAAAATTTGAGGGAGATCGTTGGAATAAAATATGGAACTAGTAAATAATGTCCTCAATCATTGTTTTGTCATTGATGTCAAACTTGCTACTTGCAGGGATGACAATTGCTTTAGTGATCCAAATACTATCAATTAGTTGATTGTCAAGGTGGAGGCAATTAAGAAGATGTAACTAAAATACCTAGAGAAAGGTTGAAGTTATGATGTTGGAATGAAGTACAAGGATCAGCTAAGCCATTGATGAAAGAATGTATTTGATGACATACTAAAAAGAATGGGCACACTGAAACATATCAAAGATTTAAGGTTTTAACTAAGTCTTTTGAAAAGCTCAAACTAAGTTCATTAGAGAGAAGGAGCTGGGCAAGCTAGTAAGAGCCGAGCAAGTTCTAGTTAATGCCCAGTAAACTTCAAATGCCGAGTGGTGCCGAGTAGAATCAAGTGCCGAGTAAGTTCAAGTGTCGAGTAAGTTCAAGTGCCGAGTAAGTTCAAGTGTCAAGTAAGTTCAAGTGTCGAGTAAGTTCAAGTGCCGAGCAAGTTCAAGTGCTAAGCTGGTATAGGTGCCGAGTAACATAGAGGTGCTGAGCACCAGTAACTCAATAATGCCGAGTTGCTACATTATTTAGGAAATCGAAGATTCGCCAGATCTAAGCCGACAAGGTTGTTATCTAGAAATCTGTGAATTAAAAGGAAGATAAGAATGATGAGTTGGTGGCACAGAACACCATGTAGAACATTTTTAAGATACAACTGGCAAAGTTTCAAGAAGAAAACAAGATATGGGGTAGATACATTGTATCCTACCTAATCAATTTTGAAACCCTAAAATTGAAGAGGGAGAATTGAGCGGTAAAGGCAAATCAGACTTCTATATAAGAAGACATAAGTTAATAAGAGAAAGAGAGAGCGAGAGGGGATAGAAGAAAAGAGAGACAGTGGTCAAGCATAATTTGTATAGACGACCACAAAGATGATTGCATTGGCAGAATGAGTTAGAGGACTCAAGGAGACGAAGCTTGAAGAGGAAGACAAGCAGTCAGAGCTAAAGAGATTAAAGCCAAGCATAAGGATTGAACTGAAAGTGTGATCTGAAATCTGCAAAGTATGTTGTAAGTTATATCAGATCAAAAGACCATTATTGTTACTTTCTAGCAACTGTAACTGTAAGTCTAAATCCTATGGACTTAAGTTGGTTTAATAGCCATTAGAAAAATCCTTTAACAGGGTGACATTCCAAGTGAATGTTCTAAAGACCTTTAACCAGGCCCATTCCTAATAGTTTGGTGAAATCCTCTAACAAGGTCACATTTAACAGTGTGTTGTAAGCCTTTAACAGGGCATCACTTCAGAAGAGTGAGAATCAAGTAGCATGTTACTGGTGGTTTTTCCCAAATTGGGTTTCCATGTAAATCATTGTGTCATGTGTTGATCTTGAGTGTTTTATCTTTGCATGCTGATTTACTGTAACTTGCTTATATGATTGATTTAAGTATGGATTCATTAAAAGTAGTAAAAAGGTTTTAATAGGGAATTTGGACCTTGAATAACTAATTCACCCCCCCCTCTCAGTTATTCTAAAGAATTCTAACAATTGGTATCAGAACCTAACTGCTGATTCAGTTTAAAGGGACTACTAGTAGAAAAGATCAAAATGCCAAAAAGAGAAGTTCCCAAGCTCAAAAAAGACAACTTTTTTGCATGGAAAAGTTTGATGAAGCTACATCTTGTATCCATAGGAGATTATGCCCAAAATTCAATTGTCACTAAACATGTAGATCCAACAAGTGCTCCTACTGCAGAAGACATGAAAAACAAACAAGAACACAATTAGATAATGCTGGAAATTGCATCTGCACTCAGCTATGCTAAATTTGATGATATCAAAGGATGTGACACTGCATTCAAAATGTGGAAAGCACTATCATACATCTATGGAGGAGATCAGAATGTACAAAGAGAAAAAAGAGAAAGTCTTAGAGGAAAGTTTGACGACATGAAAATGAAGGAAAATGAGAATGCTGCTCAGTATGGTGCAAGAATAAAGGAAGTGGTAAATGCAATAAGATGCTTGAATGGTCAACTAGATGAGGATATTGTTAATAGTAAGTTCTTAAGAACCTTTCTCCCTCTCTATGCTATTAGAGTATCAGCAATACAAGAACTAAGATGCATACCAGGAAATAATCTAAGCTTTGAAGGTATAATAGGTAGACTCACAACATTTGAGTTATCTAACTTTGACAACTACAAACCTAAAAATATTGAATATGCTTTTAAGGAAAAGTTATCACTGAAAGATACCAAAAAAGTAAAATCAAAGAAAGGAAGAAAAATGAAGTATGTATCTAGTGACAGTAGCACTGATGAGGAAGATGTGGAACAATTGGAAGCATTGCTCGCTAGAAGATTTCATAGGGGCAAAGGAAAATTCAAAGGTAAGATGCCTATCATCTGTTTCAATTGCAATGAAGTAGGTCATATTGCTACAAGATGTCCATAGAAAAAGGATTCCAAGGAAAGCAATAAATACAAGAACAGAAGAGATGATAACAAAAGAGATTACAAAGAAAAAGGTAAGAAGTGTTATATTGTTGAAGAAAATTCTGATGACAATGATGATGAAGTTGTTTATGTAGCCATGAAGGACCAATCTGATGAAGAAGAAGCCACAGCACTGGTGACTTGTATAAACAAGAATGACAGATGGATCATAGATAGTGGATGCTCACATCACATGACAGGAGACAAAAGTAAGTTTGTCAACTTTACTCAGTATGATGGAAATAGTGTTAGATTTGGTAATGATGCTCCATGTCAAATCAAAGAAAAAGGTTCCATTAAGCTCACAGAATAGATTTCATGTGATAATGCATGCTATGTTGAAGGATTAAACTACAATTTACTGAGTGTCTCACACTTAGGCAATATAGGTTGCAAAGTGGAATTTGGAAACAAAACTGCAAAAATCTATGATACTGATGGTAAACTAATAGGAAAAGGAGATCAAACAAAGAGTAATTTGTTTTACCTTGATATGGATGATGCTTCTTGTCTATTTGCAAAATTTGATGATGAATGGTTATGGCATAGAAGATTATGTCATGTCAATTTTGATAATCTAGTCAACATCAGTAAAATGAAGAAAGTCAAAGGTCTACCAAAACTGAAAAAGCCTAATAATATCATGTGCAAACAATGTCAGCTAGGAAAGATGACAAAATCAAGTTTCAAAAGCAAGAACTATGCATCTAAAGAGATACTTGAGTTAGTTCACACTGACTTATGTGGCCCAATGGAAATACAGAGCTATAGAGGAGATAAATACATAATGCTATTTGTTGATGACTATTCCAGGATGATGACTGTTATGTTCTTAAAACAAAAATCTGATGCTTTTCAAATGTTTAAATGGTATGTGGCCAGAGTTGAAAAGGAAATTGGAAAAAGCCTGAAATGCCTAAGATCAGATAGAGGTGGTGAATTTACATCAAATGAATTCAAGATATTCTGTAATGACAATGGAATCAAAAGACAAATGTCAGCTCCTAGAACTCCCCCACATAATGGAATTGCTGAGAGAAGAAACAGATCTGTGATTGACTGTGCCAAAACATTAATGATGGAAAAGAATGTTGCTCTAAAATACTGGAGAGAAGCTGTAAGTGTAGCTATTCATACACTGAACTGAGTACAAGTCAAGAAAGGTACAAATACAACACCTTTTGAATTATGGTATGGTTACTCACCCAATGTAAAACATTTCAAAGTGTTTGGTTGCAAATTTTTTATCCTGAAGGATACTATAAATGGAAAATTTGATGCAAAAAGTGATGAAGGTATATTTCTTGGTTACTCCACTAGAAGTAAGGCATATAAGTGTTTGAATGTTAACACTAACAAAATTGTGGAAAGTGCAAATGTAAATTTTGATGAGCACATAGAAGTCCAAGCTGAAGAACCAAAGAAAATGGAAGAATACAGAACCTTTGTATATTCTTATGAAGGAATGACTGCTGATGAGGATGATGACAATCAAATTAAAAATCAACAACAAGTGTCAGTTTCAGCCGACTCACAACTAGTGAATGTCGAGTTGCATTCAGAAGCTAAGTTACAAAATGAAGAAAATGCACAATCTAATTTTGAAGACAGTACACATAATGAAGAACAACCTGACAATGAAGTGCATAGTGATCCTGAATTTGAAAGATCAAACTTGGAAACAAGAACAGAGCCAAGATTATCCAAATATGTAAAAAGACATCACCCTGCTGAACAGATAATTGGTGACAAAGATGCAAGACCAATGACAAGGAATAGACTAAGACATGAATCATCTCTAATCAGCAAATCTAAACCCAAGACAGTATATGGTGCATTACAGGATGATGACTGGTATAAAGCTATGGAAGAAGAAATTAATCAAATAAGGAAAAACAAAACTTGAAGTTTGGTTCCCAGACCAACTGACAAGAATATGATTGGTACCAAATGGGTATTTAGAAAAAAACTAGATGAGAATGGTGAGATTACCAAAAATAAAGCTAGATTAGTATGCAAGGGTTATGCTCAAGAAGAAGGAATAGATTATGGAGAAACATTCGCTCCTGTTGCTAGAATGGAAGGAGTAAGAACTTTACTTGCATATGCTGCCTACAAAGATTTCAAAGTCTATCAGATGGATGTAAAATCTACCTTCTTAAATGGTATACTAGAAGAAGAAGTCTACATTGAACAACCAGAAGGATTTTTTGATGAGAACAACAGGGATATGGTGTGTAAGCTACATAAAGCACTCTATGGTTTGAAACAAGCACCTAGAGCATGGTATGAGAGACTTCACAAGTATCTAGTGCAAATTGGATTTGAAAGAACTGATGATAACAACAACATGTACATCAAAGCTGAAGAAGGTAAAGACATTATTGTATCTAAAATTTTTGTGGATGACATAGTATTTGGTAGTAAGGAAGTACTTTGCAAAGGCTTTGCTGACAGAATGAAACATGAATTTGAAATGTCTATGTTTGGAGAAGTCAAATTTTTTGTTGGATTGCAAGTACACCAACTTAAACATGGAATATTTGTTACACAATCAAAGTACATCAAAGAAATTCTTAAAACATTTCAATTGGAGGAATCCAAACCAGTAAGCAAACCAATGGCCACAAGAAATAAACTATCCAAAAATGATGAGTCAACTGAAGTCAATCAAACAATGTACAGATCCATGATTGGAAAACTACAATATGTTGTGCATAGTAGACCAGACATAGCATTAGCAATTGGAATAGTGGCTAGGTTTTATGCTAATCCTAAAGAAAATCATCTCATAGCAGTAAAAAGAATAATGAGATATCTCAAAGGGACTAATGATTTTGGTCTATACTACAAAAAGAATGGAAAATTTGAGCTCAATGCATATACAGATGCAGACTGGGGAGGAAACATTGATGACAGAAAAAGCACAAGTGGAGGTACATTATTTCTAGGCAAAAGGATGGTTACCTGGACTAGCAAGAAACAAACATGTATATCCCAATCCACTGCAAAATCAAAATATGTGGCAGCTGCAGTAAATTGTACAAACATTGTATGGCTCACACATATATTGAATGGAATGAAAGAAGAAGTAACAAAACCAGTGATATTGTATTGTGATAATACAAGTGCTATAAACATATCCAAAAATCCAGTGATGTATGCAAAAACCAAGCATATCGCAATCAAGTATCATTATGTCAGAGAATTGGTAGAAGACAAACAAGTGAAGTTGGAATACATTCACACAAAGGAACAAACTACAAATATCTTCACCAAACCATTGCCCAATGATGCCTATGAATATCTTAGAGGCAAATTGGGGGTCATACCCCTAACCCAAGTAGTTTAAGGAAACAAGGAAGCTGCCTTGCATCAACAGGAATAAATCATTGAAATATTAATAGGTTGATACAAAGGATGACAGCAAGTACAGAAACTCCAAATCAATCACAAGCATGGTGACAGAAGGAGAAAAACAACAAGAAGCCAAAGCTTATATTTTGCATGATAAAAATGCTACATCTTTGGCATTTATGTCAAAGAGGGAGAAATGTGCAGGGAAACTAATCAATGCAAAGAAAGAGGGAGATATATGAGATCAATAGTGAAATATAGCAAGACAACGTATACAACCTTGGTGGTAACTGAATTGATTACTTGATCAGTTTGGTTTGCCATCAATGCCAAAGAGGGAGATTGTTGGAAATGATTGAAATAATTATAAGAAAAGTTGAGGGAGATTGTTGGAATAAAATATGGAACTAGTAAAGAATGTCCTCAATCATTGTTTTGTCATTGATGTCAAACTTGCTACTTGGAGGGATGACAATTGCTTTAGTGATCCAGATACTATCAATTAGTTGATTGTCAAGGTGGAGGCAATTAATAAGATGTAACTAAAATACCTAGAGAAAGGTTGAAGTCATGATGTTGGAATGAAGTACAAGGATCAGCTAAGCCATTGATGAAAGAATGTATTTGATGACATACTACACAGAATGGGCACACTGAAACATATCAAAGATTTAAGGTTTTAACTAAGTCTTTTGAAAAGCTCAAACTAAGTTCATTAGAGAGAAGGAGCCGGGAAAGCTAGTAAGAGCCGAGCAAGTTCTAGTTAATGCCGAGTAAACTTCAAATGCCAAGTGGTGCCGAGTAGAATCAAGTGCCGAGTAAGTTCAAGTGTCGAGTAAGTTCAAGTGCCGAGTAAGTTCAAGTGCCGAGTAAGTTCAAGTACTGACTAAGTTCAAGTGCCGAGAAAGTTCAAGTGTTGAGCTGGTATAGGTGTCGAGTAACACAGAGGTGCCGAGCACCAGTAACTCAATAATTCCAAGTTGCTAAATTGTTTAAGAAATTGAAGATTCGCCAGATCTAAGCTGACAAGGTTGTTATCTAGAAATCTGTGAATTAAAAGGAAGATAAGAATGATGAGTTGGTGGCACAGAACACCATGTAGAACATTTTTAAGATACAACTGGCGAAGTTTCAAGAAGAAAATAAGATATGGGGTAGATACATTATATCCTACCCAATCAATTTTGAAACCCTAAAATTGAAGAGAGAGAATTGAGCGGTAAAGGCAAATTAGACTTCTATATAAGAAGACGTAAGTTAATAAGAGAAAGAGAGAGCGAGAGGGGATAGAAGAAAAGAGAGACAGTTGTCAAGCATAATTTGTATAGATGACCACAAAGATGATTGCATTGGAAGAATGAGTTAGAGATCTCAAGGAGACAAAGCTTGAAGAGGAAGACAAGCAGTCAGAGCTAAAGAGATTAAAGCCAAGCATAAGGATTGAACTGAAAGTGTGACCTAAAATCTGCAAAGTATGTTGTAAGTTATATTAGATCAAAAGACCATTATTGTTACTTTCTAGCAATTGTAACTATAAGTCTAAATCCTATGGACTTAGGTTGGTTTAATAGCCACTAGAAAAATCCTTTAACAAGGTGACATTCCAAGTGAATGTTCTAAAGACCTTTAACCAGGCCCATTCCTAATAGTTTGGTGAAATCCTCTAACAAGGTCACATTTAACAGTGTGTTGTAAGCCTTTAACAGGGTAGGCTTTTAACAGGGCATCACTTCAGAAGAGTGAGAATCAAGTAGCATGTTACTGGTGGCTTTTCCCAAATTGGGTTTCCATGTAAATCATTGTGTCATGTGTTGATCTTGAGTGTTTTATCTTTGCATGCTGATTTACTGTAACTTGCTTATATGATTGATTTAAGTATGGATTCATTAAAAGTAGTAAAAAGGTTTTAATAGGGCATTTGGACCTTGAATAACTGATTCACCCCCCCTCTCAGTTATTCTAAAGAATTCTAACATTTTTCATGCTTGTATCAAATTTTGTAAGTCTCTCATTAACTTCTTTTTCAACTTTCAAATTATTTTTCAAATCTTCAACTTCTTTTCTTCATTTTTCATTTTCTTTAAGTATTAATCTATTCTCTTAATTTATCTCATTCATGTATCTATTTGATGTGTTATTTTCTTGTTGTTACTAGAGAAAGATGTTTTCTTTACCTCTAATCATTTTTCCTTGGTTTATCTTATTATTTTAAAGGCTTTCCTTCACTTCCTTAGTAGTTTTCATTGTTTTGAATATTTTGTTCATCCTTAGGATTGGATTTCAAGTTCTTATTGGATTTCATTCAATTTCTTCTTCAGTGTTGTCTTCATTTCCATTAGATCAATGACTTATGCATCAACTTCTTTAGAATTAGTAATCTTTTCTTATAGTTCCTCAAAATCTTCAAGAATCATACGTAAGTGCTTTGATAATTCCTTTCATTTTGTAAATGAAGCTCTCAAATTTTTCTTTAAATATTCATTTTATGCAAGTGCTTCTTCCAATTTCTTTTCCTTCCTATAACTTTCCATATCCCATATATACTCTCAAATTGTTAGCCCTCCCCTTAGAGAGCAAAGCTCTAATACCAATTGTTGGTTGGAAAGGTTAAGTACTAGAGGGTGAATCAATTCTTATCAATTCTACCAAATTTTACTTTTATCTTATAACATTTACTACATTGTTCATCGATATTGATTTTAGTATTACTCATATGCTTAAACTTAAAAACATAAAGTAAATAAAGAGTAATATACAAATATTCACTCAACCATAACACATGGATTTTTGGTCATGTAGAAACCTTTAGCTAGATGGAAAAAATGTGCTTGAGATGATATCCATAACTTCTTTAGTGTAGTAGAAAAAGGTTTCCCGTTAGGGCATAAAAAATGTCAACTTTTGAGTGTCTCACTTGGTAAGGAGTGACTAAAACATTATGAGTTGTATCAACACCCTATTAAGAGTACTTTGTGAAGATATTTTACTTTTCCTATAAGGCATTCAACATGTTAAAGGATTTATAAAAGTTCTTACATCAAACATAAGAGCCCTATTAGATACTACCTTTCTAAATGATTTACAACACCTTTTAGAAAATTAGTTAGGATTCCATACAAGATATTTGATCTAATTATGATTCCTTCCAAGCTTGATAGATCCTTGATGCTCTTTAAAATCTACTTTTCAATTGCTTTGTTGCTCAACTTGATCCTTCACTTGGTCTCTCTTGTAGCCTCTCATCCTTTCTTCTAATCATAGTTAACCCTTATATCTATATTTCCTCCTTATTTTTGTTGATCCTTTCATACAATCCTAAGATTAGATTACAGTGTTTATCCTTTTTACTCTTTCCATAAGTTGTTTCTTCTTTTATCATTTTATTGGCTGATATACAAAAAAATATTTATTTGATAATTTTTTTGCATATTATGATAACATTATCTCCTTTTTATGCTAATAGATGTGACTTCTTTCTAATAACCTTTCCTTTTGTCTAATAGTAACCCTTGATAATGATAACTATTTTCCTTGTAGGTTCCTTGTCTATTTGACATCAATGAAGAAACTATGTAAATAATCATCATTATATGCCAATAGAGAGAGGAGAAAAGAGAAATGTGAAAAGGGATTAAAGGTTTAGGGTTTAGATAAAGAGAGAGAATGGTAGGAATATTGAGAATAAATGTTAAGAGTGAGTGAGGAAAATAAGAGGGGGAGAGAAGAGTGGACAAAGGATAAAACCTATAAACATTATCCATCAACCCTAAATCAATTTTCCCTCTCTCCCACCTCTCCCTCTCTCACTTTACTTCTCTTCATCTTCCCTGCCTCTCCATATCTCCCCCCTCTTTCTCCTAAAACATAAATCTTGCCTAAGCCCTAAACCCTAAACCTAATAATCATAAGCTCTAAAACCCATCTCTCTTTGCCTTCCTCCTTTCCTCTCTCTCTCTCTCTCTCTCTCTATATATATATATATATATATATATATATATATATCCCTTGGCATCTCCCCCTAATCCAAAAACTTATAGTCATAATCCATAAACCCAAACTCATTTCTCCCTTGTCACTTTATATTTCCTTTATCTATCTCCCTCTTTTTCTTCTCTCTATCTTCCATGCCTTTCTACCATGTCCCCCTCTTTCCCCTTAACCTTAAAATTTTTGTGTGGAGTCTAATTAGAGTTGAAAGATAGATTTTCCCCATTTTTACCATCACAGTTTTCTCCCAGATTATTAAATAAGAGTTTGGGGTAGCACCTTGAGTGGGTTCAAGAGGAAACACCCCTTGTAATGGTCTAGGGGCACCACCCTGGATAGGGTTTGGGCAAAGCGTTAGAAGTTTTTCTAAACACTTAAAATCATGCCAAAACACTATATTAATTTATTAATATTTCCCTAGACACTGCAATTGATTATTTATTTAGTAATTATATTTTTCATATTCTTCTACTTATTTAATTAAATAGGTTTACTTCCCTAATGTATTTAAATTTAATTTGAATACTTCCCCTAATATGTTAAATTTATTTAATGTATAGTACTCCATAAATCCCCTTTTAACTAAATTTCAATTTATTTAATTTCCTTCCACTTTATTAAATTCTATAATGGACTATGATTAAATTAAATTCTATTTAATTTAATCTAACCCTACCTAAAGCCTAGCCTACCACCTGTCACTCTCATCCTTCTAATCCTACCCACTAGTTAATCCCACTTTATTATCCTAAATACCCTCTTAGACACCTTTTAGTCCCTTAGTGGTTGCTCACACATGTTTGAGCAACTCAAAGACCAAGAAAGCCCCCTTTCATTAATTCCTCCAAAAGACTCTTACACATTTGTCCCCCCTTTCCTTTCTCCAAGGTTTCTCACACATTTGTGAGCACACCTTGAGCCATCTTAATCACAAAAATACTTATGTTGACCTTTGTGTAGCTTGTCCCCTTAGCCCATGTGTTTCCCTTGTGACACCTATGTGGATGCCACATAGATGTCACCTCCTCAAGGCCTCTCTCAAGCCTATAAATAGAGCTCTTCTCTCAAGCATTTTTCATCTCCCTCATTTGTATTGCTATCATGCTAGTATAATTCTACAGCTCTTAGTAGCTTTATAAATTTTGATAACCTTTGGTAGTTGCTAGCTTCATTTTATTTGTATGGTTAACTTAGTTTATTTTCTTGCATCCATCTTCACCATCCTTGAATGCTTTGAACATGGTTGCATCCATAACCATTATTTGAAGCATTCTTCATACATCTAGTTAGCTTCACGCATCTTGCACTTTATTTCAATCATCTTGGGATTCAATTGTTGTATTTAGGAGAGCAAATTCACATCCCTCCAACTAGAGAACACCAACAAGGTTCACACGGGTGCCCTTGTTGAGTTTCTCTAAGGTTGTGTGGGACTCATATCTATTGGTTGATTAGCTTAGTAAAATGCAAGTGGTTTTAGTTATTTTCATTGTTTGAATCTTGATGTATGAACATGTACAACTAATGTTTTCCTTGTTTAAATGTGCTCCAAATAGGTAGGTTTTTCATGTATATAGGTTTCTCCCCTTGAGAACCACAAAACACCATGACACACACCATTTTTTCCATAAATGTTGGATTTTTATATTTTGTATATGTCAAATAGGGCATTCATTATCTAGGACGTGTGCCCAATTTAGATTCTTTTTTGCATATTTTTAGACTCAAATAAGATACAAGCCAAATAGAGTGTGTTCTCATTTAAGTGCATTAGAATCCACCAAGGGTAAGGATTGGATTTGTCTTGGGCATCCAAACCAATGACTTGGAGGATTGAAATAGGCTTGAAATGTGGTTTCAAACAAATATACACAAAATCCATATTTTTCACATTTGCTCCATTTCAAGTTTGCACATGATTCGACAACATATAATCAATTAACATGATCTTCTAAACCTATCTATTAGTTATCTAACTATATATGTTAATTTGAGTTCTGATATGTTGAGCTTTTCATCTCTAATTTCTTTTGTATGTACATGTTGGATTTTTGTCAAAAACCAACATATAACATTTTGGGCTTAGTGAGTTGTTCATTAAATTCCAAAAGAAGAGTTATTTTAGAAACTAGGCTCCATTATGTAGACTTTGACAAAAAGAAAAATTCTATTTTTAAATTTTTTTCAATGATTTCTAAGGAAAGCCCACATAATTTCATTTTTTGGGAGATGTGTCCACTTCAAAAATCCATACCAAATAATACATTCATAAAAATAGTTAGTATAAATATCCAAGATAACCTTCAATGTATTAACTAGCTTCTCATTGAAGTAATTAATTTCTTTTTTTTTAAAGCTTAACATTTTAGGTGGAGCACCCCAGATGCTATGTTTTATTTTTTCACAAATAAAAAAGATCACTTCTTGTGTCTGGCCCCCCTTTTTGAGGGTATTTATCCCCATCGTTTTCAAAATAATTAGTAATCTAGAAACTAGATTTAGAGTATCGCAACACTTGATCTTGTTGCATTTAGAAAATTTGAGTTTAACTATATATAATTTGTCATCAAAGTTTAGATTTTTATTAGTTCAGAAAAAAGTGGCATCTTATACCCTCTTTCTGAATCACAAAACATAATATTTTCCAAGTGGATTCCAATCTCCTAAAAAATAAGAAACATGTTAGATATCTCATCACCTACCATGTAGGATGTCACCTCACCAAGATGTTCTATAAAGTGAATGTCAACTTAGGATAAATCAACTATGCAACAATTAATCATATAATTCAACATATTAGGACTATAATGTTAAGACACCTTAATCACAACATTCTCTAATTTGTTGAAGATAGAAGATTCTACACCTTCAACTTCTTATAATCCAAAATAATCAAATTAGAAAGTAAAGTCCACCAAGATAACGAAGGGGCTTCAAGGGGGTGGGGGGTGGGGGATGAATTAGTTATCAAATCAATATTACTTTTATCAATTTTATTAAACTTCAAACATGTGATCAATATCAACAAAAAGCATAAGAAGATACACATGTACATAATAACACTAGATATGTTTGTTAGGATTAACCTCGGATAGAAATAATAGTTACATGCAAATATAACCAATATCAAAAAATAATAGATCGCACATAAGAGAACACAAGACACCAAGATTTAACGTGGTTCATCCAATCCTTGGGCTATGTCCACCAACAAAAAGTCCAATATTATTATTATTCAATGATTACAACCTGATTACAATCTGTAATCCCTTAGAGCTCAATATCACCACAAGAACCAATTTTCACATCACACATTATGAAAATCCATAATCCTAAGCCTTTTTGTACAAGCTTTTTGACACTTTAAAAATTAGAGCTAGAATAATAGAAAAAATAGTATCCAATGCCTTTCACAATATAAGATCATTTTTTGCTTCAATGGCATTGCCCCCAAAAACCCCTACGCCACCCTATACTCTGATAGAGAGTGCACCCCCAGGACCCCATAGGGGCATTACCCCTTGACCTCATCTTGGGGTCATTGCCCCAAACCTCCACATAAATAATATGGGGAGAAAAATGTGCCAAATAAACCTCCAAGTTGGATTAGGCTCCACATCACAATAATGTTGACTAGGGAAATCCTTGATCATAGGGAAAACCTTAGTGGGGATGGCACCCACAAAATGATGTACTAATATATAAGTTTCTTGTAAGATTATGGAGTCTATTAGGAGTCAATGAAATACATTCAATACATATTAGTCCCTAATAGGAGACTTTGAATCCTTGTGAGGATATTCCAACCCTGTTAGTAGTTATAGAAGGCAAATTGATCCAATGTCCAACTAACCTCTATATTATTCCTTTCAAAACAATAGAAATGCAACTAATCTCAGCAAATCAATACTTACTCTATCCTCTTACAATGCCACTACCACACTAAAAAACTTCTCATATCTCAATACTAGATCTCCAAGTTTGCATTTCAATGATCCCTTTGATCACTTACTCACATTTACAAATCTTTAGAAATCCAATATAGTCAACTTACAACCAAGGAAATAATCCTTCCTTTATACCAAATCCTCAAGATAATTCATTGAGTTGGCCTTGAGGTTTTCCCAATTATAATTATAATAGGACCTCAATAAGATAATACAATTAATTGCATCTTTTCATAATTATAAAATACTATTGGCTTACAGTCTTCATAGCTTCTCATGCATGTGACCTAAAACTTCATGCACTCACTCACATCATCATTGGGTTTTATTCTATCTCTATCTAACTTCACTCATCCAAATTCTATCCATGTTAGGAGATATAATGCGATCACCAAAAACTATTTCTCAGGAACTTTGTCTATAAACTATCTTCTATCAATCTTGAATAACTACTACTAGTCTTCAACTTTTTGCATGTGCAGTTAACTATGTCATTAAGACACACTATAGAACATTACCCAAATTTCACTTGGCCTCATCTTCGATACTTGATCCATATGACCTCATTCTTTGTCTGCTACTTTGCTAATCTTATTAGTATGTTGAAATCAATGACAAACATAGTCATGAATACAACACATAGTCATGCTAACTATCTATCCTATGCTCTAGCAATGCTAGAATACTACCCCATAGGAATATCTTCAAAATTCATGCTAACAATCTCTCCCTTTGGCATTGATAGCAACATAAATAAAAAAGCATCTAAATCCAAGAATACCAAACATACTGCTATGTTGTTGTTGCTTTCATCTTTTTAAATCCTCTTTATCAATCAAATCTCAAACTATCAGGAACAAGTAGTGCTCCCCACTTAATAAACTTCTTTATCATTATGTATTCTCATCTTTCTCATGTATTATTTCCTTTTTAACTCTCCCTCATTCATAAGAGTTGTTATTCATATGCTTACTTCTCCCTACTCACTCTCCCCTATTCATAGGAGATGTTTTTCATGAACTCACTTCTCCCCCATTGACATCAATGACAAAGAAATCATTATGTCAGTATGCTACTCAATGTCTTCAACTAGCTCAAGTGTCCAAAGACATTGTTCAATACTAGATGCCAAGAGTCTTTTATGACTCTTCTCAATCACAGATACTCCCTCACAGAGGAAGCATCAACATCTAGTCTAGATAAATAATGTGCTTTATACCACTAGATTGATGCAATTTTTCCATCATCTAATTTGAAGTAGGTAGGGGCATAACTCCAAGCATACCTCACAAATACTCAAATGTATCCTTAGGAACAAGCTTTCTAAACATTATTGCAATCTACTCCTTTGTATTAACATATTCCAGTCTAATCTCTTTCTCTACGACTTTCTCTATTAGGACATGATAATTGATATGTGCTTTTTCTTAGAATGTAACAAAATATTTTTGGACATACTCACTATACTTGTGTTATCATAATGTGTGACAAAAAGTTCTGAAAACTCTATTATGACATCCTTCAACCTTTGTTTCATCCACATGAACTAATTGCAATTGTTTTGTTGCTAGTACATACTCTACTTCTATTGTACCCTATGAAATACAATCATGTTTCTTGATTATCCAAGAAACCAATCTTCCTCCAAGAAAAAATGTTCCACCACTTGTAATCTTTTTGTCCTTCATATTGCATGCCCAATCTGCATCAGTATATGCACATATAGTAAAGTCATTTGTTGTATCATACCACAACCCAAAATTAGGTTACCCTTCAAATATCTAAATATCCTTTTTATGTTGCATAGTGTGATTCCTAAAGATCAACTTGAAATCTTGCTACTATACCAAATCCATTTGTTATATCTGGTCTTGTGTGAGTTATATATTGCAAAACTCTAATCATGGATTTGTACTTCTTCTACTCAACTATAGGTGTCTCATCTTTGCTAGATGACTTGTGTCCAATTATCATAGGTGTATCAATAGGCTTACATCTTTCCAAACCAAATATCTATAATAGATCTATCAAATACTTAGTCTAAGAAATTAAAATTCCTTCACTAATCTATGAACCCAAGAAATATTTCATTTCACTAATCATGCTCATCTCAAATTCATTCTTCATTTCATCAGAAAATTTGTCACTTGCTTCATCATCACCTCCAAAGATTATACTATCCACAAATATCAAAAATGTCAACATATCATTCTTAATTTCTTTCAAATATAAGTTAATATCTCCACTACCTTTAGCAAATCCCAAATTTGTCAAATACTTATCCACCCTCACATACCAAGTTCTAGGTGTTTTCTTTAGTCCATACAATGTTTTTTTCAGCTTGCATAACATATCTCCTTCTATCAAAGGAAATCTTTTAGCCTACTCAATGTAAACTTATTCTTCAAGTTCTCCATTCAAAAATGTTGATTTTACATCCATTTGATATACTTTGAACTTCTTATGAGGAAAATAACTTTTCTTCTACTTAGCCATAACACATTCCTTGCACATAACATTAGTATGCTTTACAATTTTAGGAAAATCTCTTACAATAAATGTATTATTTTCTTTCACACTATTATCAAAATTTATATAACAAAACCTTCTATTCCACAACCAGTCATTATCAACTTTAGCAACCAAACATGCCATCTTTGTAGGATTCAATTAAAAAACATTACCTTTGGATCTTATGCTAGTACCAATCATATTACCATTCTTATCCTTGATGATGCATGTCTTCTCTATGAACTATAACTAATATCCCTTATCAACTAACTACCCAACACCTAGAAGATTATGTTTCAGTCCATCATCAAAACAAAAATCATATGTGTTAGTTTTACCATCAAGAGTAATAGATCCTATTCCCTTAATGTGACAAGTTGCTTTATTACCAACTCTAACAATTCCTCTAACTCACCTACTGAACTCAACAAATATATTCATATCACCAATCATATGATGTGAACAACCACTAATTATGGTACAATCTACTTTCTTCTCAACTTGTGATACTAAGGATTTCTCTTCTCTAACTTCTTTTTCTAAATTTTCTTCTTTTATAGCAACAAATTCTAATTTATGATCACTTTCACTCTTTTCCTCATATTCATCATCATCATTTTCATACAAACATTTTCTAGGTTTTCTAGACTTGAAATTCTTTTTATACTTCTTCACTCTTTTAGGAAATTTAGTGGCATAATGACCATACTCATTACAAGTCCAACATTTAAAGATTTCTTACCATCTAGTTCTCTCTTCACAAATAAAGAAAATTCTTCGTCAATCTTCGTGTCTTCTTCAAAGTTGGATCTATTGGTGCTAGCATAACCTCCACTTGTGCTTGCACTCCTAGATAAGGAAGGTTTAACACTTAATGCACTAAAGACAATCTCCACTTTAGGAAAATCTCTAGATTGTTTCAAACTTACTTCTGCTACTTCTAATCTTTCAAGAAGAGTCTCTCTAGAAAACTTTTTAGTACAAGTTATTCTTGCTTAATCATCTATGTTGTCTACTTGAATGGTAGTGTCAAAGTCTTCAAGATCTTCCATATGATCTCATCCTCATCTTTAGTTCCATTACAAGACTTGATTCTTGTGATAATTTATGATATTTTTCCAATATAACTTCTTACAAATTCACCTTCCATCATTTTAGCTTCTTGAAATAAACATAACCAATTTTGCAATTTGATTCTCTTAGCATGATTATTACCTTCAAAAGTAGGATCCAAAGCTTTCCAAATTTCATGAGATGATGCCAAATATTTTGCTTGATTGTATTCATTTTTAGGAAGACATGATAAAAGAGCTTCTCTAGCAAGCATGTTACACATGAACAAATATCTTTCAGCTTTAGTACATTCTTCAATTTTTCTTTCTTCCATAATGGTCTTTCCATTCTTTATAATCAACCAATATCCTAGACCCATGCAAAGCATATGCGTCTTCATCTTCTCTTTCTAAATGTCATAATTATGTCATAGTTAACTACATCAAACTTACGACTTCCTTTTTTGAAATGACCCGCCATTGATATCCCTTTAGTTGTTAAGTTTTTCCTTCAATGACCTAATGCTTTGATATCAATTGTTAGAAAGTAAAGTCCACCAAGATAACTAGGGGGGGAGTGGATTAGTTATCAAATCAATATTACTTTTATCAACCTTATTAAACTTCAAACATGTGATCAATATAAACAACAACCATAAGAAGGTACACATACACAAAAGCACCACATATGTTAACTAGGGAAACTCTTGATTAAAGGGAAAACCCCTATGGGGATGGTACCCACAAAATGATGTGCTTATATACTAGTTCCTTGTAAGAGGATGGATTCTAATAGGAGTCAATGTAATACATTTAATAGATATCTTAGGAAACTTTGAATCCCTGTGTGGAGATTCCAACCTTGTTGGGAGTTGTGCCAACCTTATTAGGAGTTGTTGAAGGTAGATGGACCCACTGTCCAAATAACTTCAGGGGAAAGGCCACCAAACTCACTATCCAACCAAACTGTGTATAATTCCTTTCAAAATAATAGAAATGCAACTGATCTCAACAACGTAAGACTTGCTCTATCCTCTTTATGTGCCAATATTGTACCAAAAATCTTCTAAGATCTTAATACCAGATCTCCAACTTCACATCACAATGATCCCTTTGATCACTTACTCACATTTTCCAATCTTCACAAATCCAATACAATTTGCTTACAACCAAGGAAGCAATCCTTCCTTATATCAAGTCCTCAAGATAATTCATTGAATTGACCTTGGAGCTTTCCCAATTACAATTAGAATAGGACCTCAATAAGGTAATACAAATTTTTACATCTTTTCATAATTATAAAATACCGTCAGGCTCATAGTCTTCATAACTTCTCACACGTATGACCTCAAACTTTGCACATTATCTAACATCATTGTTAGGTTGTCTTATGTCTCTTTCTAACTTCTCTCATCCATATTTTATCCTTGTTAGGAGATATAATCCAATCACCAAAAATCGCTTCTCAGGAACTTTGTCTCCAAATTATCTTGTGTAAATCTTGAATAACTACTACTAGTCTTCCACTTTCAACATGCACACTTAAACTATGTCATCAAGACACAATTGTAGAACATGCCCCCCGTTGTGCTAGACCTCATCTTCAATACTCAATATGTATGACCTCATTCTCTATTTGCTACTCTGCCAATATTCTTAGTATGTTTACATCAATGACAAACATAGTCATGAATGCAACACACAGTCATGCTAACTATCTCTCCAATGCTCCAACAATGCTAGAATACTCCCCCATAGGAATATCATTAACATTCATGCTAACAATTATACTGATTCACAAATCTTAGACATTCTCTTGTGCTCCATCAATACAACATTCTAAAGAAAAGAAGCACAAATACCACTAATATATAGGTTTTAAGATACTACCACCACTTTCACTATGCTCATGAGCTACACAGAAGATAAAACGACATCAACTTATAAGCCCATAATCAGAACACAACTACAATGTAGTCCTCCAGAAAGAAAAGATAAAACATCAACTAGAAATATAGCAACTAAACAAATGGTTCTCATTCAACTAATAAACCTGAGGGATTGAAAATTGCACTCGCATCAAGTGATAACCCATCCAATGAACACACCTCAAAGATATCCAAAAATTAGTTAGATTATGCCACCAACATAGCCAAACCATAAACTGTAGGCACAAGTTCCATGTACAAACAAGTTGATAAATACCAAACACAACAAGAACATCAATTGCATGGGCAATACCATCTAAAAAGAACCAAACCTAGCCTACCAATCACAACACATCGAATTTGTAATTGTGTGGTCCCAAGAACTAACCAAAAGATATGGAAATCTTGTAAACAAAATCATTGCAAGAAACATCTTTCCAACAAGTCCCAATAACTCCTCTGAATTCTCCACGTCTAACAAAATAAAGAGTTACAAGAACCTCCATGTTATCGCCCAATTGACAACACATAATCACAAGTTAATGATCATTACAATTCCACAAAGCATCTCCATTTAACTTTTTTTAATTGAATAATTGCATAATCATTTATCTAAATAATCTGAATTAGATTTAGAATAATTTTTTTTAATAATATATTTCAAACTTTCTTTTTAAATCTTTTCAAAATTTATACATTTTTAAAATAATATACTGAATTATAATAAATCATATTAAAAATTTATGCTTCCGTAAATAAATATATACAATTTAATAATTAATATTTGAAACAAACATTATCAAGACCGTTATGTTGTGAGGAGATTTGCCATATGAGATTTCATTTGAGATACGTGGCATGCCATGTCATCCACGTTCACACACCCAGAAAACAAGAGCGGTTTATGGTCGGCCTAAATTGAGAAAACTGGCGTTCAAACTCCGATTTGAATCGACTATAAAATTAGAATCTTGTTTTCTTCCGAATGACATATCTTGATGTCTGCTCTTGGATGGACGGCAAGTCAGATCTTTTGTGTATGGCCTGCATGGGCGACCCGCTCTGAAACGCGTAATTTTATTGACCACCTTCACCAGTCCCTGACTATTTACCTTGACTTGCAATAAGCTTTAAATGGGTCAATTAACTTTTTTTATCGAAGGGAATGCAGAATTAGCATTACAGTATCTGTTCAAGCTCTCATTGTTTTTCCTCATTTCTGTATGACAAAAAGTATGCAGCTATAACGCTTTTTCTTTTTTGAAATTAAAAGAAGCCCAGTCTTGCTCAACCTTGTTCAGTATTAGTGCTGCTGCAGTTTAACCAGGAAGACTGATCAAGTATGCTTCCAGCCTGGATACTTCTGGTTTGCGCAGTAATCCTCAATGTCCAAGCAGACCAATCAGGTACAATTCGTCATTCCTGTATGATAAAGGCTTGCATCTTATACTAATTTTTAGGAATGGCCAAAAATTGATTTCTATGTACCCCAATTCATTAATTTTTCATAAAAAGCTTGCTTCGATTAGGCCGGATGGTTGAGCCATTGAAAACCATGAACAGCGATTTTGTTTTAAAAGCTATATTCAAATGAAGAGCATCCGAGCTACAGCTACAGAGTTATAGAATCAGTTCTAGTAACTGCTGAGCGATTGATAAAACAAGGAATTTTCAGACGTTCATGAGATCGCCAGTTTAAAAGACCAAAATTTGTATCTTTAACCGTTTTCAAGTTCTTCCCGATGTACTTTTTCTATTCGGATTCTGAATGTATAAAACATTATTACTTTGGTTCCAAATTATAGTAAACTTACAACATATAAGAAGAGCACATAATTTGGTGTGTTATTTTTACCAGTTCTAAATGTCGGTAGATTGATAAATAGTTTCTCTGAACAGCACCAGATCCTGAATTCTGATTTTGACTACTTCAGAGTTTCTAATAATGATATCCCTTTAAAATTTCTGAGAAAGTTGAACTAAGTGCAAGTTAAGCATAACTCACTCGGAAGGGTCTCCAGGGTCCACTTAACTATTTCAATAGAAGAATAATCAAATATGCATAACTGTAATAGGTCTCCAACTAACCATAACAGGAAAATAAAGTATATCTACTTAACTTCGAGAGTTCTCCAATTAACCATAACAGAAATGATATCTGCTTAATTGTAACAGGTCTCCAGAAAACTAAAACAAAAAAAAAAAAGTAGGTGGTCTTTCAGAGTCCACCAGATCGGTTACCATTGATTTCCAATCGTTACAGATTTTAAGGCTACCCGAAATAAGCTAGAAAGAAATCTAATGTGGCCCCTGGAATCTTTTGAATCCATGTGGCCTCGTTTATCCTCTAGATTTGTGTGTTATAGGAAGTTCAAATTCATTGTACTTACATCTTGAGGGCTGTATGAATGAACAGTTTTTTGTTGATTTATTGTAGGGTCACTTAAGCAGAGATCTATTTAGCATAGACACAGCAGTGCCGGATAGAATTTGATAGCCTTTGATAGCATAGACAATTATGATGGACCTTATCTAAAATATAGGTCATTGTTCATACTGCTGCAGGTTTCATCAGCATAGACTGTGGTGCCACCAATGCCCATGTCGACTCGACAACTGGACTAAAGTGGGTTCCAGATGATGGCTTCATTAATGTAGGAAACCAGGCAACATTACAAAGCACTACCCTAAAAACAGTGCTGAAAGCTCTCCGAGTTTTCCCTGACAGACAAGCTAGGAAATACTGCTATGAATTGCCTGTCTTAAGAAACAGAAGTTATTTGGTGAGAACTACTTACTATTATGGAGATTATGATGGGAGAAATGCTCCGCCTATTTTTGAACAACTAATTGAAGGAACGATGTGGACAAGTGTGAATACCACAATGGATTATTCAAAAGGACTCTATACTTACTATGAGGTTGTTATAGCATCCACAGGCAAATCGATGAGTGTCTGCCTTGCCAGAAATGGTGACACCATTGGTGATCCATTCATCTCTGCAATTGAATTGAGGCTTTTGGAATCTTCAATGTACATTTCAACAGATCTTGACAAGTATGCACTTGCACTTTTGTCCAGACATGACTTTGGCAACTCGGCAGATAAAATCGTCAGGTAAGAAGCTCAAAACTCATGGATATACTAATGGAAAAGTAACTTATTTATTTGTAAAATTACCATATATACGACTCTACAGAGGAAAACTCCATTCATCTTAAGTAAAACATGATGGAAATTTGCTAAATATTATTTTGAATATAATCCTTTTTAGGTTTTGAGATTACTACCCACTTTGTTTATTATAAAAAATAAATCATTCAGTGTCCAAAATACAGAAACCCAATAACCAAAAGATCTGGTGCTGTGAGATTAATTAGACTCAGTATCTCAAATAATAGATCAAAATGTGAAACCAATCATCAGTTTTCTGCAAACAATATTGTTTGAATCAAGGTTGCATGGGGACAGAGGTATTTGAGTATTAAGGGTACTCTATTTTTCAAAATAGAGTACTTGGGCATGTTATTTTATAAAAAAATTGATATAATAGCTATAGAAAATTTGAAATTATAGGTCATGGCAATGGTCTTCCAAAATAAGAACAGTGATAAAGTTTTTGAATGCAATGTATTGGTTTTAATTTTAAATTTGCAATATGTCTGTATTAATAATATATGATAAATGTTTAGATGCATAATAGAGAAGGCATACTTTAAACATGAACAACAATCACATAACAATTACATATTGTGAAGAATAAACTTCTGACTTAAACAGTAACAAAGTTTACTGTTGATCAGTATTGTATTAAAGTTTTAAACTGATTACCTATTGAGTTGACCTTGATAAACAAGAAGCTGATATGCATTCAACAAACCAAAACAAAATAAAAAATCTTAATCAAGATCCTTAGCTATGATGCTCTCCCCTGAGTACTTGACACTTCGAGTGCATGTACCCAACACTCAAAACATATGAGTACGCATCCCGAGAGTAGGGTCATGTGTACCCATGCAACCTCGGTTTGAAAGGACAGAGTGCCAAATCTGTGCAACTTCTACCCTTTTGACTGATATGCCAAATATATAATACAGGACCAAATAACCAGATCACTTATGAAATTAATTAGACCCAGCAACTAAATCTAATGTGTGCTCTTTTCAATCAACATTGTTTGAGCAATTTGTGGCGATAGAGTAGCAAATCTGTGCACCTTTGACCCTTTTGGCTGATATAATTCCAAATAAATGACCCAAATACCAAAACCCCTAGTTACGACACACATAATAAATTTGATTTGAATCTAAACATCAATTTATTTTCAACCAACCTTGTTTAAATCAGTCATGGATACAAATTTGGAAATATGTGCACCTCATGCTCTTTTGGATACAGGAGACCCAAATT
Organism: Cupressus sempervirens; assembly: GCA_028749045.1. Lineage (NCBI taxonomy): Eukaryota > Viridiplantae > Streptophyta > Pinopsida > Cupressales > Cupressaceae > Cupressus > Cupressus sempervirens. The sequence goes on along the minus strand of CM053784.1, from coordinate 54,235,436 downwards.
ACCCATAACAAAAATATATGGGCAATGAGACCAGCTGGATCCAAGCAACAAACAAAATAAATCACATAAGTTCAATCATCACTTTCCTTTCAACCCACATTATTTAAACAAGTCATAAAGATAGAGTGGCAGATATGAGGACCTCTTCGGGCTTTTAGCAACATCTACACCTTATCCCTTACCACCTCTCCCCTGTCCATTAACCTTAGCCATATACCCACTATCCTTGTTCGTAGTATTCTTGTGCAGGAAATCCTCAGAAGTCGGCTATCCCACTGGGAAAAGAATATTGGGAGATCAACTCAACTAATATGAGAGGTTGCCTATTCCCCTGCACTGTAAGGGGATAGCCATTTAAATGATATAATGTACAAGTTAAATAAGAAAATGATCATCACATAATTTAAATGCCTTGCTGAAACTTAAACTTCAATATATACAATGGCCACTACCTGCGCCTCTTTTTAAATTTTATTTCTTTTATTAGATGGATTTTTTAAAAATAATTTGAAGTTTAAGTTGTTACAATTAAATTCATGAAGTTTCAACAGTTCATAATGATTAATATGCTAACTACTGAAACAGATTATATAGATTTTTGTTGTCGGAACAAATAAGAAGAAGAGAATCGATAGATCATATGATATGATCCAAAACGCTAACAACAAAAATCTACACAGTTTAATTCGAATCTTATCTTTTACTTTTTGTTAACTTCAATTATGATATATCATTTTATTGGAGATTCAGTAAATACTCTAATTCTTATTCCATTTCAACTGTGTACTCTACACTTCCCCTTCCACTTTCCTTGTTACTTCTTTATAATTCTTGGCCTCTCATAAACCTTAACAACCAACTAAAATCAGACTTAAGTTTGATAGCACATACAGCATAGTTGTGTTTCAAAGATGTAATTTTCACTGCTCTACATTTTGTTATGACAATGGCTAATTCAGATATCCAGATGATCCATACGATCGCATATGGCAATCCTTCCAGGACTCTCATAACAATGTGAGTAGAAATCTAAATACAAGTACAAGGGGCTTGTTGAATATCCCTCCGCCTAAAGTTCTTGAGACTGCTTTGACAACAGAGAAGGTAGAGCAAATGGAAATCCAATGGACTGACCAAAATCTCGAAAACAAAAGCTACTACATTGCTCTTTACTTCCCAAGTCTGAACATTGCAGAGCCTCAACAAGAGAGAGTTTTCAACATATCTATAAATGGCATTAACTTCTCTTCATATTTCAATGTTTCCATGATACCAAGGATGGTGGATGCAACAGATTGGACTCTGTCAGGGCCCACAAGTTTATTGTTGACTCCTGTTTCTCAGTCAAGTCTTGGACCAATAATCAGTGCAGGGGAATTATTTGAGATAGTTAGCTTGGGAGGCAGAACTATCACAAGGGATGGTAAGTCTAAGCCTAAGCCTAAGCCTGCCTTCATGTGTCCATCAATATTTATTGGATTCTTAAAATTTGTTTTACGGTCAAGTTACGTTGTGCTAACATTATAACAATGTCAACTTGACAACAGTGATAGCTCTGAATCTAGTAAAGCAGTATTTGATAAATGTACCGTCTGATTGGCATGGAGATCCCTGTTTACCAGTTGGATATTCATGGACTGGTATAAGCTGCTCGGGAGCTAGTCCCATCAGAGTACAAATCTTGTAAGTGTTTTCCTCTTATTTATATTGGGTATATGAATTTGAATATTTAACTGTTTCGATGGTTTCTTTGTCAAAGATTGGTATAGTGTTGATTTGGACATTAGTAAGAACACTGATGTAAAAGAAACAGGTGATTAGGTAGCTGCTAGGTTACGGTCATAATTATTAGATGTATATTTGAGTTTGATCCTTATTCAAAAAATTTCGTCATAATAAAAAGGCACAGAGATCTAAACGAGTGAAACAATATTCTCACGGGCATTTATAAAGGTTGTAGAGTAACAGTGACGGTAAATCTATATTTCTGTGCTTAAAATCTTAATTGCAAAGTGGAGGAACAAACGATTCATTTTTAGTTCTGTATTAACAATTCATAGGTTGTTTAGTTCCTGTATTAACATCATTATGTAGACAGGATGACGAGATTGTTTAAAAAATTAGGGATTAGTTAGCTGTTGAATTTAGGATCTCTCTTTCCTGTTGGGATATTTACGACTGAATTGTCAATTCTTTTGGTGACAACTGCATTTTGATTCCATGTGTGGTATATCTTCCTTCGTCCCCCTTTTAGCCACACTACAAGGAGGGCCCTGATTTGGCTTGGTTCTGTTGGCTTCAACTCTGTTACTGCAGTAAACTTTTCATGAATTAGTAAAGAGTCAAATTCAAGACCACCTAATTGCTGTTAGAATATTCTACCATTGAGCTACTGACTATCTTAAGGATTAACCTTCCAACCAATAAAAATGAGATATATTGAGACTTATCTTAGAAGAAGTACACTTGTAACTGTATTTTTTTGGCCAACTTTGCACACCTGTAGAGCATAAATTAGATATTGGATTCAGACAATTTGTTTTGGTTGTCTTCGTATGTGAGTTGGCAACTTTATAATATTTTTGACTTCTAGGTATCAATGGAGTAACCTGCAAAAATTGTTAAATGACCTGGTATTCAGTTGCACACTAAAAATTGTCAATACTTACATACAAATGTTGTAACATAAGTACTAGAATGTCCCAATAAAGGTGCAGGTGCAGCTGATGATTGTCCTAGAGATCTTTGCCTCCTACTTGTCCGTCACGCACAGCAGTAGTTTGTCAGCAAGTAAATGCCAGTAGATGAATTTGAATTTTGAATATAAGGGAATTATGGAAAGCTGTAGACACATAGGAATGTCAACGGACAGTTAGTCTGGCGGAGAAATAATTTGAACATCAGTTGCGTAGAGGAATGTTTTGTATTGCAGCAGCAACTGTGTTCCTGAAGAGTTGGCAGATAACTTGAGACAAGAGAAGAAGTCAGTTTGAAGCTCTCGACGAAGGATGTATGCTGAGTTCAAAATCACTTTATAAAAGTTATATTATAATCAATAAAAAAAAAAAATTGCTCATCTCCAATCTTTTTATTGTTTGAGTTTTTCTTTATATGCATCATCAACTGATTGACAAGCTGAACAGGAATCTCAGTAATTGATATTTTTAATTTGGGAGTTTCTCCCTTCGTTTGGAAGGGATTCAAGATTAAGCAACACTGTTTGGTTCTGTTAAATATGATATTTTTACTGAAACAGGAACTTAACAAGCGCCGGATTGAGTGGATCACTATCTCCAAGAATTGCAGATTTAACTGCCTTAACTCAAATGTAAGTTATCTTAAATGAGATTGAAACGGTTCCTCAACAGGGTCAAACTTGGAAGCCTCCAACTCAATAATGTATTATCCATTTATTAATGATTTAATGTTCAAACTTGGAAGCCTCCAATTCAATAGTGTATTATCCATTTATTAATGATTTAATATTCACACTCGGAAGCCTCCAACTCAATAGTGTATTAATGATTTATTATTGTGACATAGTCAAACTTTGTTAGGTTGTAATTTTATGTCACCCATCAAAGTTAGGTGCTCAAGTTTAGTGGCACATGTTCAAGTGGATTGGTCAAATGGGATAGGTGAACTTGATTTATCACACTGCTTTGTAAATCATAAATGGTTGTGAGAAGCCTATGTAATGAGGGATTGGAGAGGAGATGATATATTGAATTTTGTTTGCAAGACTCGGTGCTAGAAGGAGACTCTCCAAGCTCAAGTTGTGGTGATGCTCCTGTAAGAACTTGTATTGCAAGTGTATTGTAATCTTCTTGATTTAGTAATACATTATGCAGGTTTTGGAAGGTGGGGTTTTTCTCCTGAAAGGGTTTTCCCATGCTAATTACTATGTCATGTTATTCATTGTTATTTTGATTATTCTTTTGTGTATTTTTTAACATCATTGTCATACTTGAGCTGAAATTTGCATAGTCATCCTCTCAAGATTAGAGTAGGAAGTGTTTTCACATACCTTTACTTCCTTTCAAGTGGTATAAGAGCCTAGCCAATTTTAGTTTTAATTGTTGGGTACAAGGTTTTTTGAGCTACTCAAGGTTTGAGTGCTTGTGTAGAACATTTCATTCGTGTGTTGTAGGATTGTAAAGATGGTAAGCATATCGGGGAGGATTGTTGTAGAAAAGTTTTATGGCACAAACTTTGAGATGTGGAAGTTGAAGATGGAAGATCTATTGATTGATCAAGATCTATGGGATGCGGTGGATGAGAACAAGCTGAGGTCTGCAGATCCATCTTTACCAGCACAGTATGATGTGGCAGACAGAAAACCTTAAGGTCTCATCAGATTTTGTCTTGTAGACTCAATTCCAATAAATGTCCATGAAGAACCTATTGCAAAGAAGCTAAGTGAGATTTATCAAGCGAAATCACTTGTGAACAAAATTTTCTTGAGGAAGAAATTATATTCCTTGAGAATGGAAGGTGGTGGACGAATTTCAAAGGTCTAGTAGACATTCGAACAAGATGTGGTTTAGGTTAAAAGACTTTTCAGATGCTCAGAATTTTGTCCACCTTCCATTCTCAAGGAATATAATTTCTTCCTCAAGAAAATCTTGTTTACAAGTGATTTTGCTTGATAGATCTCACTTAGATTCTTCCAAAGCTTCTTTGCAATACGTTATTCATGGACATTTATCAAAATTGAGTCTATAATACACAATCTAATGAGGCCTTTAGCTTTTTTGTTTGTCACATCATATTGTGTTGCTAAAGATGGATTTGTAGACCTTAGCTTGTTTTCATCCACTGCATCCCATAGATCTCAATCAATCAACATATCTTCCATCTTCAACTTCTTCATCTCAAAGTTTGTGCCGTAAAGCTTCTCTATATCAATCCTCCCCAATATGCTTGCCATCTTTACAATCCTACAATACACGAACAAAATGTTATGCACAAGCTCCCACTCAAACCTTGGTTAGCTCAAAAATCCTTGTACCCAACTATTAAAATCAAAATTGGTCAGGCTCTAACACCACTTGAAATGAAGCAAAGGTATGCGGAAACACTTCCTAGTCTAATCTTGAGAGAATGACTATGCAAATTTCATGGAGCTTTCCAAATTTGACCATTAAAAACATGCATGCACTATTGGGTTGGAGGCTTCCAAATTTGACCATATAACAAATTAAAAACATGCATACACTATTAGATTGGAGGCATCCACTATTGGGTTGGAAGCTTGCAAGTATGAGACATATTTCTCAGCAAACAGCAATGCAGAATAGTCTTCACTGAAATCATCTCACATATCTTGGATTAAAAATTCTTGACTGGTAGATGGCTTGGCAACAACAATCTGTCCGGCCCAATTCCGGATTTGGTCTCTTTGAAGTTGCTGACGACATTGTAAGTACTTGAAGCTCTTCTTTAGAATAGAATGTATGAAATTCATCATAGTCAAAATTGGCTTTTTGATCGATGGTTCTTTATACATGAAGGCATCTGGAAGGAAACAAATTCAGTGGAAACATACCCATTTCTTTGGGACAACTTACAAATCTATCTGAACTGTAAGATCGTTAATTCCCCTGCACATTTCTTTTAGATTTAAAGGACAATAACATGTTGAGGTGAAAACTAATTTAAGAAGAGTTCGTTTATATGGCAGATTCCTGCAATTCAATGATCTTAGTGGACAGATACCCAACAACCTATCCAACAATACGAAAATAAATCTTGGGTAATTGAATCTCCTTAAATATTTAACCTTTTATTTTTCTCGTCTATTCATAGTTGTTTCAGCATTTATAGACCCATTCAGCTTGTTTTCGCCATTTCTAAGCATTACACATGATTTCTGTGTTTCAGGATTCGTCCAGGAAATCCTTTGCTCGTGAACTAATCACTTGGAGCAGAAAGAATGTCAGCAAGCCATCCAGGATTTCTGGGTTTCAGGATTCATCCAAGAACAATATCTGATTTGAGGTCAATTGCATTGGGACTACTAAGCATCTGATTCGTTGTCTCTATAAATTTGTAATAAAATTGGCTCTAAATTTTGCCATTCGATTTCCCTCAACCCGGCCCCAACGATAGAATCCCAGCAAAAAATCACCTTTAATGTATCAAAACCAGTCTCTCTGTAAATTTAAGATGTGGGGTAAATCAATTGACCGCGATTTACAGAAAGCATCTAATTTGTTCTATTTATAAATTTGTAAGAAAATTGGTTCTAAATCTTGTCATCTGTTGTCCGTTCAATGCTTAAAATCACTCTTTGTAAATTTATGATGCATGGAGTAAATCATGTAACGCAACTCCTCTCGGCCTCCCATTAATATTTTGCTCTTGCCACTTAAACATTTTTTTGTCCTAATTTTCACATTGGCTCTTACTTCTTTTAACATGTATAAATATTTTTAAGTAAATAATAATCATCAAAATTTGAATTAATGGAGCTTTCAGAATTTCAAAAGCCAATATATTACAATGAAATTACGAGGGGAGTCAAATTTGTTAAAAGTAATGTCACTTGTCTCCCTTTTAACTTTTTTTTACTACTTACTAATTAGATTTATTTTGATGTTTTGATTAATAATTAGTTTATTGCTATCGTGTATAGGATTTAAATGATATTAGGGTCCATTTGGTTGCTGAAAGATGATAGGAATTGGCTTTTCCAAAATCTGGATTTGAAATTTTTTTCCGTATCTCTCAAAATTGGCAAAATGGAATTAGCATATCGAACTTCCAATTTTGCCTCAAAACTAGGTTTTCCAACTTTCTACTAGCAAGTAGGAATTGAAAATCAAAACCCGGTTATGTTTTTTAAGGAGTGTAAAAACAATAGATTGGACTACTTTTTGAAATTTGCCTTCAACTCCAAGCTTATGTATAAAAATGTGTCTTCACATGAATCTTCTGAGTGAAACAAACAGTTCAAGTAAAATCCCAAAAATTGGAATGAAGATTTGCAAAACCTTGATTTGGCTAAACCAAGGTTTGTAGAAATCCCAATTTTTTAATCCCACGAACCAAACATGCCCTTAACTAATTCAAGAGTATTAAAAAAATTACAAATATTGACTCATAAATTTAATAAGGTTTATTAAAAAAAAATTGATCATTATATGTAGGATTATTATGTTATGTTCAAATTTTTATTTAAATAAAATACATAAATGTATTTTTAAATTAAAATTGATATAATTCATTCAATTATTAAATATCAATTAAATATTTGACGTCAATATTTCATTAAAAGAAAATGTTTGGAGGGATGACATAGTTGCTAAAGCAATTTGGGCTTGTTTCATATAGGTCTTGAGGTTTATTTTCATTGCCTCAATTTCCTCCATTGTTTGGATGGTTTCAACTTCTTTGATAGCCTCTAAGAGACTAGTCTCGTTTCAACTCACCCTTTTGTAGCCCAACTTAGCAAAAAGTTAAGCCCAAGGAAAGGTATGATTGGAACCAATGAGTTGAGTGACAATTATTCTAAGTGCAATAGAGATAACCATTAGATATCAAAAGAACCAAAAAAGCCACTTTATAAAAAATAAACAAATAGATTACAAAACAGCTAAATGCTACTAGTCATTGATCTAAACTCTCTGCAACTTTCTTGCTCTTGCTATGTTTCAGCTATTCACACTAATGGCGACTATTCCTAGGGAGGGCCTAGCCCCTAGGACCCCCTCCCTTGCATACTTTTTCTCCCTCCTGGCACTAGTCTTGGGATCCCAAGATGCAAGTGGGAAGGTTTCTTTGTGTTGGCATTATGATGGAGAGATTGGTGGAAATCATAAGGACTTACTTGTTTTGTTGTCATTGATGACAACTAAGTCAGAATAGTCAAGTATTATGATCGGTGAAGTTGGGACACAATCAATATGAAGGTTTCGTTGGTGAAATAGGAAATTGGCTAAGCCCAAAAGATTGGAAGACAATGAAGATGATACTTTTGCAACGATCAAAGTTAACATAGAATTATGTGATTTGGTCACAACTACAACATCAACAAGGTTATCTCTTTGCATAGTCATGACTGCAACTCAATTTTTATTAGTAAGAGAGTTTTGATTGTCACAATAGTTAAGATAGATAAGAACATATGACTTCTTGAAGTCAGACATAAGATCCAAATTGGTAAGTGGCATTGTAAGTGTGATGATATTTTGTGACGTAATGATGAAGATTAGGGGGATTTGATGAGTTAGCATATTTTTGATCATTTGCAAAAGTATAAGGTAGATTTGAGGAGTTAAATTAGAGGAGTCAAAATGTGCTTGACTACATTAGAAATATCATGACAAGTAGATTGCATGTTGACACGGTTAGAAAAAAGAAATTATGACATCAAGATATATAAATTTCTTATGATATTTGCACAACAAGATCAAGGTTTGAATGAATTACAAGGATTAAAAAACAAAAGTAATGTTTCTAAGAGGAATATTCTTAAGGAGGTATGTGGTAAGAAAAAGAGAGAAAATTATGTGTGCTAAGGTTGTGATCGAGTTACTAAGTAGAGGAGAGCATAAATAATTTATAAAGTGCAAAGAGCATATTGGATTTGATAGGTAATCAATGCCACATAGAGATCAATATCTCGTTGTTCTTGATGTAGAAGCATCCTAGGATTACTTGCAAACCTACATGATTGGTGGTATTTTGGCTAAGTGTTGTGGACTTAGTCACCAAATAGTGGTGCTCAATCGCTGAAGGGTCTAGTTGTGGTTGAGGTGCTTGGCTTGTATTGGTTTCTCGATACCTATTCTGCTCAACAAGAGTTGGTTGCTTAGCTTGTATGGATTGCTCGACATTCATTGCAGTGCTCAACATGCACTGGTTGCTCAGTAGTGCTCCACATGCACTTGGAGCTTGGTGGTGCTTAGGAATTTATTGATGCTCAGCTTGGTCTTCCTAATGCTTGACCTGGTCTTGGTTCCTATTGGTGCCAAGTTGTCTGTGAGCTAACTTTTGGTATTTAATTCATGTTGTAGTTGACTTTTGGTATTTAATTAATGTTGTAGCCGACTTATAGCTCAACATATATTTAATGTAAGGGATTTAATTTAATTTTTAATGCACTGGGCTAACATGTGGACTAGTTGGGTATAAGTAAGGGCTATTATGGAACATATAGGCATTGAGTGATCCATCTTGGAGAAGAGGATGTGAATTTTGAAGGGCTAGTAGTTGTGGTTTGAAGACTAGGAGATTGCTTGGTGGGCTTGCAAGAACAAGTTAAGATTTCCTTGGGGTTTTCTTCTAGAGTGTGGTTTTGGACTAACTAGGATTGGGATTGTGAGCTGGATATTTTTGGATCTTGTAGAACTATTATTGTAATTGTTGTTGTATTTGGCCCTTGCCTGGAAGGCCTTACAATTGGGCATATTGCATGTAATTAGTTATTTTATGAAAATCGTATTGTGATTTGGTATCAGATCTTGCATTATTGTTATGTTTCCACTATGTGGTTATTTTCTAGGGGCTAGGACATCTCCTTTAGGGATTCTCCTACCTTGTGCTGCATTAGGTGGTATCAGAGGCAAGTTTCCTTGAGTGTGTTGACAGATCACTGAAGCTAAGGCAATTTACACCAGGACTTGGGTGAAGGTTGGAAGAGAAGCCTGATCTAGTGGAGCTAATTGATCTTATCAATTTGTGGATGTATTTCTTATGGCATCCAACCACTCGCATAAGTACAGGGGGTTAGTCTAATCTTTTATTCCCATAGCTTGCTAAGCTAAATCGACTTAAAGATTGTTGATATGTAGTGTGCATGCAATTTCCAAGCCCTTGGAAGATACCTCCAAGAAGATTGGACCCTAGAGAAATTGATGATATTAGTGATGTTGTGGAGGAAAGGATCTAAGAGAAGATTAGAGTAGAATTCAGATCTGAGATTACATTGATGAAGAGTGACATGATTGCTGAAATTGTGAATGCTTTAGGTGGTGTACCTAGGCATGTGGGTATTGATGATGGTAATGAGGAAGTTGTTGAAGACTTTGAAGTTACTAGATCTAGTGGTGAGGACATAATTGATCGTGTGGAGTGACCTATTGGAACTAGGGCTAGTTAGTTTGTTAGACCTGGATCTCAGGTGAAGCTAAAACATAAGAAGGAGGTTTCTAATTTCTTAGGTACTTTGACTCCTAAAGACCTAATTAATTGGACTTGTGAATTGGAAGACTACTTTGAGCTTGAGGATCCACTCAAAGTGTGGTTGGCACAAACTAAGTTGAAAGGACATATTGCTCTTTGGTGAAAAGAACTACAAAGAGATAGAGAGGAAAAAGGTGAAATGAAGATCACTAGATGGAGATTGATGGTGACTAAGTTGAAGGCTAAGTTCATTCTTGATGATTATGAACTTGAGTTGTTTAAAAGGTCGCATAATCTGAAATAGAAGGATATGAATATGAAAGATTATACCAAGGGGTTCTCCAAGTTGAATATTCATTTGGGCATAGAGAATTGTGAAAAGAGAAGGTATCTCGATACATTAATGGTTTGCATTCAATATTTAGGATGATGTTGGTATGTTGATTATTTGTTAGGTTGAGTATGATTATCAGTATACTCTAAAAGCAGAAGATAAGTTGAAGAGGAAAAGTCAAGGTAATGCTAGAGGAAACGAGAAGCATGATAGCTCGACAAAGGCTAAACCGAGTGTAGAAGGTGAATCAAAATCTGTTAGAAGGACAAGTGGAGGTGGGTTTAGTGGTAATTATTTCAAATATGGTAAAGAAGGGCATAGATCATTTGAATGTCCTCATGGTAGGAAATTTGTTTTTGTGAATGAGGTTGTAGTCCAAGATACTCAACCTGAACAAGGAGAGAGGTTACTAGCTCGATGAGTACTGGTTGGTCAGAGGACACTAGATTCTTGTCAGAGGATTAGTTTGTTCAGTACTTGTTGTAAGTCTGGTTGTAAAGTTTGCAAGGTAATCATGGATGGTGGTAGTACTAATAACCTTGTTGCTAAGGAGATGGTTTAGAAACTTGGTTTGAAGAGAGTGATGCATGAGACATCCTTATCTTAAGAGGGTTGGCTGGTTGCAAATTAAGCATGCTTTGGGAGTGAGGGATAAATGCCTTGTTGACTTCCAAATTGGGCAATATAAGGATCAAATGTGGTGTGATATTGTGGACATGAATAGTTGTCATGTGTTTCTTGGTAGAACTTGGCAATATGATTGTAGGGTTGTGCATGATTGTGTCAAGAATGTGTTTACTATTGTGAAAGGTGGCAAGAAGCATTCCTTGATTCCTTTGCAGAATGAAGAACTTAGTAGGAGGAACCTGAGTATTGGTAGTTGAGTTGAGTTGATAGATTTTGAGTGGGTTGGAGATCAGCATGGAAAGAAGACCTATAGCACACTGAGGATGGATGTGAATAAATAGAAGAAGAACAAGGGAAGGAGTATACAAGTTGAGGACTTGGAGGATATGTATGTGAAGAACCAATTTGGGATTTATGTGTTGAATCCTAGAAGATGTTCTTCTATCTACTAAGAACATCTTTTCAAACCTGGGGTGTTTGATGTAGGACCATCCTGGGTTAGCTTGCAAACCTACATGATTGGTGGTATTTTGGCTAAGTGTTGTGGACTCAATCACCAAACCGAGGTGCTAAGTCATTGAAGGGTATAGTTGTGATCGAGGTGCTTGGCTTGTACTGGTTGCTTGGCACTTGTTCTACTTGACAAGATTTGGTTTCTTGGCTTAAATGGATTGCTTGACATTCACTGTAGTTCTCGACATGCATTGGTTGTTCAGCAGTGTTTGGCATGCTTTGGGGGCTCAATAGTGCTTGGGAGTTTATTGATGCTTGACTTGGTCTTTCCAACACTTGACCTGGTCTTGGTTTCTATTGGTGCTAAGTTGTTTGTGAGATGAGTTTTGGTATTTAATTCATCTTGTAGCTGAATTTTGGTATTTATTTTTTGTTGTAACCAACTTGTGTCTCAACATATATTTTAATGTAAGGGATTTAATTTAATTTAATTTGTAATGTGATAGGCCAACTTGTGGCTTAGTTGGGTATAAGTAAGGGTTTTTGTGGAGTCATTAGGCTTAAGTGATCCATCTTGGAGAAGAGGATGCAAACTTTGAAGGGCTAGTAGTTGCGTCTTGAAGACTAGGAGATTGTTTGGTGGCTTTGCGAGCACAAGTTAAGATTTCCTTGGGGTTTTCTTATAGAGTGTGGATTTGGACTAGCTAAGATTGGGATTGTAAGTTAGATCTTGTTGGATCACATAGAACAATTATTGTAATTGTTATTGTAATTGGCCCTAACCTGGAAGGCCTTACAGTAGGGCATATTGCATGTAATCAATTATTTTATGAATAAAGTATTGTGATTTGATATCAAATCTTGCATTATTCTTGTGTTTCTAATGTGTGGTTATTTGTTGGTGGCTAGGACATCTCCATTGGGGATTCTCTTGCCTTGTACTACATTAGTTCCCTCGTTGTTGCAACAAGAAAATCCCTTAATTAGATAAACTTTAACATGTTCCTATTGTAAGTCCCATAACCAAGTGAACTCATAGAAGGGGTTTTGAAATCCTCTTGCCAAGTAGATATTAGAAAATTTTATTATACTTCTAACAAGGTGCAAATTACTTCTAACAAGGTGAGCACTTAGAAAGAATTATTGTAGATCCTATTAGGGTAACTCATTTACTATAGTAGTGAGCTTGTGGTGTTATCCTCATTGTGGTTTTCATCCTCTAATAGAGGATTTCTGTGCAAAAATATTTGTGTCCTTTATGATGGTTTTGTGGATGCTTGATATTGTTCTCTTTTATCTATGTACATCTATTATATGATTTTTGGTTTGGAAGATATTGAAGCTATGCAAATGGGTGGTTGAATTTTTATATTACTTTTTTGTATTGATTCCCTCCCCCCCCCCCCCAACCTCCCAAGTACCCAAGAATCCTAAAAATTGGTATCTAAGCACTGACCCTCTTAGTTATAAGCCTAACAACTAGAAGAAATGATCTACATTCATGGAAATTTATAGGTATGAGAAACAAATTGGAAGTGAAAACATAATGATCATTGAGATGTAGGAAAAGATTAAAATATGATTACTATAAGGAGAGAACTAACTAAGAAGTTAAATGAAAGTTGGGACTATATTGATCAATTATTTGAAATTAGCTTGTCTAAAGAATTTGATGAAGTAATTTTTGAGCTGACGGAAAAGAACAAGAAGCTTAAAGAAAAATATAAAAATATATAAAGAGAGCTCAAAGGTCAATTTGTTGAGATGTGTGACATTCTTAAAGGGAAAAGAGAAGCTAAAGATGCAAGAAAAATTGTAGAAGATGTTGAGAAAGTTGTTGAGGTTAGTTTAATGGAAAAGGAGGATTATTCTTTGAGTATATCTCAAGAGAATGATATCATACATGATCACCTTCATGTAAAAACTATGGGGAACCAGCAGATCATGAGTGAAAATGAAAGATTTAGAGAGAAGAATGATAAATTGAAGAAGGAATTGCAAACTAAGAAAGATGCAAATGAAAATTCAAAAAAAATATAGTGAAAGCTTGCTAAACAATTGAAGAACCCAAGAAGACACAAAGACACAATCCATCTTGGTTACATAGGCCAATAAACATTTGCAATTAGTTATTCATCCAAATATGTATCTCATTAGTCACAACATGATTGTTGAGCTATCATTTTGCATGATGTTGAACAACATGGATCCTTTTGAATCCCTCTCTCAAAAATTTGATCAAGAATCAACTCCAAGGTTCGAGGTGGTCTTACAACCTATTAAAATATTCTCAATTGAAGATAAACGTGTATGTTCATGAGGATGCCTTTTCTAGTTTGAACCAATTTTGGATAATCTATTTGATCTATTGTTGTTTGAAAAGTAACCACAAAAGAGATATATTTTTGTATTTTTTGTTTTATGATGAACTCTATTTATTGATACAATTATATGAAATTCTATTTTAACCAAATGTTAGGAAAGAAAATAAAAGAGATAGGGTAACAAAAGATTTTTTTTTAAATAACTTGAAAGAGAAATTCCCAATGGACATAAACAAAGGTAACAACACGTTTGCAAATTAAATCATCAACAAGATTGGGTAGGAAACCAATGAAATTAGGAGCAACCCTTCCTTAACTCCAATGATGCAATTGTCGATGGGAACTCAATATAAACCAAAAAATGTTTCATGTTTAATCAAATTGCAAGGCCACAAAAAGTGTGCTCATGTGAGACAAAACACTATGTAGGAACAATAAGTGATCCTTTCTCCAATTCATTATGTCAATATAATTCATTAACACATGGAAACCACTAGAACTAAAAGGCTACACAATCATAACAACACAATAAATATATTGGCTCCATTATTATCCATGAACATGCATTCACAAAATAACACATGCTGACAATTATAACTGCACTTAGAATGATAGCACCAATAGCATATATTATTGCATCAAAATAACTGCTCGAAGTACATATTAGATCCATGTATTTATAAGAAATCATCTCCTCCCTTTGTGTTAGGAGTGAGAGCTCTTAAAATGCAAACTCATGCTAAAAACTAATAAACTAAATCTAATTATATATAAACTAACTCTCTAAATGGTGCTAAGTAGGTCTTACCCTTGTTTATCTTTATTAATGGGTGCATGAGCCTTTACATGACACTAAATAATAAAAGAATAAGAAAATAAGAAGAATGTAGCTATAAGATGATCTAGGCATCTCTGGAAGCTCTAAAAATGGAAGCTCAACCTTCTCTAGGAATTTCTAGGAGTTGAACTATCATTAAAATGTGTTTTCAATGCATGTAATGCTCTAGATTAGGAACTGGTAGTTAACTATTGACATAGTGCTTCTTACTCAAAACTATCAATACACCTCTATGAAAAGTGCACCTATGCACCTATGCATCTTTGCACCTTAGTGATAGGTTCCAAAAATCCAAAATTTCTTTGAAGTGTCCAAAAATGAATTTCTAGCATCTGGGTCTTTTCCCTCTTTACACCAAAATGATGTCTGGATGTTTACTCTTAAACTTTTCTATCATCTCTTTTACTAGGGTAGCTTTTAGTAAATCTAAAGCTCCACACTCATCCTTTACTAGCTGGTAGTAATTGCTAATTCTTATCCAAGTACTAGCAAAATATTTCAGCTTGGTGTCCAGCTCCAACAATACCTCTTCGGTCTTGAATGCTTATCTTATTTCATTATCTAACGAAGCATCTTCAAATGTCACTTTTATTTGTTGGATAACTAATTGTACCACAAAAATCTTGGTTGTAGACTCATCTTCAAAAATCTCAAGGCTAGTGGCATTGTAGTACCTCTCCACTTCCAAAATTTTTTGTTGAGATTTATCCTTAATCTATTGAATCTCTTCATGCAATCCCTCCATTACTTTATTTCCTACCAATATCTTCTATATCTAGTCATTGAGCTTATCTAGCTCCTCTATAATATACACCTCCATAAGCATCTGATACCTTTTACCTTTTATTGATTTTAGTGCCTATAGGTCCTTGGCCCAGTATTTACTTTATCCATCTACACAAAATCTTGGTTCACTATGGAAACCAACTTGTTGGAACTCGAATGGATGTGGTGTAATAGGTTAAAATTTCCCTATATTATTAGCACACCTTTTCCCTCAAAAATTTCATGTCATTTCTTACATGCATCCAAAAATGAATACAACTATGTTCTTGTCCCTTTCTTCCTAATGTTGTTGCAAAAGAAATCTCTGGATTCTCTAGGTCAATGAGGCCCACAACTTCATTCAAGTAATTTATTAGTATCTTGTTTTGTCTTTTGCAATGTTATTAGCTCTAATTCATCTTGATCCATGTGCCCAAACACCTCTTTCATTCATGTGGTGAAAGTTACTTTAGTTGTATCCACTATGGGCCTTCCCAACATGATCTCCTTGATTTGATAATCTTTCAAAGTTAGTTCTTTGGTGTCAGCATGAGGAGGAGGAATGAAAATATGTGTAAGAAAGTCATGATCTTGTTTCTTGATTATGAAGGTCAATGTTCTTGCATTTCTCTCAGGTGGCTTAGATCTCTTTACTACTTTAATAAGTTCCTTCACTCCTTCCTTCGCTATTAGGTCCAACTTCCTTTTCTGATGAAACATAACCTCCCTCTTTAGTCATGTTGGTGTAGTACCCATGGGTGTCATATACTTGGCTGAAGAGGTTGGTTCTAGAGTAGGCTCCTTTCCCTTATCACTCCTCTTTGGAGTCTTCTCATTTCAAAGATCTTCAATAGAAGTCTCTGTCTCTTGTTGGGCTAAGGTCCCAGCCTCTATATCCTAAAGAGTTTGTTGAATTTCTTCTAGTATTTATCCTTCCTCAATTACTCCATCAACATGTTATTGGAACTCCCCTTCCTTAGTTTCTTTTTCTTCTTCTACTTGGGTAACTAGAGGTAGTGGGGTTACCGAACCTTTATCCAAAATTACCAAATCTTGAGATGGTGGTGGTGGAATTTCCAGAAGTCCTTGATGTAGATGAGGCAATTTATTCCAATCCTCTCCTAAATTATTACTCATGGGAGTATCTATAATTTTATCTCCCATGAACTTAGTGCCCACTAGCATAAAGTCAAAGTCTAATAGGTCAAAGATATCAGTTCCTTCACTCTTTATCTTTGCTATCCATTTTTGTTGTTCATCCTTTGAAGTTGATACCTAGATAATTTCTCTTGGAGCAAATGGAGGTATCATTGTAGATCTTATTCTCCTCTCTTCCTCTATGGCTTTGGCCAAGTGGGTTCTTTGGCTCAAGGGGAAAAACTCTATTTGTTCCCCTTCTTCCTCATCCTCAGCTTCTAAGATAGTCTTAGGAACCTACGAGGATATATTATTTTTATTCTTTAATCTCCTCCTTTTTGTACCCACCATTTTAATTCTTGATTTCTTTGGAGCGGAGGGGGAGGCTTCTTCTTCCTTTGCAACTATCACTAGTGGAACATCCCTCTACTCCTCTACTTGTTTTTCCTTAGGCTATTCTAGTTGTGCCTACTCTTGTGGTTCTTCTTGAGGCTCATCTTGTGCCTATTCAGGTTGTACCTATTGTGGAGGTGCTTGAGCTACTTGTCTCTTTTCCCTTGTAGGTACCCTTTTCCTTTTCTTTCTCTTATTAGCCTCAAAGTAATCAACTCCCCACTTGTATTGATGAATCATTTCTAGCCTTACTGGGGACTGAGTAGGGAAGATTGGTATAGTGACCTTTGCACCTTTTCCTTTGATGGGTCTAGCAGTGGCCTGTAGGGGTATGGCTTGAGGAACTACATCCATTCTAAATGGATTCTTGATCCATTCCTTTGTTAATTCAACTATATGCTTAGCCCAATGAGCCATGTCATCATTCTCACCCTACCCTATTTCAACATTCATAATCAGCTAATCATAGATTTTCCATGACCTTGAGGGGAATCTTCATCTTTAGTAAATTTTCTACTAAGTATAGAGTCATCCTAAAATAGTTCCTTATATGGACATCATAGTCATCTATAGTATTCTTCTAGTGTTCCTCTAACACTTCTTCATGAATGAACTCTTTCCCTGCCAAGTGTTGGACCATCCCAATATTATCAAAGAATGGGTGATGAGGGTTGTATTCTTCCAAGGGATATTGATCCCACTTAGAATCGAAGGCAAAAATATCTTGCTTCTATTTCACCTTGAAGGTACTAGTTGTGATGGGCCAAACCCATGTCTTCTTGTGTTTTTTTCTCACTTTGTCATATGTAAAAGTGAGTTGGCATGCAATCTCCAAGAGTATGAGCCTGTCTGATGGGTATCTTGAGATCTTCTTTGGGCATAATTGAGTACTTGCTACCAAAAGATATATGAAGGTCTTGAATTTATTGTGATAGGTGTTGATCTTTGTGATTCTGGCTATTGCCTCTGCTAACATTATCTTTGCATAATCACCTTCAATGAACCTAATGATTGCAAAGGTAGACCTATCATTCACCACTCTATATTCTACACTTTGCAATGGAAGCTTCTTCTTTACCAATTATGGGTATACCACATAGGGCCAAGCATTTTCATCATGCATGCTTCCCTTTTTGTAGAGGCCTGGGTAATCTGTGATTCTAGCCACAAGTAAGTACACCATGTATGATGTCATATAGAAGCATGAGTATACTTTAAATACTACTATTTTCTTATCCAAGTTGTCACTTTGGATGGTAGCCCAATGAATAAGCATCGTTGCCATTTTGATGGTTTCAATAAAATGAACCATCTAAGTCTGAAGGTGACTTGTTGTTGGGAGACCCATGACTCTACTCAAAAGGAAAATTGCATATCCAATATTATCGTTCATGTATCCCCTCATCATATCTACTTTTCCCACTTTGTGGTCCACAAGCATCTTGTTAATGAAGAAAAAGGATTGCACTATTTCCTATAGCTCTCTCAAATTATCCTTGTACCATTGTTCTAACCTGTCATACAAGATTTGTAGGTATTGATCCACTCTTAGGAGGTGGAATACTTTTTATATGTTCTAGGATCGAAGGTGTAGGGCTATCTCTCTTGTAATTCTCTTTACGACCTTCTCTTTGGTCACATAGTGCTCTACAAGGGTCATTATCAGTTCTGAGGATTCAACTACCATTAGGTGAGATGTTGCATTCACAAGCCCTGATTGGATGAGTGTAGATATTGTTTCCAATCTTTCCTTTGGTTTATTGTAGATCACGAGGAATGTTTTCTACTCTACATGTCCAACTCCATGTCTTTGGTCTCTACATATCCATCTTGGAACCTTGAATTCTTTAGTGATCCTTGATACTTGAATGCGACAGGTTTTGGAGCCATTTTCTCCACCATGGAATAGGATGACAATGCCATTTTATCTACACAAGAGAGACAAAAATTAGTCCAAAGGTAAAAACTTGACCTAAAACTAGACTCCAATAGACTCCAAATAGATCAAAACCACTTAAAATACACAAAAATGAAATCCCCCCTCAAAATGCTCTATTATGCTCTTCCATGAACCTAGCGCACCCTTACACATTCATTGGTGCATTGTATTTAGCCTTTGAAAGGATTTTTGTGTAGTTGTGGATCTTGAAAAAGTGTGCACGTGCCCATGTGCACAGCTACACACATGAGTACTACATAGTACTTAAAGAGGAGGGAGTGTCTAAGTTCATACTTCTTTTTCTTTCAAACGAATCATGGAGGTGTGTACATGCATACCTTATGGAGGTGCACATGTACACACCTTCATGAAATCCTTGGGTTTGTCCAATTTTGCTTTAACTTATTTCAGTGTGGAGGTGAGCATGTGCACACCTTTTAGTGACTTAGGTGTCTTTTGTTAGGGTCAGTTGTTTTCAATTAAGCTTTTTTTTTAAATGGTTTATAGAGGTGTGCACATGCACAATTTATTGGGGTGCATATGTGCACACCTTATGGAGGTGGCTAACCCTATCTTATGTTGTGTGCAAGAGGGAGAGGAGTTGCACAGGGCATAAGGATATGAAGGTTGACACTTAGGAGGGAGGAAGATGTGAATGATATGAAGTGAGGGGGTCAGGGTTTTATATACACCCCAAACTCAGTATGCACCCCACAAGTGTGCACCCTCTAGGATTGCACACATGTGCACATCCTCAAAGAATGCAATGCACACATGCACACTTAGTGCACATGCACATCTGTGGAAGTGCACATATGCACACTTAAAGAACATTAGAGTAAAAAAAAACTCATTTTCTTAAGTTTCTAACTTCTTGGACCTCCCCAATTAGACATTAGGGTTTATCCCAAACCCATGGGAGGGTCCAAAATGACCAGTTCTCTGAACTAAGAGCCTAGTATAGAAATTTTAACTAGGGGGTCCCCATTTTCTGTGTAAAAATGGGGAGTGCATTTTGAAACCACAACAATGATCAAAATGAATTCACAAGAAATCTAGTTAAGAAAAACTAGAAAACACACTTTTTATAACTATGGTAAGCTTGGTTACATTGCAAATGTGTGTAGGATAAAATTAGTGAGTAAATATTATTCATTTGAGGGTAATTTCAATTATTGTCACAAGTATGGTCATATATATTATGAGTCTAATCAAGACCTAATAGTAGATGGTCATACAAATTATGATTATAGATCTAGACCTAGCACTAGATCAAATGGTGGTAGTTTTAATGGACATTGTTGTATATGCAATAAGTATGGACACAAAGTTAAAGGATACAAATCTAAAGAGAGAGCTCCTAAGTCAACAGTCTAGGTGGTAACTCTTATAGAATGGAGAAACATTCTAATATTATATGCTTAGTATGTGGTAACTATGGCCATCTAGCAATAAATTGTAGAATGAGAACCCAAATTGGGAATGTTGGACCCTAGAGGTCAACTTGGCTTATTTCCAATGCTATTAGATTATTCACCTTGTCATAGATTGTAGATATAGGAACTGACCTCCTAATTGGTCATAGGATAAAAAAGGAAAAGAATATTGTGAATTTTAATAAATTAAAAAGTGAGATGAGGAAGAATTGGGTGAAGAAGAAAGAGCAACAAGGACATGTCAAGTCACTTGAAGGAAAGTCTACAACATCTTATGCAAAGGATTCATCTTCAAACCATGCACAATATTTTCTTAAGGTGGGTGGGGGGGGGGGGGGGGGGGGGGACTTAGAGACAAATCATTTAATGATCCCATTTGTTCAAGAGTGGTAAGACCTATATGCACATTATGACATAAATTCCTATGGTTTTTATTTTTATAAAGAATTTGAGAATTGTGAGTGATTTTATAATGATCGCATTGAAGATTTCATATTGTACATCTATTCGATATCGGTCATAACTTATTGATGAGTATCAACTAGTGAATATTCATTAACCAATGTCAAGGCACTATTAATACCATTGCTAAGGTTATAGTTAAGTGTGAAATGTCTATTTCTCAATGATAAATAGAGGATAGTTATTTCATTTGGCCCCTTTACTTTCATTTGAGCACTCAAGAGTTGTCTAGATTGATATACAAAAATTGTTGTGTTTGAATTAAATCATTTTAAAGTGAATTTCTATCAAGTTTTTGAGTACCCTAACCCATGTATTATGATTTATCATTTTGGTTTGTTGTTGTATTTGTGTTCTATGTTAGTTTAATCATATGGTAAATAATATTGATACTCTTGTTCTGGTTATCAAGTTTGTGATGCCAAGACCCATTTTCGTGCTCCATCCAACCAAAGAGGTCGAATATGACATGTTAGGTTCCCTATCTACCATACCTCTAGATTGTTGTTGATTGAATATGTTTGGTCCTATATCAATTGAAAAAATAAAGAACTAGAAGCCAAAAAAATCAAGGAAGAGTATGATGATATGTGCACAAATGGATTGTTGGAAGATGAGCATAAGCACATATAGGCAAAAGGTTTTAACATACATGGTGGACATTCTTATTAAATTACATCTTGATTGGATTTATAAAATGTTGAGTAGAATCCATGATTGGTTTATGTGGCTAGAAAAAAAAGACAAAATCTCCAAAATAGTAATTCATATAGCTATAGGTTTTTGAGCACAAGGTGAAGAAAATATATTGAGAATGGTGATAGAAAGTTTTGTTACCAAGATAACCAAATCCAAGTATGATTGAAGGGATATGATAATTGATGATATTAAATATAAATAATCTTATTTCACATAAATAGTGATAGCCTATAGATTATATTAGTAGATTTGTACAAATAATGAGCCCAATGTTACTATATATGTTGCATATTAGATTGTCAAAGATGATGTGTTGTATGATATATATGAAATGATTAGAATCAACTCTTGGTGAACATGGAGAGAATAAAAAGAGATAAGAAATTTATACTCAAGTATGGTTCCCTATTGGTATTTATATTTTATATGTCCAAAATTTATTTCCTAATAGAGGTAAGGTTACGTGGTCAAAGGATAAATTGGTAGTGACTTAGATAAGAAAATTTATAAAGGAATTAGGTAAAATATTCAACAATGTTATGTTGGGTTATTTCAAAAATTTCCAAGCTAAGATGCATAAATGAGAAAGCATTCTGAAGTTAACATATTAGAAAAGTATAAAGATGATATTTTTTTGTACTAGACACATATGCATGCATTATGCAAGAAGTTGAAACTAGACCACCTTGGCTTCTACCCATGGGATCACAATAGAGAGTAATTTCACAAGCCAATGCGTACATGTTTTTTTGTCAAAATATCAAGACAAAAATACAAAGATTTAGTTCATATGAAGAGGCTTTCCTAATATCCATTAATAATTGGAGAAACTAATCTATGAAAGGACAGCAAGGAGAACATTAGCTAATCTAGAGTAAAAGTCTAGTGGTGATGAAGAAGGAACATCTAGTACTATTGCAGTAGGAATCAACCCATCAACAAAAATCCCATAATTTATATGGAAGGATGAAAAGTAAACAAAGAAATTTGTCCACAAAGGAAACCAAATCAAAGATTGAACATAAAAATAAGAAAGAAATACACATAAGGAAAAGGAAATCCATAGAGGGAAAGTATGATAAGAAGGAATCTACAAAGGATGGAGAAGAAAGGAAGAGTTAGACACAAAAGCTTCAAAACTAAAAAAAGAGAGGAATGAAGAAAAAACATATTATTAATAATATTGTGAATTATATTATGGAATAAGGTGGACCAACTTGTTTTGACATAAGATCTAACTCAAGGAGTGATGAAGATAAGAAGAAAACTAAGGATGTCTTGTACATGATCTTCATAAATTTAGCGGAACATCTTTGGAAACACATGCTCTTTTATTCTTAATAAAATATAGTAATTGATAGATGTAAAATAGACCACAACCTTGAAGTTAGGCATAAAAATTATGGAGAAAGAAATGGCACAAGTGTAGCTCGAGTTAATCTCTAAAGAATCCAAAATAAAGGTAGAAGCTCAACGGAAGAAGTTTGGGATAAAGAATAGAGCTAGTAGGACTAATATTTGTGATATAGATAATTTATATAATGAAACTATTGGGACATGGGAGACAATATTTAAAATAAAGAAACATACAACACAAGAAGTGGAAGAACAAACTATATCTAATGCACCTATTGAGTCCCCACAAACTAGTACAGCTAAGGTTGAGATAGTAGACATCACAGGTTAGAAGGATTCACCCTCACCATCTCCTATAGAACATATAGAGGAATTAATCTTTGAGAAGGAAGAAGAAAAAGTTACAAAAACTTAGAAATATAAAAAAAAAAAAGGTAGAAGAAAAATATCATGTAAAGAGGAAATTAATTCACATACACCAACGTATACTATTTAAGAAGAAGAGGAGGAGGAAATAGAAGAAGAAGAAGATGCAATTTACACACCAGTGGACACTACTAAATTGAAGCCTAGGGAATTGATGAAATACTCAAAACAATTAAAGGAGGTTGAACAAGACAAGATGAGATCCAAAAAGAAGAATGAAAGATTATTAAGACAAGCTAAAAATATTCTAGCCAAGTTAGTCCTTGATATGGAGTATAATGAGGAAGATTAAATTATTAATTTTCTTTTATTAGGGTTTAGACTTGCAAACTAAATCAATGAATATTGTAGAAGAAAACTTGGAAAAGAAGATGATAGTTAAACTAATGGACAAGGTTACTGCATATCAAGATACATTGAGAGATGCGGTGAAGGATAGAAAGTCAATACTGAATGAGGTGGTTAATTGTTTATTAAAGTGTCAAATTACTATTATTTTTACAAAGATTTGAAGCAACAAAAGGGTGAAGCTCAAAAGGAGTTGGAGATCTTGAGTGGTCATCTTGGTCCTATTTCAAGATCAACCTCCAATTATAGTGAATACATGAAGAAAATTATGCATTGGATGAAGAAACTACAACGTGAACAAGGTAGTGTAATGCTTAACTTACTTGAGCTACAATCCTATCTATCCCCTAAACTAGAAAACATGCAACAAAATGTGAAGAAGGTAGAAGAATAAGTTTGTACTTTGTGTGTGTTGAATATATTTTCATGGAAAAATATTTTGGAGGTTCTCAAAACTTTGACAAACTCTTCCTCTACATAATCAACAAGGTTGGAACTTGAAGATGGGAAATATTCCAAGATATAGACACATTTCACCCAAGGACTAGGATGGCTCCAATCTTTCCCATGAAGACAATTGTGGCCTCATCCTCAACCCCTATAGATTCTAGAGTTACATCCTTATGCTTTTCTACATGTTTTCCAATAGAGACTATCTCAATGTAAAAAAAATGGATGGGGAGATCTATCCATCTCCTCCCCCCAAGTTGATTGCTATAGAACTTGCCTAACCATCCAAAGTGGGTATGACTACTCTAAGAATGGTGGTCACCAAATTTTATACCACCTTCCTAGTTAGCATATATTCACTAGACTCTCCAGTGGAAAATGATTAGGAAGAATAGAAGAAGCTAGAAATTAAGAGAAGGAAAAATGAGGTGGACATGGGTGCTGAAAAAAAACTAGGATGACCTTCTAGATGAACTCTCAAAATGAAGGAGATAGGCAAGGAAGTTGTCAATGGACATCATCTAAATCTAGAGGCAACTCAAATAACTAGGAAATGGAGTTCATGGGTGGTCCCACTATTGGAAATTTAGGGGGAGGGGGGAGGGATGAATCAATACCTTGAACTTTTACACCTATTTAACCTTTTAACAATAAATCTATAAAATAGCTGATATGAAATAACTTGTTACCTATTTGCCAAAATGTAAAGTAATAACTTATAACATTAAAAATCAAACATGTAATGCATAACCCAATATTTTGGTCATGTAGAAAATCTTTGTTTAGAGGGAATAACTATGATTGGGGTGGTACCACAAATCATCACTTTAGTAATAATATTTCTCAATAATGCAAGGCTAGAGGGTCACAAGAGCCCCTACCAACTATCATTTATTAAAGTTACACATGGAAGCCACCATATAGGAGAAACCACACAAAATTATAGAGGAATAAATGCAACAATGATAAGATAATATTCATTAAACATGATAAGCATAAGGCCTACCTAGTTACAATTATATCTATTCAAATTAATTTTAGTGAGCTTAAGATCTCAAGCTTATGGAGCCAATATTTTATATTTTCCTTATATCTAAATGCATTCTACCTTCCTAATCCTAGATCTCTACTTTTATAGCCAAAAAAACCACATATTGGGCTATTAGGGAAATTATTAAAAATTATAGGTCCCACCCCAAAGGAGAATTTAGCGACCTCTCAAAAAAGAAAATTAAATTTTGTAGGGAAAAAGATATGTCTAGCTTTGATCCAAGAAGAGATTCCCAAGTATGCACAATACCAATCTCTAGAAATATGTCCAATATTTTTTTGTATTTGTAACATGTAACTCTAGTAGATATAATATTTTTATTCCCAATAAACCTTCTAGTATTAGGTTTATCATTAGATATTTCACTTTTATGTTCATTAGACTTAGCATTGCATTCATGTGGCTTACACCCATAAAACTAACAATTGAAATAATAACCAGTAAAAGGCTTAGTGTTAATATTATCTTTTCAAAATTTCTTCATTTGTCCATACTTGTTGCATGCATAGTGTTGGGTGGGTATTTTGCAACTGATAGTTTTTTGAAAGCCCAATCACAAAATAGGATGACCACAAACAACATATGAGACAAAGTCTCTCCTACCTTAAAGGGAAGGCTCCCCCTTCTCAGGGTTCCTTTGATAGATTCATGCTAAGCAAGAAGTTGAGAGATTCGTAAGGTATGTTACCAATATTCTTTCTTCTTAAGTTTTAGGAAATAACCAACTTACCCATGGAACAAGTAATTGTAGAACCAGAATCAGTATGCAAAGAACATTAAATAAAGTAAACATTCACAAACCAAAAACTAAATTCACATATATGCTTAGACAAAGGAAGAAAACAAGAAGTGCAAACCTCACAAGAAAAAGCACTCCATGCTTTCTTGATTCTGTAGATGTGTCCTTTTGCTGTGGATGTATGCTCAAGATGCTCAAAAGTTGCTTCAATGGAGATGGGTAATGGCAAATTGGTAGCTTTGTGAGCTCTCAATTTGGCATTATAAGGGTATGGTTGATGGCTTTGGTTCTCAAAATAGCATGGTAACTTTAGCTCAAAGATTGTTGATGAAATGGCTTGGGATGGGATTCAATTTATAGGCTAAGGGGTAGAGGGATGGAGGGCTTAGATGCAAGGATGGATGAAGGCTTAAGGAGGGCTAGGATGCACTCAAAGGAGAGCACATGGATTGTGCTTGTTTATCACCAATGGGAAGGTGACACTTGTCACAAGGAGGATGAGTGTGAGAGGGTAGGGTAAAGGGTTGGTTAAAGGCATGATGAGTGGGGTTGAGTATGTAAGAGGGATGTAAGAGGAATGAGTGTGGAAGAGGGAAGAGTGTGTAAGATGGATGTAAGAGTCATGAGTGGGCTTGTAAGAGTCTTTTATGTTTTGTAAGAGCACTCATGACTTAGTGGTTGGGTTTTTTGAGGGGAGACTTTGGTTTGGATTAGGAAAGTCTTAAACTTGTTTAAGGAATGTGACAACATTAGGGGGTGGATTAGGCTTGGGTTTAGGATTAGATTAGGGATGTTAGAGATGTGCAAGTGGATGGCATTAATGAGGGTGGGTGAGTTAGTGGCTAAGCTTGGTTAGTATGGGTGGATGGGGTGGATTAGGCTAAATGGAGGATTAGAGATAGGTTAGGGGTTTTTGAATTTGAGGATTTCATTTATCAAATAGATTTATTTAATAAATGGGGATTTTTGGAATTAGATAGGAGAAAAGGATTTAATTGATAAATAATAGATTATTTGATTTATCAATTAGGACTATAGATGATTAATTAAATTAATCAACTAGGGGATGACAAAGGATTAATTAAATAGGAATTTAATTAATGATGCCTTTAGAGATGGCTAAATTAGATTACCAAAGAAATGTAATCAAATTTAGGTGTCTACATTTTGCCCCTCTTTGACATAGTGTTGAAACAACACTATTTCAAAGAAGTTCGAATGAAGATGACACGAGGAAGATGTTTTAGCAACAAGGTTGCCCCAGTCTCGGATAAGAAGAGGAGAGACTAGACTTAGATGATGCCCCCTCAAGAAGGCGGCGAGGAGAGAAATGAGGCTCGATGACTTCTTGAAAAGTACAAGAAATTGAGACGAGCTGAGACGCAGGTTGGCAAAGAGAAGGGGCTGAATTAGCTCAAACTCTCACTACGAAAGAATGATAAAGGGAAATCAAAGGCACAATAGTAAAGCAAGCTTAAGACTTTCCAGGATTGGGGGGGGGGGGAGATGGAGGAGCGGAGCGCTATAAAAGGAATCCATGGTAGGGAGATGGATGATAGAATGATAAAGCTGATGCAACAGGATTTCAAAGAGTCAGATTGGCAGAAGATGGGTTTCGGAGATCCCTAGGACTAGGATTGTGGAAAAGATGACGCTTGGTGGATTGATTTGATTGGTGGATCCCTAAGACTAAGCGTGAGGAGTGATTCAAAGAGATACTGATGCATAAGCTAGGGTAGGAGCGACAAATGTAGGATATGGATGGGGGATAATGGAGATGAAGGGAATCCATTGAAGCTTTTTGAGCGGGGGGATACTTCAAAGAGAAGTACCACCATGTAGTTGAGCACTAGATTTGCTATAGGACTGTTGGTTAATTGCCAGGGTTACCAAGAACATCAAGGCCTTTTTACCAACCGTCCAGAGGACTGACGAACTGACTCAAAACAAACACACAAGGATTGCCCCAGTATCACACATGAATCCCAGAGGAAGCAATGTGGAAACGACACTAGGTAACCCACAAGAAGAAAAAGTAAACAAGAAAAAGACCTGATTAAGACCTTACGCTCTAATTGCCCCATTCGCAGCATACCATGATATGGAAGATCGTGGCAACCTTGAGGAGGGAACAAGGAGATTGCTTGGAAAAGATATTTCAAGACCCAAAAGGGAAGATCCCAAATCAAAAGAAAGTGAAAATCTAAAAGAGAACTATTTGCCAACGAGATGGGTAGGACGAGGTACTAACGGACCAAGATCAGACATGAGGAAAGCTATATCCTGCAAGAATCTATCAGAGAGCACCTAAGCTGATGGATCTGGATGAGTGATGTGTCTGGCAAGCTGAACTAAGAAGGATAACACTTTGGTGACAGGAGATCTAGCTAAAGGATCCATTGGAATATCTAACCAAGGTGTGCGATGTGTGCAAGATGTTGACCAAGGATGAACTAACATGAAAGCCGGATAGATACAATGATACTAAGCTAAAGAGGATGTACAAGCTGACAGACCAAGATATGTTACAAATGTACAAGTTTGTTCATGTTTTGGTTTTTTTTGTGAGAGGGAAATGTTTGTGAAGGATGGGATGTCTATAATAGTTGATAGGTGGATAGGTAGATGGTTTGTGAAAAGCTTAAGGAAAATGGGATTCTGTGTGTGCATGTGATAGGATACAGGCTAGGATACAAGATTATTTACAAGCTAGAATATGGTACAAGCTTTGGACAAGATTTGGATATATACAAGGTATGGTACAAGATTTAAAAGGTATAATACAAGCTTTGGTACAAGATTTACAAGCTGTACAGGAGGTATTGACAAGCTCCATCAGATTTTGAATATTTTATTGGAACACCAAGGGAACAAGCAAGTGTTTTATGGGATGGTGGGTGGATGGATGAGGGATAGGATAGTGATAGATAATGGATTAGTCTTTAGCACACAAGGTGCCTAAATTACCAGGTTTTCACCAAGGTACCTATCCAAGGCACTTGAATTGCCAAGTTTTCACCATTGGACGCTTATTTCTCTTTACTATTTTTTTTTGTATTTTTCAAAAGCTGGGTATACCAAGGATCTTCAAGCATAGAACTTCTTGAGATGAATGATGTTAGTGGGATCATTCAAGAGTTCTCCTTCTAGTGTAGATAATTGATAGGCTCCGGAGCCAAAGGAGGCAGTAACCACATAAGGACCAAGCCATGTAGGTTCAAACTTGCCTTTCTTTTCTCAATCTGCTTGGACTTTCATATTTTCTTTGAGGACCATGTCACCTGGCTGAAAGTGTCGTGGGAGCACCTTCTTGTTGAAATTCCTTTTGAGACAAGCTTGATAGACTGTGAGATGGTCATAGGCTTGATGTCTCTTCTCGTCTAAGAGATCTAGCTGGGTGAGTCGAGCTACTCTGTATTCTTCATCTGAGATTTTCCCTCACAAAGATATGCGTAGTGAGGGAAGTTCAACTTCTATAGGTAATACTGCTTCAGCACCATAGAATAGGGAGTATGGAGTTGTGCCTGTGGATGTACGGAAGGAAGTTCGATAGGCCCATAGAGCTAGATTTATTTGAAGGTGCCAATCATGGCCGAAATCATTGACAACTTTCTTTAGGATTTTGAGGAGGGTTTTATTAGTTGCCTCTGCCTGGCCATTACCTTGTGGGAAATATGGGCTAGAAAAGCAGTGATGGATGCAGAGGGAAGTGCATAATTCTTCCATGTTGAGATTTTCAAAGTTACCTCCGTGGTCAGTGAAGATGGTGGATGGGATGCCGAAGCGACAAACAATGTGGTACAAGATGAACTTGGAGACTTGAACTCCTGTAGCTGAGACTAGGGGGACTGCTTCCACCCACTTAGTGAAATAGTCTGTAGCTGTTATTATCCATTTATGTCCATCAGATGAGAGAGGTGTGATATTTCCAACTAGATCAAGGCCCCAACAAGCAAAAGGCCAAGGTGGTGCAAGAGGCTGTAGATCTTGTGTTGGAGCGTGCACAAGATTTGCATGCTGCTGACATGGGAGACACTTTCTGAAAAAGTCACAAGAGTCTTCTTCAATGGTAGGGCAATAGTAGCCTGCTCTAAGGATTTGTCGTGCTAGGACAATACCACTCGTGTGGGCACCGCAAAGTCCAGAATGTACTTCTTTTAATGCCATCGCAGCCTCATTTTCATCTAAACATCGAGAGAGAGTATCGTGATAACCTTGACGATATAGGGTATTGGCTATGATAACATAGCGGGATGATTTTTGGATGAGGTTCTGGCATTGGGTGCATGTGAGGTGAGGGGATATGATACCATCGTTAAGGTAAGCATGAATTTCATGGTACCAAGGGGATTGGGGACCAACCAAGATACAAACACGATTTGAATCCTCATTTGCATAAGCGGGTGTGAGGAGCTGTTCAACTAAAAATTCATACTGCGTAGCATCTTGGGGAATTTCCAAGAGCGAGCCGATAGTGGCCATGGCATTTGCTACCTTATTCTGCATTCGAGGTACTTGTGTAAACTGAAGCTTTGTAAAATGCTAGGTCAGCTGATCAACTAGCTCTTTGTAGGGTAATAGCTTTTCATCTTTGGTTTGATATTCATTTAAGACTTGTTTGATGATGAGCTGGGAATCGCCAAAGATTTCTAACTCAGTGATATTCCATTCTGCAACTATCTTTAATCCTGCTACAAGGGCTTCATATTCTGCTATATTGTTGGTGCTAGGGAATTGTAGCTTGAAGGCTTTTGGAATGTAATCTCCTTAAGGTGTAACTAATAATATTCCTACCCCTGATCCATGAGAGGTGTATGAGCCATCAAAATAAAGCTTCCATGGGGGCTGTTCTTCAATTAGGCAAATATGCTCATCTGGAAATTCTGTGAGCAAAGGATATGCATCTACTAGAGGTGCATCAACTAGGTGATCTGCTATAGCTTGCCCTTTGATTGCCTTTCTGTCCACATACTGGATGTCAAACTCACTTAGTAGCATAACCCATTTGGCCAAACAGCCTGTAAGTGCTGTTCTAGAGAGCATATACTTGAGAGGGTCAATCTTGGAGACTAGTTGGATGGTATGACTTAGCATGTAGTGGCGAAGCTTTTGAGTTCAGAAAACAACTGCCAAACAAGCTTTTTCCATAGGAGTGTAATTGAGTTCATAACCAACTAGGGTTCTACTGATATAGTAGATGGCTCTCTCTCTGCTATAATCATCATGTTGTGCTAGAAGTGCCCCTAGAGCAGTAGGTGTTGCTGATATATACAAGATCAAGGGACGACCAAGAATTGGTGGAACCAAGATAGGGGGATTGGTGAGATACTGCTTGAGCTGATCGAAGCTACGCTGACATAAAAGATCCCACTTGAAGTTCTCATTCTTCTTTAGCAAGTGTGAAAATGGTGTACACTTATCTGCAAGTTGGGAGATGAAGCACTAGACATATTGAAGTTTTCCCTGAAGAGAGCAAAGCTGTCACAGTGTCTGGGGAGGAGGCATGTTTAAGATAGCCTTGACCTTTTTGGGGTCGATCTCTATACCTCGTTTAGAAACTATGAAGCCTAGAAGCTTTCCAGATGTGACCCCAAAGACACACTTCTTGGGATTTAGCATGAGATGATATTGGGCCAACCTATCAAAGACTTTCTCCAAGTCAGCAAGATGATCCATGAAGGTGTGAGATTTGACTAGGATATTGTCCACATAATCCTCCAAAATGCTATGGATAAGATCATGGAAAATGGCTGTCATAGCTCTTTGATAGGTAGCCCCAGCATTCTTTCGGCCAAAAGGCATCATGGTGTAGCAAAAGGTTCCCCAAGGGGTAGTGAATGTTGTCTTATGCTGGTCCTCTTCTGCAATCTTGATCTAATTATACCCAGAAAATCCATCCATAAGGGACAGAATTTCATGTCCAGCTGTAAGATCTACAATCATATCTATGTTGGGCAAGGGAAAATCATCCTTTGGACAAGCTTTGTTAAGATCTCTAAAATCAGTGCAGATTCTGATGTCACCAGAAGGCTTAGTGACAGGGACCATGTTGGAGATCCATTCTGAGTAGTTGATAGGTCGGATAACCTTAGCAGCTAACATTCTTTCTAGTTCAGCTTTGACTAGTAATGCCACCTTGGGGTGCATTTTTCTAAGCTTTTGTCTGACGGGCTTGATCTTTGGATCGACTGCAAGATGATGAACTACAAGCTTTGGATCAAGTCCTGGCATGTCCTAATATGACCATGCAAATCGGCCAATGTTCTCTCGTAAAACCTCAAAGAGGAGGTCAACTTGGTCTTGTGATAGGGATGCAGTAATGTGAACAATTCTAGGGATCTCTGAAGAACCAATGTTGACTTCTCTAGTATCCTCTATTAGAATAGAAGACACCTCTGGTCGATTATCTTGAGGAGGCAATACTAAATCCTCATGTTCTTCTTGTGGCTCTAGATTTTCTTGCTGAGGGGTTCTCTTCGTTGCCTTAGCTAGTCCCAGATTTACCTTAGTTCCAGTTTTGGGTGTATCGAAACTAGGTTGGGGATTTTCTCCAAAATACCCCTTGGGATCTAGCTTGTAGATGTAGGCAAAATCTGGCTTTGTCTTCTTATGAGGAGTTTCAGCTCCCATGAATCTTAGAAGCACTTCCTCTGATGTGAACTCATCAATATGTATGACACTTGGTTGGTCCCAATCTATGAGTTGTGGATGAGCAAGTGGTAGGTCAATGAGATGGATGGATAGTTCTCGGAGAACAGAGTCTCCTAGGAAGATTTGGTCTGGGATATTGTCGTAGGCTCTCTTTTCAACTTCCTCAGGAATGTCTTTGATTTCGACAAGGTCATGGTGGATGTTCGAAAAAGCGTGACCATTCTCGTTGGTGCCCCCAGTTGTGGGTATGCCAAAGCCAAGACCTGACTTTATTTCCCAATTATGTGCTTCTATGGGACATTGCATGCCCCTTTCTTCTGGTCCTAGTCCACCTCCTTGATAGTTCCATTTTTTAGTGACGAGCTTATGTTGTTGGGGATACTTCTAGCTCAAGTGATCAAGGCGTGCTTGATTTCTTGGAGGTGCATCCTTATGTAGCCATTTGTTGATACCTGGAGTGAGCTCCTCATGAAGAGGGGTTTTTGAGGACACAAAGGTGGTTGGGCCAAACTGTTTGTATCGAGGAGGTGGAATCTCCTTAGCTTTGTGATATGTTGGCCGTCCATGGGTATGTGGATCAAGTGGGATTGCTCCAACAGCAAATGCATCTGATAGACTATATTCTCCACAACCTTTGTTGTTGATCTTTACAGTAGATACGGTGGAGGCAAGGATGGTTTCTGCGTCATTACAAGTGTGGGATGAGCTGGCGATGGCTGTGCCGATGTCTATTCCAGGGCAATGGTTTATATATGAAGCTTCAACCGCATTGCAGTAAGCAAAGGGTTCTGGATCAGCATGGATGGTTACCTCAGTGCCCTGATGCAAAAATTTGATGCACTGATGGTAGGTGGATGGAACGGCCTTCATAGCATGAATCCATGGGCGACCAAGGAGGATGTTAAATGGTAGGTTTAGATCAACAACATGGAAAACTGTCTCTTGAATGACTGGCCCAACCTTGATTGGTAGCAAAATAGTCCCTTCTGTGGTCCTTTCCAAGTTGTCATAAGCTTTGATGGTGATAACCTCACTGATCATATCTGCCTCAGTATACCCAGCTTGTTTTATAAATTTTAGGGTGCAAATGTTCAAGGCTGATCCATTATCTATCATTACTCTTTTCATAGCAAAATTGGATACCATGATGGCTATGTGAAGCGAAAGGGTGTGATCTGGCTCAACCGCGGGTATGTCGGTGGATTTGAAAGATAGGGCACATGAGGATGAAAGGTGTCCAACAAAATTAAGAAAATTAGTAGCATTGATATCAGAAGGGACACAAGATTTTATGAGAGCACTGTCAAGGATGTCTTTGTACACAGGACTAGTGCGGAGAAGGTCTAAAATGGATATTTGGGCTGGCATGTTCCCAAGGTGTTCCAAGATATTGTACCGGCTTTTTGATGGAGCTGATGGTGTTGATGAAACTGGTGGGCCTGCGATGTTAAATCGCGCTCTTCGAGTGGTGATTGCACACTCATTGTCTGGTCCTCAGATATTGATAACATTGACAGAAGGCTCTTTCTCAGATATACAACCTATAAGGCTACCATAGTCTATATAGGATGAAGTGTGGTCATTGTTCTTCCCATGCTGTTGGTTTGGCTAGCGATTGTTGGTGTTGTTTTGGATAGGTGCTTTTCCAGGATTTTGGTTGTTGTGTGGAGGAAAAGCATTTTGATAAATCTGTAAGCCTGCATTAGGAGAGGTTTGGGCACCAACAGTGATTTCCTTCCGATCAATGAGGTCTTGCACATAGTCTTTCAGTTTCATGCTTATGAGGGTGGTGTGACCGTTTACCCTATGGAACTTGCAATACTCATTGTCCTTGTACCATGCAGCTTTGGATTGGCTTGGATCAATTTGCTGGGTAGGAGGAAATTTGATGAGGTTTTCCTTAGCCAATTTCTCAAAAATAACATCCAATGGTTCACCAAGGGGTGTATAGTTTCTAGGTGCAGGTTGGAATCTGGGCTTTTGCCCTGCAGCTACATTGATGGCATTAGCTTGATTGTTAGACCCTTGAAAGTTGGGTCTTGTATTGTGGTTTTGATAGCTTTGGTTATTTCGTTGTTGGTAATTGATAGCTTTTTGGTTGTTTGTTTGATATGGTGGGTTAGACTGGTTTTGAGAAGGACCAACGATATTCACATGTCTAGTGTCAGTAACCCCATCTGTTGCAACATGCTTGTTTTTGTTCCAATACCTAGACTTGTCATTGGAATGTGATTGATTTTGGTTGGCCTCTTTGTAAATCTTTACCACAGCATCTTTGATGAGTCCTTGCTCAAGGATCATTCCTTTCT
This sequence comes from Cupressus sempervirens, assembly GCA_028749045.1. Lineage (NCBI taxonomy): Eukaryota > Viridiplantae > Streptophyta > Pinopsida > Cupressales > Cupressaceae > Cupressus > Cupressus sempervirens. Next base: position 54,200,571 of record CM053784.1, on the reverse strand, counting down.
CTTTGATATCCTTATAGGTCTGCAAATAGTTCATGGTCATGTGGTGAGCCAAGCTGGGATGTGCATTATCAATAAACATTTTCACCGCATGGCGTTCTGCAAAGGTGCAGGATATGCAGGTGGTAAGGGTTTGCCATCTTTGCAGGTATTCGGCAAGGCTTTCTCCACCTTTTTGCTTGGTGTGGACAAGATCAACTATTGATAGCTCTGTTTCAACAAGATGGGCATATTGGGCTACAAATGCCTCAGATAATTCAGAAAAGTTTTTAATTGTGCCATAGGGGATTCTATAAAACCATTCAAGAGCTGGTCCAGCCAAGCTTTTGGGAAAAAGGCGCAAGAGGAAGACATCATTGTATGCCATGTCCTGGCAATGCATGTAAAATTCTTTGATATGTGTGACAGGGTCTCCTTTTCCCAAGAATTTGTCAAATTTAGGTACCTCAAAGTGTTTGGGAAATGGTGTCGTGGTAATGGCTCTGTCAAATGGGTAAGGACACACATTCTCAAACTTCAATGTCTTTGGATCATTCCCTTCTTGGATGGCTTTCATAGCTGTCTTCATTTGCTCCCACTCTGAATTGATAGGTGATGGTTGGGGTGCCCCCAATGTAGGAGTGCCTTGAGGTAGGTATGTGCTGGATGGGACCACTGAATATGGATGGCTGTAAGGGATTTGCTGATAGGGATTGTACATTATTTGGGAAGCTGCATGGTGGATGACGGGTTGTTGAGGGGAGGCGGCGCATATTGCTGCATGTGCTGCGAGGCTTGTTGTTGATATGGGATTTGAGGTTGGGATTGAGGAACATAAGCTGGCTGTGGGATAAATGGATTGCTTTGTGGAGGTAAGGTATAAGATGGTTTTGAGGCTTGGGGAAAGGATCAGAGGGCTTGTGGGGTTTGACCAATGTATGTGGGTTGTGCCCCCATTTGGGATGGTATTTGCAAATAATTGGTGGTTGGCTGGGGTGGTGGATTACCTCCTAGAAGTGGCATTGAAAAGTAGTTGGTAATTGGAGGTAATGGATTAGTTGGTGGTGGAGGTGGTGGGAATTGAAAGCTTGGGAATGGAACTGATGGGGTTTGATAGCTTTGTGGCTGGATTTGGAAGCTTGGTAGAGTGGTGGTGGGAGCTGGGGTCACTTGGGAGCTTGGTAGAAGACTGGTAGTAGCTTGTGGGTTTTGATAGCTTTGTGGAGTGAGGGTAGTAGCTTGTAGATTTGTGGCTAATGGTATTGAGCTCCCAAGACCTAATGGAAATGATGGGATTGTGTTCTGGGCTGTAGTGAACAAGCTGGGGGTGATGAAAGGTTGATTACTTGGCCCCATGGGTGACATCCCTGTTGTATATTGTTGAGGTTGGCCAAAGATGCTAGCACTGATTTGGGAGATGGGTGGATTTGGAAGGCTGGGTTGGGGAGCAGCAGCAATAGTGAAGGGGGTGAACAGTGAGGTGTTTTGAGTAAAGGGGGTTTGGAGCGGAGAGGTATGAACCAAGGATGGAGTGGTGGTGGCTGGGTTGGCTTGCGGCATGGAGATTTCAACTTGGGTGGATGATGGTATGTTTGGGTCTGTTGGGTCATATGGATTGGCTGGAGGCTCTTCTTTTGGAATATATTGAGGATAATTTGGATCATAAGAGCCTATGGGTGGTGGCAGCTTCCCAAACAATGGGTGAGATGGATCTGATAATGGAGGGGGTCTTCCAAAGTCAAAGGTTCCTACATTATCCCTTCAAAAATTAGCCATGATTGTCTCTTTGTTTTTGTCTATAATGGCGTTTACCAATACTGCATTTCCTGGTTGGTTCATGAAAGCTTCAATGTTAGTAGGTGATGGCATAGCTTGCTTTGGGCTGAAGGATGGCTGAGTGCTCAAGGGGGGTGAGGCTGTTCAATCCAAATGATAGGGCTCCATTGTTTCTTTCTTCTTGGCTAAGCGAGTGACGGGTGGCATGAAAAATGCTCCTAGGGATGAGATGCAATAATGCTGATGGATGCAAAAGAGGGAAGGCTTTTCTATGCAAATGATTTCCTAGGTTGAGGCAAAGCTATATGACAAAACCTAAGGAGGATTGGGTTGGAGATTCTAACTTCAAAGATATGTTGTCAAAGCACAAAAGGTCTGCTTTCCTATGTGCAAGCTTGGTGGTGATTGTGTCAACTTAAGGATAGACTGATGATCCTTTAGGAAGAACACGAGATTGACCACTTGCGAATCCCAACCTTTAGCTCAAGGTGATGAGGGATAACAAGTGAAAGAGCTAGATTACCCTAGACAAAGCTCTGTCAAAGGGATAACCTTGGTGAGATTGGTGGATTTGGAAGATTTTAGGAATGGCAAACTTTTAGCAAGGTGACAACAATTTTGAAAGCTTAGATGTGCAAATTTTCAATTACTAGCTAGATGGTATGATTCTAAATGAGATGGATGAGCTAATAATGCTTAAGGGGATAACCTAAGATGGCTGGCTTTTCTACAAAGATGACTCTAAAGTGAAGCTTATCCAAGAAGATGGGGAGAAACAAGGGTGTCTAATCATAGAAGTCATGCCTAGTTGGTAAGGCATAAGCAGGATTAACTCCTGGATGTTGGCTAAATTTGATGGTGCGCTCTAACCAGGCCTCTTGAAGTGCTTCGTCGGTAGCTTTGTCCTCTGCTTTGTGGAGTTTGGCAATTCGTGGGCTTGGTGTTATTTCTTTTCTCTTGGCTGAAAGTTCTTGGTATGCTAGAGATGGCTTGAGTTTGACCTTGTGAAACTTTTGTTTGGGTTTGGGTTGTTCCGACATAAATTCTTGAATTTTCTTGGCTTTGGGAAAAATCTCAGTTGTTTTGCTTCAACTTGTTCAACTTCCAAAATAGGTAGTGACTACGCTAAGTGTGCCCTAAGCTAGGATTGACCAAGTTTGGAAAACATTCATTCAACAAGTAAAATAAAAACAAGCAATAGATAGGAACACCCAGATAGAAGTTTGTGGTTCTCAGAATGTGATACTTGCGCCAAGAAGTGTGTATGTTCTACAAATGTTTCGATCAGTCACTCCAAACACATTAACATCCTAGATGGTTTTTTGCAAGGCTGACAATTGGTTTAGCTAGGGAGTCCTCGATATATGCAAGGTACGTGAGGCCCAAATCCGTAGATGAGACCAAAAGGATGTCACACAGCCAAGAGGAGCGGTAACCCACTTCTCCTCTTTCACTTCTCAAGGGTATAAAGTTCCTTGAGGCTTAGCCCGAATGACAAAATCTTGATCCCAAGAGAGGTGTCTTTCGATTCACCTCCCGATTCTTATACTCCGTCGGAGCGCTGGAGTTGAGGTCGTCCAAGGGGTGATGAAATCCCCAAGCAGGCCTCCTAAAAAGAAACAAGGTTTTGGATCCTAATCTTATGCACCCAAGATGGCCTCGAAAGACGACAAGCGGAGAGAAGACTCGAATGACCTTGGGCTAAAAAACACGCTTGTTCTTTTACCAACTGACTCTTATGTGTGCTAATCTAGACTTTGCAAGCACTCAAGTTTAAGAGACAATGTTCAATTCCAACTTGAAGCACCAACAAAAGTAAATCGATCGAAGAATGGAAAAAATAAGAAGAGTTAGGGTCAACAAAAGCAAACTCGCGCACCTGGAGGCCCTCCACGTCAAGTATCGATTAATTTTCTTTAAGGCATTCAAGATTGAGTGTGAGTTTATTTTAAGCCCAAAACAAAAGTGTGTGACATTCGATTTCAAGCGCGCGCCCGGAGGCTCTCCATGTCAGTTTTTGTTCAATTTTAGTGCCCAAACTTGAAGTGTGATCGATTTAATCTAGAGTTTTGGCCATTTAAGAATTTTGATAAAGTTAAAGCAAACGTTCAAAGACCAAGTGAGTGAGTTAGATTGTGGAACATTTAACACTTTTTTCAAGTAGACCCATCCCCATAAATGGCGCTGAGATTGCAACCAATGGTTAATATTTAATGGGTGATTAGAAAAGAGGTTAGTCCAAAGAACTACTCAAATTGATTTTTGTAAATTTGTATTTTAACTTAACAAAGTTTCTTAAATGTCCAAAAATCAAACTTTACCTAGATTGCATGTGAAAAAGAGATTTGTTTTATTCAATTTTAGAAGCTCCAAATGAAGTGTTTGATATTGTAATGGTTAATTGATCCTTGGCATTCAAGATTGGATTTTTTGTTTTAAGCATGCATTCCAAAGAAAGTTTATTTTAATCCATGACATTCAAGAGTGTGTTTTGAGCAACATTCATTCAATGGAAAATGTGTTTAACCATTCAAGTTCATTTTTTTTTTTAGCAACATGCATTCAAAGATAAATGGTTAAACATTCAAGTTCATTTTTTAGTAACATGAAAACCTGCAAGAAACATGGTTAGTGGTTCCATATGTGCTCCAACCTACAATGAGACAAAAAAAAAGCAATTTAGTTAGTTAGCCAAAATCTTCAAAAATGAGAGCTTAACTATGAGAAAAAAAATTTTAACTTTTTTTTGTTGTTTTTTCTACGCGTAAGCAGAGAAGACAGTCTGTCAAAATACGAAGATGCTAAAATATAGAGACACCAAAATACGAAGAGGAAAAAATAGATTTGCAGCACAGAACACAGGTGAGACGCCGATTTGCGCAGATGCAGATTTTCACAGACGACGATTTTCGCAGACACGGATTTTCGCAGATGTCGATTTTCGCAGATGCAGATTTTTGCAAACGTCAATTTTTGCAGATGCAGATTTTCACAGATTTTGATTTGCGCAGACGCGGATTTTCGTAGATGTCAATTTGCCAGACGCGGATTTTCGCAGACGTCAATTTTCGCAGACAGAACAGGTTGCAGACGCCAAAACTGCGCCAAAAAAGCTGAAAAATGCAATTTTTTTTTTTTTAGATGGTATTTCTTCTTCCTAAGTGCGTTCTTTAACCTGCAAAAACAAGCAAAACACCCTCACAACACACTCAAACAATAAAAAATATTAGATGGTTAGAAAAATGACATATAGATGAAAATAGATGATTAAATGACCCATAGTGGGGTCCCACCAGGCATGCCAAAATGTAGAACCAGAATCAGTATGCAAAGAAAATTAACAAATAAAGTAAACATTCACAAACCAAAAACTAAATTCACATATATGCTTAGACAAAGGAAGAAAACAAGAAGTGCAAACCTCACAAGAAAAAGCACTCCATGCTTTTTTGATTCTGTAGATGTGTCCTTTTGCTGTAGATGTATGCTCAAGATGCTCAAAAGCTGCTTCAATGGAGATGGGTAATGGAAAATTGGTAGCTTTGTGAGCTCTCAATTTGGCATTATAAGGGTATGGTTGATGGCTTTGGTTCTCAAAATAGCATGGTAACTTTAGCTCAAAGATTGTTGATGAAATGGCTTGGGATGGGATTCAATTTATAGGCTAAGGGGTAGAGGGATGGAGGGCTTAGATGCAAGGATGGATGAAGGCTTAAGGAGGGCTAGGATGCACTCAAAGGAGAGCACATGGATTGTGCTTGTTTATCACCAATGGGAAGGTGACACTTGTCACAAGGAGGATGAGTGTGAGAGGGTAGGGTAAAGGGTTGGTTAAAGGCATGATGAGTGGGGTTGAGTATGTAAGAGGGATGTAAGAGGAATGAGTGTGGAACAGGGAAGAGTGTGTAAGATGGATGTAAGAGTCATGAGTGGGCTTGTAAGAGTCTTTTATATTTTGTAAGAGCACTCATGACTTAGTGGTTGGGTTTTTTGAGGGGAGACTTTGGTTTGGATTAGGAAAGTCTTAAACTTGTTTAAGGAATGTGACAACATTAGGGGGTGGATTAGGCTTGGGTTTAGGATTAGATTAGGGATGTTAGAGATGTGCAAGTGGATGGCATTAATGAAGGTGGGTGAGTTAGTGGCTAAGCTTGGTTAGTATGGGTGGATGGGGTGGATTAGGCTAAATGGAGGATTAGAGATAGGTTAGGGGTTTTTGAATTTGAGGATTTCATTTATCAAATAGATTTATTTAATAAATGGGGATTTTTGGAATTAGATAGGAGAAAAGGATTTAATTGATAAATAATAGATTATTTGATTTATCAATTAGGACTATAGATGATTAATTAAATTAATCAACTAGGGGATGACAAAGGATTAATTAAATAGGAATTTAATTAATGATGCCTTTAGAGATGGCTAAATTAGATTACCAAAGCAATGTAATCAAATTTAGGTGTCTACAGTAATTAACAAGATTAAATGTCTAACTACACTTCTATCTAGTATCTAGAAACGGTGATACCAATAAACAAACACCAACTCAAAGACTAATTGAAAGTGTACTAGTTTGGCTCTAAGTCCTATTTGTATAATTTATAAGAAAAACCTTTACCATTGGGGTACAAAGAATTCCATAAGTAGGAAAATTCTAACTCTTTTTCATGATTTTGAGATGGTAACATATGCTATAGTCAAAGATTCTAGTCTATGTATTACCACAACCACTCCTAATCAAAACTTTGACTCTAATTGCTTCTTAACTCACTATTATTCATTATTTAATACACAATAATAACATGAGTCAAAGATAATTGGCACAAATTATGTAATCAAAGCTTCTAATTTTCTCTATCACAATTACTTCTAGTCAAAACTTTGAATCTAATTGCTTCTTTTATTCACTTTTCTCCCAAATTGGTACTATACAATAAAAATTATGCTTGCACAAGTTTTCTAGAAATTTATTGTATACAAAAAAATATTATTATAACAATAAGGGGGGGCTCATTTATCTAGGCAAAGGAGTTGAGAAAAAAAGGGAGGAAAAAGTGGTATCAACTCAGCCAACTTTGACTCGATCAAACTAGGTGAGAGAAATTATTGGATTACATGTCATAAGGATATGTAATCAAATTACATGTAATTACATAATTTCATGCAATTCATTTTCTATAACCATAAACATAAAAACACTTAAAGAAAAAGTTGAGGTTGTTGATTTTGATTGAATCAATCCTCTACATTATCGACAAAGACCTTGTACTTGATATAAGGAAACTTGCAACAAAGAATATAGCTCTATTTCCATATAACCCATAATAGATCATAAATAAACATGCAAGAGAATAAACGACATACCCACAAAAATTGTGACCCAATATATACCCTGGGAAACCCTCATTGAGCGAAAAACCCAACCTCCAAAAGCATCCATCACCATGTATCATTTAGAAAAAATACCATTGTAATACAACCATGGAAGCCTTCAAAGCCATAGCCACAACCAAGAAATCTATGTGAACAAGCATGAATCCATCCATCCCATGCCAAGCTTCCAACCTTCACAAATGCTCCCTTGGCTAACTTGTCAAGCTTTGTCCTACTCGATTCTTTTCCTTTTTGCCTTCTGTCTTCCCACATCAAAAACTACCCGTGTTGCTACTTATATAGTAGCAAGTCCCACAAAAACACTAAGTGGTATTACATAAACCATGTGCTACATATTGTAATGACCCAATATTTATATTAAAAATTTAATTTTTTTCCTCAATATTAAATAATTACATGAAATATTATCAGAATGTTACAATACAACTCATCATGTATATCCCATTGGAATCTTTACATGTTGCATGTCCATCTAAGTGCTCCTAAATACAACATTACATAATAGGATAAAATAATATAGTATAATGATATTATGCAATGTGTGCAACACCCATTATCTCAACACTTGATGATACAATCCCAGATGATCATAGGATCAGGAGTTCTTGTATTTCATGCCACTAAATTCACCTTCATAATCATTATGCTATGTATTTTAATATCCTCTATATCTTTTTGATGAATTTCCCATTGTCATTTGAAATTTTGATTTGACTAAGATTTTTCTCGTTTGAGTTGTCATGAATTCTCCTTTGTAGATTGATACATTATGGGTTCTCTAGCACCTTGAAAACCTTCTCAATGGTGTATATATAAAATTAAAAAAAACCTTCCATCAAAACCTTTAGTATTTAAATTTTTATTTTTATTTTGAAGAAAAGTAATTGACACACTCCCAGATGAACTCAGGTTCTTGGAAATCCATTAGGGCCCTTTTAGTTGCCGAATTTGGAATGGAATTAGAATTTTGAATTCTAAAAAAATTGTAATTCGATATTTGGGTTGGCATAATTGGAATTGGAATTAGACAAAATGATAATATGGTATGCCCATTTAACCCTTAAACCTTGGATTTGATCTTCCATCTAAATAGGTGGAATTGGTGGTATTCTCCTTTTAATTCCACTTTTATACAAAATGAGCATTGCACAACAATTAAAAATGAATTTTTATTGAGGTCTGAATGACCTATGTTGTTTCCCACTCAGTTCTTGGGTATTAATATTCATAGCACACTTTGCTTCCTTACATTTTTCACCCACCTCTAGTTTTTCCTGCCTCCAGTTATTCTTGCCTATGGTTACTCTATGCAAGTATTTGCTTACTTGAAGTTTGGGTTCTTTCTCTCTCATTTGGTCTTTCTGATCGACAAGGTGACATAAAACTATCCATTGGCAGTAGTAGAAAAAGAGGGCATTAACATCGGTCAACTCTGCATCGAATCTGAATCTGTTTTCTTGAAGTTTGTCAATACCATTCTCTCTCCTGAAATGTTTTTTGGTTTCCCTTTTTATGGACTTGTGGTCTTTCATTATCTAGAATTATGCTTTTTCATCTTTTTCTTGAGCTTCAGAAGGATTTTATTTTGTTGGTCTGTCATTAGGGTCTTTGGGTCTTTCATTTCAAGTTTGATAATGATTTTATTTTGTTGCAGATAAACTATCCATTAGAAAAAGGGGGCATTGACATTGGCTGACTCCACATCAAATTTGAATCTTCTTTCCTGAAGCTTGCCTATATATGCCCTATTATGTTTAACATTTTTTTTGGTTGACCTACTTACTATTCTTTGGGATTTGTGGTCTTCTGTTTATCTAGCATTATACTTTTTCATCTTTTTTTTGAGCTTGAGAAGGACTTTATTTTGTTGGTATATCATTAGGGCTTTTGGGTCTTTCATTTCAAGTTTGACAATAATTTTATTTTGTTATAGATAGAACATGGGGAAACAACAAAGGAAGCCAACATCCAGTCTTTCCATCTTCAATCTAGCAATCCAGTCATTCTTTCCAGGTAAGCATTTGATTAGTTTTTCATGGCTTTGCATTAGTAGTTTGAAATATTTCTTAATTTCTATTAATGGCAGTTGTTTTCGATTTGTGGCTATAATTTTTTGTATGATCTGTAGTAGCCAGGTAAATTGTGGATTATGGAGTAACTTCACAAAGCTTTTCCCTATTTTGAGAGTAGAACTACTTTTACATTCCTATAGTCTGATTTTTTCTCCTTTTATACCCTCTCATGAAGATTCTGATCTTTTCCTATTTTATCTAAAAGTGATATAGTTTGCATATGTAGTCTATCACAACATATATGACCTCTTTGTTATTTTCACATACAACATGTACCTTCTATGTAAGGGCTCTCTTGAAAGCCCTATTTCTGTGGTTTTTATAGTGCCTTCTAGTAAATATATTTCAATTCAAAATTTATATTCATTAACTAGTACCAAAAGATATTCCCCACATGCACACTCTTTTGCTTCAATTGAATACCGATTCTTAAAAATTTTTGGGTTTATTGAGAAAGTGTAATATGGAGTACCAAGAATAAGGTTACACAATATAAATTTTGAAGAAATATCTTAACAGTTAAATAGAAATTGAAAGTTGAGTCAATGGGCCTGTCAGCTCATAGTTTTTCTTTAAAAAGTTAAAAGAGTAAGCCTTTCAACTAACATGGGAGGCTTCAATTTGGTTCAAATATTGTTTCCTATTCTAAAAAAATTTTCATATCACTCATTCTTTGCATTTCATTCTGATTTCATAACAAATTTGTTAAAGAACATAAGATGTAAAAATTGGCTATGGAATGCATATGCATCTCATTGATTCTTTACATATAATTTTGGTTTCATGGAAAAATTGTAAATTTTATTTCATTTGCATTTCCCATCATATCACCAAGATGAGGAAAATGTATACTTGAGCATATTTTTTTGTAGTTGTGAATTATGTGAAGAGACTAGTTGCTGAAATTTAATATCTTCTACATGATAGGGTTGTGATGTGTAAATGGTATAATTAGTGGTGTTTCTTTAGTGACTAAACAGATTATTAATTGTATTTTAGTAATTTAATAGATCTAATGAAATGTGTATTCACATTATGTTTAGGTTGCTGATGGATCTACTAAAAAATAAAATCATTCTAGGACACGTTGCCAGGAAGAGAAGAGTCAATTGTGCTCTTGTAGTTGGTCTAGTTGCCTTTGCTGCATCTATAATAGTGTCTGCATCAGAAGGTAGAAGAGAAATAAGTAAGTGGAAAAGAGGTGAGATTCCCTTTTATAAATTTATTATCTATTCAAATGACACTAATTTTCATGATCAAATTCGAATGAGCAGAGGAGCCTTCTTTCATCCAGCAACAATTCTTAGGGAAAAAGGAAGCATCACAAATATGGTGCACTTAACGTTGGAAGAATAATTTGTGATGTTCCTCCATACCCATAACTTTGGCCACTTAAGAGAGACAATCAGTCGATATTTCCATAAAGTTTTGATGACAATCTTGGCACTCCATAGTGATTATATTTTGCCACCTAGTCTAACCACTCCCCCATGAATTAGTGGGAAGGATCGTTTCGATCCATACTTCAAGGTAGATATCCTATCAATAAATTTTTAATTTTCTTCAATATGGATCCTATAATTGCATGTTTGTTTGATTATAATTTTTTCTATTGTAGGATTGTGTGGGAGCAATTGATGGAACTCATATTCCAGTCACTGTTGATGTTGACACTCAAGCTCCATATCATGATAGAAAAGTTAACTTGTCACAAAACATTTTGGGTGTGTCTTCATTTGACTATAAATTTCAATACATCCTTGCTAGATGGGAAGGGTCTGCTATAGACAATTATGTTCTAGCATCAGCTCTTGCTAGATCCGATCCATTAGTGGTACCCCCGGGTATGTCAAATGGTTTTATATTGTGATGCATATAAAAATTATTACAAAGTTATATTAATATACTTTTAATTGAATGTAGGTAAATATTATTTGGTCTATGTTGGATATCCAACGTACCTAGATTCCTTGCACCTTATTGTTGCACCTGTTACCACCTAAAAGAGTTCTCAAGAGACAACCCCATAAACACTCTTGAAGAGTTGTTTAACCACTGTCACTCCTTGCTTGGGAATGTAATAGAACACACATTTGGCATTTTGAAGAAACACTTTCCTATCCTGAGGCAAGCTACATCATATCAAATCATGACCCAAACTAATATTGTTTTAGCATGTTGCATATTACACAACTTCATTACCATAGAAGATGGTATTCCTTCTAAAATAGACATTGATGAGAAGATGACCATGAGGGAATACATTTACCAATACTTGAGATATATGGGATGACTCAACGTGATAGAGAGGATTGGGGGAAGTTTAGAGATGACATAGCCAAAAGGATGTGGGATAATTATAGATCTCGATGATGTTACACTTTTATTACTAGCTTGTGACTTTTGTTACATATATTTTCTACTGTATGAGCAAATTTTCAGACTCTAGCATGAAACATGAATGTTGAGGAGTTCATATTGACATATTGTTGATGTCATGGAATTTATTTATATGAAATGTTTTTTCACTATAGCTATACCATATGTCATTTCCTATACTTTGTCTAGAATAATACTACCTTTCTAGTTTGGTTAGATTTTCATATCTGCAAAGATGATTGTTGGCTGGATTAAATACTACATTAGTTGCATAATACACTAAACATGATCTTATTAAGTTTCCTCTAGGATTTTACAGCCAGTATCTATTAATGATTTATATGCATGGATAAGAATAGAGTTTTTTTAATCCTGACAAGTCCAATTGAGAAAAATGCTATATGCTTTCTATAGGATTTTACTATGGTAAGAGTTTAGACAGTGAAGGTGGGATTCCCTAAAACCTGATTGTGTGATGTTGCTTGATTCTTAGCTCCCTCTGTTAGATCCATATCAATGCTCCTCTATATTTCAAACCTTGGTGAATAAGATCTGGTTTTTCATTCCAACAGATGTCTTCCAAATGATTTTATGTTATGTACGAGTTTTTTTTCTATTCAATATAGAAGCATGAGATTGTACTGATGATTCTTCATCAAAGAGTTAAAGACTAAGAGATGTCCTTTTAGAACATGGTGTAACCATGACTAGGGAGGAAAATTAAAGTCAATGCTTTAGGAATTTTAATAGAACATCAGTGAGAAGACTATGCTTCTCATCTTAGTTACAAAAATGAGTGAATCGAGTAATGTTAATATGATTTATCTTCCACATCAGCAACTTATGACATTAAACTTACTGTCAACTTTGTTTGAAATAATTTTTTTAGGATTCCACTGTATCAAGCCTCTCGGCTTAATTAGAATATATGCAATGATATCATTCATTTGATATCGGTGTTGCCCATGGTGAAGGTGTCAGTTGAGATGTAGGGCATCAACTTCCCCACCTTGATATCATTACTATTTTTCTCTATGCAGGATATGCAGAGATCGTGTCTATTCATGTTGGGCCTCTAACAAGAGCTATTCATTTTGTTCTTCTTTCTTAGATTTTTCACATGTATGAATAGGAATATAGTAAATATGAGAGAAACTTTAAAATCTCTTTATAAAAACATCTAATTAATAATCAACATAAGATGCATATATATGATTACCAAATCTACAAATAGTTGATGGTAACAAGTATGATAGCTAGTTTAAGCTTAGTTGTCTTCACAAATAATAAAATGGCATTGTCATAAAATGGTTCTTGAGGATCACTCTCATAAAGCAGAAATGATAAAATGACATTCTTATAAAACATAATGATATAATTCAAAAACATGTTTGATGACCATTCCTTACAATAAGTAGATTAGTCAAACTTTAGGAATATGTAAAATTTTGAAAACTGATCAAGTTGTATTAATTCTTCAAGTTAAAGTCATCTTCCTTTTGCTAGATTTAGTATGCATTCCTGGGCTAGCATAGTCATCCTGATCTTTATCTGCATCAATAATCACAACATGCCTCTCCATCCTCCTCTCCTATCTTTGAATGAGGCTTTCATACATTTAAGATTATGCTCCAAGATCTTTCTCAGTGTGTCTTCTATCTTCTAGGAACCTCATTTTATGATTTTTAGTAATGTATATCAATGTTTAGAAATGTGTGGTGCCATTGATTGGTTTTACTATTACATAGTATTTTTTGGTTGGTAGTAAATATGAATAATGGGGTATCATTCATTGAGTAATAGAAAAGGTATTTCATGAGAGATTTTTGAATTGGATTGTATTATTAATTACTTCTTGACAACTTTTTACCTTTGGATCCTCGAGATCTGTTAGTCTGATATGTAAAGAAGCATGGTGTGATATGGGAGATTTATCTAGCTATGATGCACCTAATGTGAGCATATAGAAAATTTATGGGTTGGTGGTCCAATTTAATTGCATTGCTATGAACAATGTGAGGATTGATAGGTTTTTTGTCTAAGATTTATTAGCTTGGATGCTGCAAATGTAAAATTTTCTAGGTTGTTCCAATTTAGGTGCATTGTTGTGAACAATGTGAGGATTGGTAGATTTGTCTGAGAGATTTATCATAGCTTGGATGCTCCAAATGTGAAAATTTCCAAGAAATTTCTAAAGAATGTGAAAATGGGAGTGTATGCCTTTAATCCTAGCATAATATATTCTCATTATATAGATTTTCAAGTAGAGTGAGTAGTATAGCTTTAGCATGGCTTTACATAGTAGATTTTCATAGGGTTTTTAGTGATGTCCACAAGTATTGACTATGTGAAGCCATTGGTATGTTTTCAAAATGATGGCTGGAGCATTCCAAACATTGCAAATGTAGCCTATTTTAAGAGATTTTAAATTTGGTGTATTGTTTCCTAAGATCCGTGGTTTGAAACATTATAGAATAATACTACCTTTTAGTTTGGACCCATTGTGAGATAGTCACACCTATCTTATTTCTTTATTTTTTGATATGAACAATCTATGTTCTCAACCATATTGAATGCTAGTTCTAATTGACCTAATTGATGGAGTATAACTACTCTATCTATTTTCTTCAGCATTGTTCATGTCATACACAACACTGCTGACGAGCGTGGAAAATAATAATGTTGAAGTTGCTCAAACACCTTTGAATTCTTCCAAGAAAGTGTTTTGGAAGCCATACATGGAGTGAAGGTTTTTGGACTTTCTCCATGAACAAATCACTCTCAGATGGAAAGGTGAGGGTGGATTTAAAAAAGAAGCATGGACTGCCATTGAACAAAAGTTCAATGTAGAGTTAAACATGAACTTGTCTAAGGACAATTTCACGAACAAGTTGAAAACCTAGAAGCAAGGCTACAAAATAATGAAAGAGCTTAAAGGTACTATTGGCTTTGCTTGGAATGAATCAACGCAGTCTATGGATGTGGATGGTAGTGTTTGGGAAGAACTCTTGAAGGTAACATGCTCATTCAAATATTTTTTCCTTATTTAAAACCAAATTATTTTCAATGAAGGTCAAATAGTTAATTCAATCTTTATACCAACATGTAGAGGAGGGAGTTTTAAAATGATAGAGTCTTCAAAAGGCAGTCTTTCCAATACTACAATAATTTATCCTTGATTGTGGGTAATGATATAGCTGAGGGTGCAACAATTGCCATAGCACAAGAAACTGAAGAAGGACGCAATATGGATGAGACTATAGATCTTGATGATGATTATGGGGATATACATACACCTATTAGTACTGATGCTGGTTTGGATGATGTGGATATGAATATTCCTATGTCCAACTAGTATAGTGCAAGAAATGGAAAACATGCTCATTCAGCATCATCATCAAAGAGGCCTAAGAGGAAGAAGGCTAGTATGGCTAGTTCTATGGATGGGATGTCTCATTCAATAGATAAGCTAAATTTTGATAGATAAGCTAAATGAGACCCTGCTTCAGCCTCAACTTATTGAATTAGTTGAAGAGCATAAGGTAAAAGACTTGCAAGATGTCTATGCTACACTCAAAGCCACTAGTGAACTTTGTATTAGTGCTTTGATTGCAACATTTGACACCTTTGTGGCTAATCCTAATAGAGCCAAAGGGTTCTTGATCATTAATGAAGAGGAGAGAGCAGAATATGTTCGCATGAAGTTTCCAAGGCTATAGTACCTTTTATTTCACATACTTTTATGACTAGTTTTATAATTGTTTAATGTTGCAAATTTGGTGATTAACATTCCATTTGATGGTTATAGAACCTATGTTTTTGACAACTATTTGTCAGTAATTTTGGATTTGGATATATAATATATATTTTTGAAGCTTCTTTTAAATTGGATCTGGATTATACTCGCAACTAAAATGAGATGTTAGCCTCTATTGAAGAGCATGAATGTTAGTAGCCTATGTATGCATATATTGGAATCAATTTGTTAGATGCTAACCCTAGATTTATACTGTGCTACTTTGCTAGTCATAGTTCTGTAACTTTTCAATTTATATGAGTGATGGTGACCTTATGTTGATAAATTTTTCTTGGTGATTGTATGTATTAGTTGTGATAGACCTATTAAACGTATTAATGGTCATAGTTCTATAACTTCTCAATTTATATGACTGATGGTGACACTATGTTCATAAATTTTGCTTGGTGAGTTATAAGTATTAGTTGTGATAGACCTATTAAATGTATTAAGATTTAGTGTTGTGCTACTTTTCTGTTCATAGTTCTATAACTTCTCGATTTATATGAGTGATGCTAACACTATGTTGATAAAATTTTCTCAGTGAGTTGTAAGTATTAGTTGTGATAGACCTATTAAATGTAATTAAGATTTATGTTGTGCTACTTTGCTGGTCATAGTTCTGTAACTTCTCAATTTATATAAGTGATGCTAATCCTATCACATTCCATTTGATGGTTATAGAAGCTTTAAGACTATCATAATAGAAGCAAGATTACTTTATTCATCTCAAATTCTATCATTATAGAATGGAGCATATTCTAATATTTTTGTTATAAAAGTGCTAGTGCTATTTTTGCTGTCCAATCTTGGTGTAAGGTGTAGGTGTTTTATTAAATAAACTTTGTTATTTCTTTTGGCCATGGCTATTGTTTTGACAGATCTTCCATGAATTTGAAGCCACTTCTAGGCTGTTTGAACCTGAAAGAAACTTGTGTTCACCCTTTTGTTGAATACATGTCACCACAAGAGTAGATTTTCTTAGAGTTTTTTGGGTTCAAAAATTGTACTTCTCTTGCATTTTTGGCTTTTCTCCTTATCATTTGTGAGCACTTTTGCTATTTTTTTAGAAAAAAAAATGAAAACCTTTTTTTAAATCAAATTTTTGAAGTGATCCCATGCATATAACTGCTCCTTTGTCTTTATAGCTGCATGAAACTTTTTTGATCTTACCAATTTATTGATATAGGATACATGGTTGTGTATGATGTGCCAATTTATGAATGCCCATGTGGTGCTAGGCCATGTCTAGTAAAAGTATCACACACAAAAAAAATCTAGGGTGTCAATTTTGGAGTTGCCCTTATAAAATGAAGGTTATTAATGACATGCTATATATTATATCTTTTAAATTAATGACATGTAATCTCTTTGATATGAACTAATGTTGATTTTTTATTGTAGGGGAATGATGGTTGTGGATATTTCGAATGGTTTGATGTCCTCTGTGCAATTTCACATGATGAAGGAACTGAGGGCAAAATGCATAAGGCACAAGAGGTGGGCAAGCTTGGCATTGCTTCAGTCAAAGCTGAAAAACAAGATCAAGGAAACAAGTGTAGAATGTGTAAGGCCCATGAGGCTAAAATAATCTTTTTACGCAGCCTTCTATGTGTAATTATTGGCCTTTTATGTTGGAACAATATGTGACAATGACCTTGCATACAGATAGTTGGCAAATTATTTGTAATTTGATGATAATTTATAAAATATATTTTGTTTTGTATGGAGTTAGTATTTTCATTGTCACATTTTCAAACAAGTGAAAATGATATATTGAAATACATTTCATTCATGTTAAAAAGCTTAATACTCATAATTTGGTTTTATATCTTTTGTTTGCTTGTGTGAAGGGAAAACTCTATAGACTGTTCAAGTATTGAATTTTCCTTTTTCTTTCAACTTTTTTGGTGGCTCTCTCTATTTGTTTAGTTGGGGTAGTTCAATTTCAGAAAGCAATAAAATAAATATACAACAACCATGATTCAAACTTTATAACTATTGGCTACAATAGATGTTGTATATAAAAGAAAAGATTGGCAAGTTATTTATAATGTAATGATTTATGTAATATATTTTTTTGGTATGGGGTTAGTATTTTCATTGTGTAACATGGTTTTAATATAATAAATTAAATCACATTTTGTGAAAATGATATATTATAAATATATTTCATATGTTAAAAAAATAAATAAAAAAGAGAATGCTTATTTTGGCTAGTATTCCAATTCCACAATGTGCAACGAAACAGAGGAAATGTGTATTCTCATTAGGAATTCCTAGTCAACCAAACAATCTGAAATCACAATCTAGATTCCAAATACTAGAATCCCAAAGTTAGCATTCCGAATACCAATGCTTAATTTATATTCCAGCAACCAAACGGGCTCTTAAGAAAATGGAGAATAAATGAATTGCTGCTTCCTAAGAATCAAAGCATATCTTTTTGATGGGATGTATCTATTCTTTGAAGAATTTCTAACATATCTTGAAGAGTGTGCCACAACATTAAGATGAAATCATCTTCCAATGGGATTAGATCCATGAGAACTTTGAGATTTTAGTTATAATGACAAGTCCATGAGGGATGACTATTAAAAGTATGCATTAGACACTTACGGAACACATATGATGAATAGAAATGAGTCAAAAATCATATATGTTTGGATAGAAATGGCCAAATTTATACTCTCAAAGATGGATTGCATGTGGGAATGATGGGCTTTTGTAGGCATGGCCAAGAATGAAAGTTAGAATGCATATGAATGTGTGCAAATGGAGACTTTGGTGTTTAAAAGTGTGATCTCTTACCAAAATTGAGTTTTTTGGAGATAATTACATGTAAATCAATTTACTTGTAATTGTTACTTGATGAAAACATGTAATTAAGTTTGAAGAATGGAATTACATGTAAATGTGTATGGATGATAGAACTAAATGTAAGTGGGTTTGGAGGATGTAATTACATATAAATGCATATGGATGTAATATTCTTTGACATGTGTTGGTGAAATATGAAAAGATGTGGTGCACTTTCATGAAAATGTGGAATGTGGAATGTGGAAAGGTGTATAATGCTCTTTCATTCTTAGGAAAGAATCCTCATGTTTCTTCCAAACAAGCAAGTAAAAAATAAGAAAAACTATGCATAAAATGAAAAACATACCTTTGGTTTTTTACTCAAAAATGGCAAAACATCAAGTTGCTCTCCTACATGAAATTTTGAAATTGGAATTTGGGGAATTTTCAAGCATTTTAAAGTAGAAGCTTTCATCTTATATAAAGGAAATTGCAAAATACAAGGCACATCTTTGAACAAGTGTAAAATGATAAGCCAAAATATGCAATAAAATAGTAAAGATTGAAAACTTCAACTTACTTGGAGCTCAAAGAGTTAAATACAAACGATTAATAGGCTTGAGTGATTGTCTTTCCTCCAAATTTGAATTTCCAAATATATCCTTGACCTTTTAAATGCTTGAAAATGATGGCTTTGAATGATCAATGCATGAGACATTTTTGTATGAAAATGATAAAAATACAAGTTAAAAAAACCCATGTAATACAATAATGTTTTGATGTAATGCATGTAGAATGATATTTTTGGGAAAACCATTTTCCCTCCAAATACACAGTTATGGGTCATGTTTGATGCCCTTGGTAAAAACCATGATCCTCATACGCCAAATCTTGCATCAAAACTCCAAAATGACTTCTCCATTTGCAAACATATGGATTGAAAGTATAGTTTTTTGGGCATTTTTAATAAAAATGTGGCCTAAAATGCATATATTGATCATTTTTTACTTGTGAATACAAAAAACATCTTCCCTAAATTCTAAAAAATGGATCCAAATGCAAAAATGTAGCTCCAAACAGAAAAATGTAGATGCAAAACCCAACTTTTTGGGCATTTTAAAGCAAAAAAACATGCCCTACAAAAAGAGTGTTTGAGTTGTTTTTGGCTTGGGAATGCAAAATCATGGTCTCCAATAACATTTACATATGTTGAAATTCCAAATCACACTCTCTTGGAGCCTTTACATATTTAAAATAAATGCATTTAGGGAGTTAGAAAACAAATCACACTCTTGGAGACCAAATGCATGAACTCATTTGCATGTAAGTGGAAAGAAGTGAAAATCACACTCTCTAGGCTTCATCACACATTTTAAAAACAAGCAATATGTAATATGCATTTGGAAATTTTGGCCTTAGAAGGAAACGTCATGGACTCTAAATGCACTTACATTTGACACTTAACTTGTAAAAGACCAATTTCATACAAATTTCATTGTTGGAGTTCTATTACATGTTTTAAAAATATGTTTTACATGCTTAAAAGTACCTTTCTAGTGAAAATCACACTCTTGGGAGCCCTTTACATGTAAATGGGTTGCAAGTTGTATTTTTACAATTTAAGTGATCAATTAAGTTTATGCTTAATTAATTTTTGAGGAAATATCACTTAATTGGGTAAACAATCATGTTTGTACTATATAATTTAATATATCATGTACAAATATTATTTCAAAAAGAAATATTTAACTGATATGTTTTAAATAAAACATAAAGTAACTCAAAATCAAATCAAACTATATAGTTAATAAAGCCCCTTAAGTGAAAATTTTAGAAAGTAACTCAACATGGAAATATAACATAAATTTCTCTATAGTCATTTAAGTGATAAAGTAACTCAAAAACATAATATAAAGTGAATTTATATTATATATTTTTAAAAGTGAATGTCAATGATAAAATATAACATAATATTTTAAATTATGAATTTGCATCAAGGGGTCCACCTATTGGGCACTAATGTTGGAAACTTAAGAATTATTAAGAGGAGGGGGGCTGGTGATTTAGTTATCCAAGGTCCAAATGTACAAATACAAATTTTCAATATTGCAACTTATCCTTATGCATGCATTGACCTTTCAATACATGAAACATATGCATATTGTTGTCCTATCTCAAAATAACTTTGCAAAAATGTCAACATGTAAAACCACAAAATCAATCGCACATTTTGACACAAGGATTTTACATGAAAACCCATTTGGGAAAAACCACCTGTAACATGCTACCAATTTTCACTCTCTTGAAGTGATCTCTATGAGGAGCCAACCCTATGAAAGGTTACAAAATATAATGTCAAATGTGACCTAGTTAAAGGATTTCAATCACCCTATTAGGAGTGAGCCTTGTTAGAGAAATTTAGAACATTCCATTAGAATGTCACCCTATTAAAGGATTTACAAATGACTATTAGGTAAACCTTAATCGAAAGCATTTATCTAGATTGATTCAATGATTAGAAAGTAGTAGTAGGACTTCATCTGATAATAAAACTCAACTCACTTGCATATTACAGATCTCACATTCAGTCCTCCATTCTACTTGGTATTCATACCCTTCATCTCTAATTGCTTGTTCACCCTTCAAGCCTTCAACCTCTTAAGCCTTCTTGCTTTGTATGCCAATAGTAGACTCTTCTATTCATCCACCATATAAAGTGACATCCTAGACATTTTGTCTTCCTTAAGTTCTTGCACATGATAACTATTGTTTCTGGTATGTTATTTCTATAAATAGAGAATTTAGGTCTTTTTCTGCTTAACCATAATCATCCATTCTAGGGTTAGGTAACATTCAATGAATCTACCCATTTTTCCATTTTAGTCCCTTCTAGAAAATTCTTCTATAATCCTCTTTTAATTTGCCTCAAATGGTTTATCTTGAATTTTTTGCCACCATCTCATCATATAAATCTTCCACGCTCACACAATTCAAGAAATCAACTTTCTTGGCTCAGATTTGTTAAATCTTTGATTAAAATATTTTTACTGTCATTGGACATCCACATTGTTCACTCAACAATAACAATCTTCTGATTCTCGACCAACATTGAGTTGCTCGGTATCAACTAATTATTCCTTGCTCGGTCACTACTATCATTTCCCTAATGCTCGACACATACTATTTTTTGATACTCGACACATATTGAATTTTTCTCAACCTAAACTAAGTTGTCTCAGATTGCATTGTTTGCTTGGCCAGGCTTGGTAGACACTTTTTATGAAACACTTCTTCTAGGCTTAGCTAAAGTAACCATTCACTTTAGCCTTAAGTAGATCAAGAGTAAATAATATCATCAATGTATTTCTTGGTTTTAGTGCACCTTTTATACACCAAATAACTCAATATTTCTCTAGTTTCTCTTGTTATCCTTTCTTATCAAATCCTCTTTATCAATCAAAAAAATGAAAGCAATTAGACCAAAGTAAGAAATTGTCTCACCAAAAGTAATAGGTTTGACATTAGTGACAAAATAATGATTATTCTATGATAGTTGCATCAATATTCTTCACTTCAACAATCTCATTTCAAAAATCTCCCTCTTTGGCATTCATGGAAAACAAATACCAACTACAATACCAAAAAGAAACTTTATACCTTGTATTGAAATCTCTCCCTTTATCAATATGCGTGCCTTCATCCGATCTCTAATCTCTTCCTCTAATTTCTCTATCAACATGTTTTTAGTAAGCTCTCCCTCTTTCTATTATATCTCCCTTAGCTTTATATCTCCCTCTTTGACAACAATGCCTAAGAATTTTCATCTATACATGAAGATATAATCAATTCAGGTTCTCTAGCTATCACCTTGTATGTGACTATAAATCTTTTGTTTCAATTCCATCCTTACTTCAGGAAGGTCCTAAAGTAAGATCCACTACATCAAGTTGTAAAATATATCACTCAAGTTAGTTGATGCATGGCACTACTCTTGCTTCTTAAGTATCTTTGAATAGGGGTATAACCCTTAGTTTACATATAAGATATTCATGTACATCCTTAGGTAAAGATTTTTTGAACATATTAGCTATCTATTCTTTTGTACTCACATATTCCATTCTCACTTCTTTGTCTTGAACCAATTCTCTCAAATAATGATACTTGATTGCAATTTGCTTTATCTTTTTGTGCATCAAAAGGTTCTTCGATATATTTATAGCTCTTGTAATGTTACAATAAGATACTACAGGTTCAATTATTTCATCCTTCATTCCTTTGAGTAACTATTTGATCCATACCACATTTGTGCAATTTACTTTAGCAGCCACATATTCAGCTTCAATATTAGATTGTGATATAGAATTTTATTTTTTACTGGTCTAGGTGACCAATCTCTTTCCTAAGAAAAATGTTCCTTCACGTGTACTCTCTCTGTCATCAATATTTCTAGCCCAATCAACATCAGTATAGGCTCTCAAGTCAAAGTTGTCACTTTTCTTCTTGTATAGACCATAGTATTCTATTTCTTTTAGGTATCTCATGATCCTTTTAACAACCATTAAATAATTCTCCTTAGGATTTCCAGAAAACCTCACAACAATCCCAACAACTAATTCAATGTCAGGCCTACTATAAACTACATATTTCAATTTTCCAATCATAGACTTGTACAATGTTTGATTTACTTTAGTAGAATCATCAATTTGGATAGTTTGTGTCCTACCAGGATAGGAGTACTAGCAATTTTTGAATCTTCCATATGAAAAGTTTTCAATATTTCCTTCACATACTTAGACTGAGTGATGTAAATACCATATTTTGTTTGATATACTTGAAATCCAACAAAGAACTTTATCTATCCAAACATAGACATCTCAAACTCTTCCTTCATTTCATTTGCAAATGTCTAGCATAATGAATTTTGTCCTCCAAATATGATATCATCAACAAATATTTTAGATAGTAAAATCCCTTTACCTCCTTCTATCTTCAATTATAGATTGTTTTTATCATTAATCTTCTCAATACCAATCTTCACAAGATAGTTGTGAATCCTCTCATATCATGCTCTTGGAGCTTTCTTCAAACCATATAAAGCTTTGTGCAATATAAATACCATGTTCTTATTGTTTAGATCAATAAATCCTTTTGGTTTTTCTATGTAAACCTCCTCTTCTAGTATACCATTCAGAAATGCAAACTTCACATCCATTTGAAAAACTTTAAAACCTTTATATGCAAAGTATGTAAGAAGATTTCTTACTCCTATCAATCTTCCAACTAGGGAAAAGATCTCTCCATAGTCAATTCTTTCTTCTTGTGCATATCCCTTGCAAACTAATCTTTCCTTACTTTTCGTGAATTCATTATTCTCATCTAGTTTTTTTCTATACACCCACTTGGTTCTAATCACATTCTTATTTTTTGGTCTAGGTAGTAGAGTCCATTTTTTGTTCTTCTCAATCTAATCAATCTCTTCTTTCACAGCTTTACTCTAGTCTTCATCTTCTAATGTATACTTGACTGAATTAGGCTCATGCATACTTAAAAAACATGTATAATTTCTCAACCTATTCCTTGTCATTGGTCTAGCTTCTTTATCTCCAATAATTTGTATAGTGGATAACGTCTTCTAACATAATTTGACAATCTTAGTTCATCACTTCTTTCTACAATGGGTCTGTCAACTTTAGTCACTGTGCACTTCTCTATCAGATAATTTGACATTCCTTTCATGTACATTGATCTCAATATTAGAATGTACTTCATCTTCTATCTATAACTTAGCTCTTCATTGCAACTTGACATCCATTGTATGTGACTCAATAGTCATTGATTCTTGTTGGTTAGCAACTTGGTTTCTAAAATTATCATCATCAATAGACATAACTTCATAGTAGTACATAAAGGTTTTGCATTTTTTAGGTTCCTTCTTTGGCTCATCTTCATGCACTTCTACATATTCATCAAAGTTCACATTTGCACTTTCTACAACTTTCTTAGTGTTAGTATTTAAACACTTATAAGCTTTACTTCTTATGGAATAGCCTAGGAATATACCTTCTTCACTTTTAGCGTCAATTTTACCATTTCCATTGTCCTTAAGAATGTAATACTTTCTTCCAAATACCTTAAAATATTTGACATTGTGTGAGTATCCATATCATAATTCAAAAGGTGTGGAGTTTGTAACTTTCTTGACTTGTAGTCGGTTCAAAGTATAGACTACTATACTAATAGCTTCTCTCCAGTATTTCAAAGCAACATGCTTCTCCATCATGAGTGTTTTAGCACAATCCATTACAAATATATTCCTCCTCATAGCAATCCCATTTTGTCGAGGGGTCCTAGGTACAAAAGTTTGTCTCTTAATTCCTCTATCATTATAGAAGTTTTTAAACTCATTTGATGTAAACTCTCCACTTTATTTAGATCTCAGATATTTCAAGCTCTTGCCAATTTCATTTTCAACTCTTTCTAGATACCATTTAAACATTTGAAAAGTATCTAATTTTTCTTTTAAGAACATTACTATCATCATTATTGAGTAATCATCAAAAAATAGGATAATGTACTTGTCACCTTTGTAGCCTTGCATATTAATTGCTTCACATTAATTAGTATGAAGTAATTCAACAATTCATTTTGAAGTATGAGTCTTAGTTTTAGAACTAGACTTTGTCATCTTACTTAACTAACATTGTTTGCAAATTACATTATCAGGTTTCTTTAGTTTTGGAAAACCTCTTACTATTTTCATCTTGTTGATACTAACCAAATTATCAAAATTTATATGAAATAACCTCTTTCACTATAGCCACATGTCATCAAATTTTACAACAAGACAAGTAGCATCATTCATATCAAGATAAAGCAGATTAGCTCTAGTCTCATCTCCACTTCCAATTAGTTTTCCCTTAGTGTCATAGATCTTATATTTTCTATTATCAAATTCAACTTTACAACTTGAAATATTCATTTGTGATACACTTAATAGATTATTTTAAGCCCTTCCCCATAGTAAGCATTGTCACACATGACCTTATATGTCAATCTTATTGATCCTTTTCCTTTAATCAAATAGGGTGCATCAGTACCAAATCTAACAATATTTCCATTGTAATACTTAAGGATAATGAACTTACTTTTATCTCCATTCATGTGATGTAAACATCCACTATCAATGATCCATCTATCACTTTTGTTCACATAAGATATCAATGTAGCTACCTCATCTTCATCAGAATCATCCTTGATAGAAACATAGATGATTTCATCATCATGATCTCTAGATTGATCACTAGATTCTTCTTTAGCAATGTAACACGCCTTCATTCCCTTGTCCTTTTGGCCTTTGTTACTACCATCATTTCTACGTCTAAATTTTTCTTCATTCTTGATGTTTAACTTATTAGGAAATCTTGTTGCAATATGACCAACCTTATGACAATTAAAGCATATGATAGGTAACTAACCTTTGTATTTTCCTTTGCCTCTATGAAACTTCCTATTCAATATTGCTTCTAGTTCTTCTAGCTCTTCATCATGTGTATCACTGTCACTAGCAATAGGTTTTTCCTTTTTCTTTTCCTTATCTTTAGGCTCTTTTAATGTTAGATTAGCTCTTTAAAATTAGATTCAATATTTTCAGATCTAAAATTATCAAAATTTGAAAGTTCAAAAGTAGTGAGTCTACTAACCAATCCTTCAAGGGTTAGATTGCTATGAGGGGTACACCTTAGTTCTTGTATAGCAGAGACTCTAATAGTGCTCATAGATTGGTAGTAGAGTTCTCAATACTTTTCTGATCATAGTCTCATCTTCAATCTTTCCATTAGATCCTTGAATAGCATTAACAATATCTTTGATCCTTGCACAATATTGGACTATAGTCTCACCTTCTTGCATTCTCATTTCATCAAATTTTCCTCTAAGGCTTTTAGCTTTGGCTCTTAGCACATTCTTCTCTACTCCATAGATCACTTGTAGGGCATCCTACATCTTCTTAGTAGTATCACATCCTTTGATGTCATCAAACTCTTAGTAGCTTAGGTCAGATGTCATTTCTAACATTGTATGATTATTTTCTTTCTTTAGTTTCAATTGATCAGCAGTTGGGGCTCCAGTTGGATCAACATTCTTAGTGGTGATAGTTGACTATGCATAATCTCCAAGACCTCCTAGATGTAGCTTCATCAAACTTTTTCATACAAGAAATTTCTCCTTGTTTAACTTGGGCACCTCCTTTCTATACATCTTTATCTTTAGCTTTAAGTACCTTCAAACTTTCTCTTCAGAAGAACTTGGTTCTCTAATACCAATTGTTGGAATACTTTGAAATAACTAGGTAGGGGGAGGGTGGTTGAATCAATTATCCAAGATCAAAATGTACAAATAAAACTTTTCAATATTGAAACTTATCCTTATGCATGTTACAAATAGGGATTATTGGGGGGGGGGGGGGGGGAGGGTGAATCAGTAATCTACAAACTTTAGTCACCAACTAGATATTATTACTTACTTTAAACCATGCATAACAAAACAATAAAGTAATGCTAAACAGTAATAATAATACACAAATAAATCATGACACTATATTTTGTTAACTAGGAAAACCGTGGCCAAGGGAAACCCCTAGTAGGGATGATACCCACTAGATAATATACTAATATATATGTTCCTTATTAGAGGATAGATCCTATTGGGAGTCAATGAGAAAATTCAATATAACTAGTCCCTGTTAGGAGAATTTGAATCCTTGTTAGAAGATTCCAACCCTATTAGGAGTTGTAGAATAATGTATGCAAGAAGAGCCCACTATCCAAACATGTAATTTCAACTACAAGAAGAGCCTACTACTCAAACAAGTAATTTACTATTAATTTCCTTCCTTTTTTTATCTTTGATCTATAGCTTGATCTTAGATCACTAGATAAAACTTCACATATATTAGTTTCACAAAAGTTTTCTCACTTTGCAATTCATAATTACATAATCATACAAGCACAATTTTTATTGCAAGAAGTCCTTTGCATAAATACCATGCCTTTACATAAATTACTATTGGGTTAGCTAAGACCACAATTTACTTTTCCAAGTTAGAGTAAACATCTAGGATGTCAGCCCTAATTGGACAAGTAATTGTTTTGCAATCAAAACAATTCTTTCTTTTAATTTTGTTGTCTTGCTTTATCAAAACATGATTAACTCTATTTCATATAGTCTATACAAACTTTTGAGGTTGTACACATCATCACCAACATTTATACCATCTCCATGTAACTTTAGTTGACATAATATGATGTTTGCAACATGTTATAAACAAAACAATACATTGTTGTAAACCAAATTCTATACTTAGAGAATTCTTTGATAGCCAAATACTAAGTATCTTTATTTCTGAGGTTTCTTGTCAACATGTACATCATGTGTTGCCATTATGATAATAGTTACATATAATTATTATCCAATTGTCAACAATATCCCCCTTTGGCATTTATGGTAACAAAATAGGGAAAATTAGCTAAGTGACAAAAACAAAAGTAAATGACACCTTACGTCTAATAGTTAAGTGTTTTTACATATGCTCCCCCTTACAATATACTTTACACTTATAATCTCCACATGTATCTCTCCCCTTTGTATCTTTCCAAAAAATGACATGGATATAAATTTCACATGAATCTCTCCCCCTTCGACATCAATGACAAAGGTCAAAATGTCAAGATTCAGTCCAAAACTATCAAAAATTGTGAAAACTGCTATCTTCCCTTATGATGATATTATCTTCATACAATAATAAAAAATAATATTTAGGCTATTCATACCTTTTTTCCATGTCACTTTGGTAGACTCTACTGATGTGAGAATTGCACATAATGCATAAGATGCATTCTTGACTGTATTGATATCTGAATACAAAAAGTTTGTATATGTGTCCTTGGCCTTGGCACATTCTTCTAGCTTCTTCTCAACAAATGATAACTTTAGAGCAATGGATTCTCTGAAATTAGCTGTTCTCCTTAATATTTATTCTTTCTAAAGTTCTAGTTTCTTGATATTGTTGTGAACATTGGCAACTTGACTCTGAATATCATCAACTTTGCTAGATGGGTACTGGATTAAGTTAGATAAAAGTTCTAGCTCATTCATATTTGCCTCTATCTGACTATCCAAATCCTTAGTTAGTTTTTATAATAAGGTACACTTAACATAAAAAAAAATTCCTTCCTGCTAACATTTCCAAAGTTCTTTTATGCATGTATCAAGATTGACTAAGTCATTCTTGATGTTTTGGTAGATGGCACTAAATAGGTTAGCATCATGGGAAATTTGAGCCTTTGCCTCTACAAAATTTAGCAAATTAGTAAACTCTTCATCAAAAGAATTTAGCACTACCTATGCTCTCAATTTAGGATTTGACTCAATATGATGTACTGTCAAAGTACTATGTAATCTATTAATCACTTCCATTAGTGATCTCTACAAAATCTTAACTGTCTTATTCTTCTATAAAAGTTTGGATAAGGATGAAATCAGATCAGTCTGATCATCATCATTGGTAGCCAAACTTGGAAGAGAGATTAGAGTAGATGAACTAGATGATTTAGTCTCATCCTCCTTCTATTTCTTTGTAGCTTCCTTAGCTTTCCTCTCTTCCTCTTCTTTCCTTTCCTCCTCTATTTTATTTCTCTTTACTTCTTCTATAATCCCTCTCTTATCTTCATCTTCCTTTCTTTTTCTATCTTCCTCAAGCAATTGTTGCTTGGCTTCCTCTATCTTTTGCTTTTCAACTTCTATTAGCCTCTTCTCTTCCTTAAAATTTTTCAACTTTTCCTCAACATCTTCCATGTCTGGTACATTTGGTTCAGAACCACCAAATGGATTGGTGTCATCAATGTTAAGAGTAACATTGGTTTGATCAATCTCCTTAGTGTCACCACTTATCGACACTTCTAAAGTTCTAGTAGCTGGAGGAGATGCTACATGTGACTCTAACAACATCTTGTTGATAGCTTCTATAGTCTCCTTTCTCAACTTATCCTTATCACCAACCATAAATAAGAATGGTCTCAACTTATTCCTTAGGTATGGTGCGAGGTTTTTTAGAAATCTGTTAATCTCACCTTTATTATTGGTCTTGCAAATTATCCTTAGCATAGACTTCTAAAGTTCAAGGTCTTCTTCTCCTGCTAGAGTCTTCTTTTCTATGAGTCTCTCATAGACTCTCTAGTCCACTACTCCTTTGATATCCTTCATACTTAGATCATTTGCAATGATATGTCTCACAATAGATATATCAATTTGATCTTTCTCAAAATTATTGTACAGATAATAAAAATTGTTCATCTAAACAAAGTTTCCCTCATTTGCAATTGTTTTTTTTATCTTCTCAAAAGTCAACTTCCATGGTTGTCGAGATTTTTCTACAACTTGTTTAGGTGGAGTCACCTTTTCAGCTTGCTTGGTTTCCCATTCTTTAACCTCTTCATCATCACCAAATTCAATTTTCAACAATGCTTTCTACCTCTTCCTAGGTCTTATAGCCATTTGTTTGACTCTCTTAGTCTTTTTTGACACTACAACAATCAATCTCTCTAATTTTCTCTTGTGTTCACTAGGTTGAACATCAAATATTGTCGCATAAGGAATGCTCTATCTCAAAGTTTTCTTAGCAACTAAAACTAACAAGGGTTGTATGTTCAATACACCTTGTTTCATTATCTATATCATGGCCTCAGATTCATGTTCTATCATTTTGGCCACAAATAATGCCTTCATGATTGACTCAACCTTCTTATGAGATGCCTTCTCCAAGATTGCTTGATGAACATGCTGTGTAATCTCATCATACGTGCCAAACCTATACTCAGCTTGTCTTTCTCTAAATTCAACAACAAGTCAATGTAGCTAATTGCAACATCATCACTCAACTCATAGCTTAAAGGATCCAAAAATATTTTATGAGGTTCTACTGCTTCAATGCATTTATAGGCTGTATCAACTAGAATACATATGTCTTCCTTGAACCTATCCACAATTGTAGGTGAGATCCTAAATCTCTATTTCATCTCATTTTGGAATTTCCTCATAATTAGATTACCATTATCCAATACTTTGTTTGCAGAGTACCTTCTACATATCTCTGTAATCTTTTCCATAGTGCATCTATCACTACTCATTATATCTATTACTAACAAGTAAGGAAATCTCTTTAGTACATGAAATAGTATGTGATTTATTAGTGGTTGGAATATAAATACACCATTCTTTGTTCTCTTGATCTTTTCAAGGTTTTACAAGAATTGCATCCTCAGTATTTCACTCAAATTAACTTGCTCTTTTTCTACACATCTTATAACTTGCATATATAAATTTGTTGAAAGTTCATCTATCTTAGAACTTGCACAAACTGAATAAGCAATAATTCTACTAAGAAATATCACATCATCCTACTTGATGGAGTTGATTACCATGTCTTTCCCATTGTATACTACCTTAGTGTAACTTTTGACTTTCTTCTTAACCATATTTTCATCTATGCATACACTACCTTGTTTGCTAAGACTAGTTACTTCATGAATCAGGTTGGCAAAAATGTCTAGTACATTTTTTGCATCCACAATTTTCCATCATGTATCCTATTCAATATGATTTAAGTACATTCATCTATATCTAGCTTGTGGTAGAAATGATACTTAAACAAATCAAATTCATTTAAGTGATCAAATTTGGGTTTCATACTCATGTCATGGTTAAAGGCTAGTTCCATATCCTTATTCATATATTCACTACCAGTTGACTCAAACTTGCAATTCAAATAATTTTTTATCTCTTCAAGGTAAACTACATTGTTTAGAGTAATACATAATGTAGAGTTAGGGTTTCCATCACTAGGTTTTATAGAAACTACCTTGAGCTTAGATCTTTCCTCATTCTCAACACTGTGAACAAAATACATATCCATGGTCTTTATCAACAATATCTTTTATCAAAAAAAAAATTTGGAAAAAAATTGATAAAATACCTCTTTCTATAAATGAGGTTTTCTATGAAATCTCTCTAACAAGTTTCTTTTGGATGCTCTTTGCTTTGAATGTGTTCACAATGAAGTAAAATTCAATTTTGTACTCCATTTATCCATCAACTTGAAAATTGCATTAATTACCTACTTAACAAATATAAGAAAGATTTTATTTGTGTTCTACAATTAGATAACTTCCCAAACTTGTCTATGTAATCTTTGGATGTCACTTGAGGTATACTATGGCCTCCTTCCATCATGAAAAAAATCCTCAAGAATTTGCATCAAAAAATTCTTTGTAAAAATATACTTTTCATCTCTGTTACAAAATCAACTTTTATTGTAGTACTATTAACTCTAAATTTCATCATAACTTATTTAGATGAGCTCCAAATCACAAGTGAGCTTAGGTACCATCTAAACATGACTGAAAACACCTTTCCCAACTTCATTAGCTCTAATTTGGTCTCTGACTAAAGTTCTCAAATTCTGATGTTGTGAACAAGCTTAATTCAACTTGATTGAATCAAACTCAACAACTGAATTCAATCTTCCTATCTCATTATCTAACTTTTATTTTGAGATTGTAAGAATTTTCCTTAGGGAAATATTCAACCAAGACCGGGAACTCATGCACAAGCACAACAATAGACCAGAAGAGTATGATCAGAGTGATGATATAATATTCATTCAATGTGAAAGTAAACTAGGAGTGCTTATATATAAAGGCCTCTAGAATGGTTCTAGAATGCATAGGAATCAACAAAATGATAAGTCATACAACTAGACACATGCCCACTAGATATGGGTTATCCTCCATTAAGCACAGGAGTAAGTGCAATGATGTGAGGATGAGCCTACAAAGGTGTAGCATGCAAAATAATGTTGTAGACACCATGTGCTAAATTAGCAGTGTGGATAACTATATTGTGTACATGACAATGCAGTTAATTATGCAAACTCTAGTGTTGTAGACATCATGTGTTGAATTAGAGTTGCTTACTCCAGTGTTTTCAACATGACAACTCATAAGAGTATGCAATCTCCTAAGTGTCTCACCTAAGAAATAATAAAATAATGCATTAACCTAAGTACTTAAGTAAAGTCTAAATAGTAAATACGTATTTACACCAACACTGCCCTTACGTGCAACTTAGGGGAATACCCTTAAGCTTACAAAAACTAAGATGAAATGCATAATGGGTCCTAGCTACTAGACCATATTAGGTACCCATGTACATTATGCAATGCAATTTCTCATAAATAGGAACAAGAGGGAAAACCTCATGGGAAAAAACCTCCCCCAAAAAGAGAGATGAAAAAACTAGATGCATGGATGGATGGAGTAATCAAGACCCCCCCCACCATTACGATATACATCAAGTATATACAATAGAGAAATATGAGAAGAACACAATCCCAAAAGAGGAAAAGGTCCCCCCCACAAGAGAGAAGAAGAAGAGAGACAAGGTAGTCCCACCCCCCAGCCAAATGTAGAAAGCTGATCAGTGATAGTTGCTTTGATGTAGAAGCTGATCCAAGAATGTTGAATAGTGTTCCTCCCCTTTGAAATAAATAATGACAAAGGCACAAGTGAGATGCTCCCACTATGTGTGAAAATAATCTCGATGATGGATGATGGCTCTAAAACTTTCTCAATTGTCCCTATCAAGGATGAATGTAGAACCTATCCCAAAGAATCTACTATCTCTTGAAATAATAAAGAGACCTCTTGCAATTGTTGTACATAAGTATCCACAATCACATCAACCTATAAAGATCAATCATGTAGAGAATGGACATGAGGAATAGTGAGCTCTCACAAAAACTAAGGAAGGTGCTGCTTCATCAAAGAGAAGATGTATATGATCAATATTGTCTCCCAAATCTGCTATGTATGACTCTACAAACAAACCTAAAATTTCTATCAAGAAGTCATCCACTAATGCTAAAGCTAGAAGACTAGGTTTACCCTGCTATGTTGAACCTATCACTATGGTTAAATATGCATGTGGAGTATGTTGATGTCATGACCTCTTGTTGCAATTGTCAATAGAACCCCATGTATCTAAATCTATTGAAGTGGTATTGCTAGCGTCACTATCAATTTCCATAATGTATGAAGTGTAGAGAGGATTAGAGGATAAGCTTGGTGAACTTTCCTCAAAGTGTACATCCTTCTCCACAAAGATCACATGTGTCTCAGGATCCATAAGTCTATATGCCTTAACACCATCTTCATATTTGATGAAAGTACAAGGCCTTGGTGATGGTGTCTTGCATGCCCTAGAAGATATGTTTTCCCATGCTAGACAATCGAAGACTTTGAAGTGACTCACAACTAGTTTTTTACCACACCATGCCTCAAAAGGTGTCTTTCCATCTTAGGCATTATGAGGAGACCATTTAAGTATGTGATTGGCACTACTGATTTCTTTGACTTCAAGTAATGGATCAAGAGACTTGGCTTGTATCATGCAACTTTCCATAGACTTAAGAGTTCATAACCTCAGTGCTACAACATCTATCTTATGCAGACTAAATGATGGTGGATTTTGAAGGTCAATACCCTCAAGCTTGAAAAATTCTTTAAGTCTTTTGTTCACATATCTACTTTCATTGTTCACCCAAAGAACTTTGATGGCTTTCCTCAATTTTTGTTCAACATGAGCCTTGAAGGCTAGAAAATTATCCAACTATTCATTCTTGTGATGAAGAAAGTAGACCCAAGTGTAGCATGAAAAGTCATCAATGAAAGTAAGTGTGTAGTGACCTTGGTTGACTAATGTCATTGCAAAAAGACCTACTAGTACCATGTGAACCATTTGAAGAACAACTAGTGCTCTTAAAGACTTCCCTTTATGTAAATTTTCCTCTAGATGGATATCCACTAGACATTTTGAACAATCACTATCAGAAAAGTTGATTTCAGGTAGACCTTTGACCATTTTGATTGAGCAAAGTTTTTGAAGATAGCGGAAGGAAAGATGTCCATATTGCTCATGCCATAATTTGATTTGTGGATGAGATTGAGTCAACAAGGCTTATGAAGGAGACTTGGGCATAAAGTGGGAGAAAGAATACAACCTTTTGTCATGATTAACTTTCCCCATTGCAACCAATGAATCATCTTTTAGACTACACACCTTTACTAAGTCAGGAAGGAACTCAACTTTATGACCATCTCCATGGTGAGTGGTTTGGTAAATTGAGAGGAGATTAGAACTTAGATAAGGAACATAGAGAACGTCTTTAAACTCTTCATTTTCCATCTCCACATTTCCTCTCCCTTCAACTTTCATTTTTGTATTATCTCCTACAAAGATTTGTAGTACTTTGACTACTTCAATGAAGAAAATTTTCCTTTTGAAGAACCCATATGATATGAGGCACCTAAGTCAAGAATTCATTCTGTTGAAGAATTTGAATTTTCCATGAGTGCTTGCCCTTTTCCCTTTGAATCTAAAGAAGATCCTTTCTCCTTATAAGCATTAGATAGTGGAACATTGTATTTCTTTATGATGTTTGTCAACTCATCAATCTTTTTAGGATAACACTCATGTTCTTCATGACCTAATTTCTTGCAATAGGCACACTTTTTCTTCTCCTTATTATTGTTCCCCTTCTTTTGAATTTGAGGAAGACTTGCCTTGTTGATTTGATTATGGTGTTGCCTTTTTAACATCCTCTAATTTCTTGTTCTTCCCCTTTCCTTTATTTGAAGATTGACCAACTGAATTTTGAGAACCCTCATTATTTTCCACCAATGCCTTAGACTTAGATGATTGAAGAATTCCCATTGATTTCAACTTCTTTTCTTCTTCATCCAATAGTATAGCATAGCGATCAAAAGAGACTTTCTGATAGGTAAACCCTAATGTAGTCTTTGAGGTGTTATAAGAAGAAAAAAATATGGAGCACTTAGATGGTAGTTTATTATGAATGAGATAGATTAACCTATCATCTTTAATATGACTACCACAATCATCAAGCTTTATTCTTAATTCATTCACCTTTATGAAAAAATCCTATATGGAATCAAATGTCTTTGGATTTAAGGAGACAAGCTCATCTTCAATTTTGAAAACATCTTCCTCGGACACTTTACCATATAGGTTTTAGAGGGTATCCCAAGCTTCCTTGGATGTACGAGACTTCTAGATCTGATATATGATCTTGTCTCCAACCCTTAAACAAATATCACCTAGGGTTTTCCTATCCATTATTTCCCAAGAAGAGATTTCAATTATAGATATTTGATCAACTATTGGTTTAGGAAGGGTACCATCTACATATTGATAAACTCCTTTATGCATTAAGTGACACCACATTTTAATGGACCATGTAGCATAGTTAGGTGGAGTTAATTTTGGAAACTTAAAATTTCCCATGATGTAGAAAATGAAAGAAAATAGTAGAAAAAGAGGAACACAACACCAAGAACACCCCCCCTTTTCACTCAATCAAGAAACCCCCCCAAAAAAGATGCTTTTAACACTTTATATGTAGTGCATTTACAATGGCTAGTTGCCAAGTTTGGCCTTAGTGGACTTCTGATTTTACTATTTACAACCTCTTTATGGAGTTCAAAACTAGAACATTACAATGTATCTCAGATATACAACAATTCTGAAGATATATCAAAGTATTAAAATGCATAAAAGGACCTAACTTTGAAATTGAAACTTTTGTCCACACAACCCTATAATCTGATTACAAATTTGGAAAGCAGACAAAAAATAACACACTTTCAAAAATAACAAAACTTGTTTTCGTGTCTAGATGAGCCTGTATGTAGCAATTGAAGTTGCAAAATGTAGGATTGGATAGGTACAATCTCTAAAAGACATAATTTTTGAAAAATCCATGCACCAAAACCAAAAAAAAATACACCAATAAAAATTTAGGAAATTCTACCCAAAATTTAAAAAAATTGTGCTTGATTTGGAGTCTAGATGACTGAGATATGGCCTTGCAAAGTCAGATTGTCAAATCAAAAATCAATCTAGAGAGGGGTTGTATCAGCAAAAGATGGGGTTAAATTTTATGGTCATACGACCATTGTAGCAATTTAAATTTGCCTCCTAATGATGGTTAGATCATTGTCAAATTTAGGATAGTGGACTATTGATATTAGCATATTTGGGCCCCTAGATGACATCAACATTGATGTAATGATGATGTTAGTACTATACAGATTGTATAGAATCACAAAAAAATTGTATGGAAAAATCCAGCATGTAGGGACTTGGCATATGGATTGGCTGATGCAGATTGTGACTAGGCTCCTTGCTAGTAGTAGGGTCTGACCCATGGTGGGTGACATTAGTCCTGCTAACTGGGTATTGAGTTAGCTCTATGGCTTGCAGAGTGTGCCACATTAGTAGCTACATGTCACCTTGTTACAAGGTCCACATTGCTGAGTGTACATTTTATAGATTTCTGCCATGTGGTGGGTCAAGATTTGCAATTGTAGCATCAAATCTTAAGAGTTTTTAGCACCAGAGCGGGGTCCTCATTGGATCTTAAACAACAGGCAGTACATTGGAGTTCCAAAAAAAAATCCCACATTGGTGGGAAATATGCATTCACAAGCTTTTAAAAATAAAGCCACTTGTAACATGAGCAACAAAGCCACTGGGAGTATGGTAGACTCAACTGCTAGTTGATGTGCTGGTCGTTGGGCTTGGCTAGGAGTCCTATAAATTCCAAAAAATTGTTTGAAATTGTCAAATTTAATGCTGCCTTAAATGTGCAGTGTCGTCAAATAATAAATGGAATATTCCAAATTCATAAGGAATATTCTCTGTGGGAGCTGGGGTGTCACTACCTAGTTCTTACAAAAAAAAACTCTTTGCTAGGGTCTGTAGGGCTAAAAAAATTCTAAAAAATACCCAATTCAAAAATAATGTAGAGAATAAATAAAATTGTAGATCTAAAACAATTGAAATGTACAAATCTAATAAATCATACCAAATTTGAAAATCGAGCCTTTGAGTGTTGGTTTGCAAAAAAAAATTTGCCTCAAAATCGACTTTGGCCCAACATGGGTGAATTTACAATCAATTTTTACTGAAGCAACATTTTCGATGCAATGGAAAGGTTTTCTTTGGCTCTAGATGCTCCCAATTTCTATAGGTTCTTTGAATCTAGGTTGAGGTGCTAAAGAAACAATTTCACAATTCCTTCTATCATTCCTTCTATTTCCAAAGTTTCTTCCATTGCTCCTTCTATCTTTGAAGTTTATATCCATTCTACAGTACTTCACTATGTGTCCAAAGTTATTGCATAACTAACATATAGGTGCTTTGCTTCTAGGATTTTATTGATAATCAGGTGCATGGAAATTACAAGCAATGTGTCCTAAGTTGTTACACTTATAACACATGATCTATCTTCTATCATCATAAGATATTTTTTCTCTCGATGTTCTTTCATTAGATTTTCTTCTATCTGTAGGGTTTGTGTTTCTAGACATTCAACTATTTTTTCTATCATTATCATAGTTAGGTTTCCTACAATTGATTGCATTATAACCCATACCATGAAAATTATGATAATAAAAGTTATTAACATGATTAAATGACTTGTTAGTACAATTCATTTTCATATGACCTATTTCATTACATAAAATGTACTTACCTCTAAATTCATACCTAGTTGTATTGGGAGTCTCCACTTGCTTTGGTTCATCCAAGTTTTCAACTTCATTGATTTGCTTAATTTCTTTAGGTTTCTCAGAAGATTGACTGGATTCAATCTTATCATCAGATTTTTCTTTTTCTTTTAGATCTGATCTAATCTTAGGTTCCTTTGTGGGTATGTTAATTAGATAACTAAGACTAGTCTTGTCATAAGAAGGTTTCTATATAGACATAGAATCATCAAGTTTTTCTTTGTTAGAATAAAGCTTCTCAAGACACTATTTGCACTATGCTAATTCACCTTTCACAATAGTATTGTATGTATTGATTTCTTCATGATCTTCTTGCAATGTTTCAAACTCAAATGTTTTCTTTGCTAGACTTGCTCTTAGATCTATATTTTTAGTCTTCAAATCAGATTCAACTTTGCTAAGATCATTTCTCAAAGTCCACTTCAGATTTGTAATATTCAATTCATGCTTCAAGATCTTCTACTCTATCTTTAACTTTGAATAGTCATCATCAATAGTTTTAGATTCAATAGAATCAAGCTTTGATTTTAGATGTTCAATCTTTTCCTTCAATTGACCAATGTATATGTTGGAGTCTTCATATCTATCCTTTAGCTTGTCTCTTTCTCCAATAAGGAGATCAATTTGTTCAAGATCTTCTTTGAGGTTCTTCATTAACTATTCCATATCAATAGGGATCTTACTTAAGCTATTAAGCCTCTTCAAAGTAACTATACTCTAATGCCAATTGTTAGAAATAGTGATTACTGGGGGGGGGGGGGGGGGGGGGTAAGTGAATTAGTAATCTACAAACTTTAGTCACCAACTAGATATTATTACTTACTTTAAACCATGCATAATAAAGCAATAAACTATTTCTGAACAACAACAATAACAATACACAAAGATAACTCATGACACCATATTTTGTTAACTAGAGAAACCCTAGCCAAGGGAAAACCCTGGTGGGGATGATACCCACTAGATAATATATTGATATATATGTTTCTTATTAGAAGATGGACCCTATTACGAGTCAATGAGAAAATTTAGTATAACCAATCCATGTTAGGAGACTTTGAATCCCTATTAGGAGATTCCAAACCTGTTAAGAGTTGTAGTATAATATATGCAAGTCGACTGCCCAAACATGTAATTTAAACTATAGAAGAGCTCACTACTCAAACAAGTAATTTATTGTTATTTTCCTTCCTTGTTTGATCTTTAATCTTCAGCTCGATTTCAAATCACCAAATAAAACTTTGCATATATCACTTTCACAAAAGTTCACTCACTTTGCAATTCATAATTGCATAATCATACATGCACATTTCTTATTTCAAGAAGTCCCTTGCATAAATACCATGCCTTTACATAAATTATTGTTGGGTCACCTAAGATCACAATTCACTTTCCCAAGTTAGAGTAAACATCTAAGATGTTGGCCCTAATTGGACAAGTAATTGTTTTGTAATCAAAATAATTCTTTCCTTTAATTTTGATGTCCTGCTTCATCAAAACATGATTGAATTTATTCCATATAGTCCATACAAACTTTTGAGGTTATATACGTCATCACCAACATGTATACTATCTTCATGTAACTTTTTTTTGACATAATATGACATTTGCAACATGTTATAAAAAAAAATACACTACTGCAAACCAAATTCTATTAGCATGAATGTTGATGCTATGGGGGAGTATTGCAGAACATTGTTATGATGTATCTATAACTATTTTTGTTATTAAAGAAAACATAGTAATGAGTTTGTAAACTATTGACAGAGCAACATATTGTGATTTTTGTATTTAGAAAAATACATTACTTATCTATTTATGCACAATTACCATCATAGACTACAATATGTATTTGTCACTTGGGCAAGTGCATAGAACCTGAATTGATAGTGTACAAAAGATATGGTTGATATATAGAAAACCACATGGGAACAGAGCATTAGGAAAGCAGTTCCTACTATATGATTGATACAACTCATTGTAATTGATATAAAGGGTTGCACAGTTAAGTAGAGGTAGTATATGGACCGCTGATGACATTAGAGAGTGTGCATGTATGAAAGTCACAAATGTGAAAGTTTTTGTATAACTGTGAGCTGCTAAAATTAATTAAATGTGTATTTCATTTAATTAACGTATGATGATAAAGTATGAAGCCAACTCAAGGATTTAATATCGAGTGTGGTATAAAGGAAAGATGTTTTCCAAGTTTTAGACATCATCATTTGAGATAGATGAGTAGAGAAAATTTACAAATTGGGATGCAACAGAGCAGAGTGATTTGCTAATGCATGTAAGTGACCATATGGGTTACTATTGATGGTTATAGAGTTCTAGACCTGATTGCATGATCTAAAGGTCAAGAAGTCGGACGTATTGGACAAGAGGAAGAAGAAAAATATTGTCACACATCTATTATTCTGAAAGAAATATTACGAAGGTCAATTAGACAATGGGTTCATTGATCAAATCCTAAAGCTATTTGGACAGTGGGTTTAGATGCCTTCCACATCTCCTAACAGGGTTGGAATCTCCTAATAGGGATTCAAAGTCTCCTAATAGGGACTCTTGTACGAAGTATTGTAATAGACTCCTAATAGCGTATATCCTCTAACAAGGAATATTTATACTAGTACATCATTTTTTGGGCATCATTCCCACTAGGGTTTTCCCTCTGATCAAGGGTTTCCCTAGTCAACACATCTGGTGTAATTGTGTGTATGCATCTCTTTATGGTTATTTTTTACTTTGATTGAATGGTTGAAATTTCTTAAGAGGATAAATTTTTTAGAATTTTATATAACTAATTCACCCCCCTTGTCAGTTATATTGGTAGACTATTATTTCTAACAATTGGTATCAAAGCCTCAGATCCTTGAAGAAAAAGTTTAACAACTTTGGGAGATCCATGGAAAATCTATTCAGAAAGGAAAGTTTGAGATTTGATGGAACAAACTATGATAGCTAGAAGGATAAAATGAAGATTCATCTCCTATGCATGGGTCCATGATATTGGCTTGTAACAAAGGCATCTCAAAATATTGTAGAAGAGGACAATCTTGAAAGTTGTATCGAGGAACAAAGAGAAGTATTCATGTGCAACATAAGGGCAAGAGAAGCAATACTGTCTGCCCTACCTAAAAGTGAGTATAACTAGGTAAAACAACTCAAAAAACTCATGAAATTTGGAAAACCTTAGAAGCTAACTATGAGGGTGATACACATGCAAAAAGGGTTAGATTACAAAATCTGTATTTCACATTCCAAGATGCTAAGATGATGGAAGATGAATCTGTGAGAACTTATATTGGTAGAATATCTAAGAATATTACAGGAATCACATCTCTTGGTAGAAAGAAGTCTAATGATGAAGTAATATGGAACATCTTGAAAAGTCTAACACCACCTTTCAAGATAATAACATAAATTTTTCTTTGGAGTCAACCCCAATCTGCAACTCACTTTATTTTTTGCAGCTCTTTCTCTCTCATCCTAATGATGAATCATGTAGTGTGATTTGAAACAATGATGATAAAAATTTCAACACAATATAATCCAAAAGTAATAGTAA
This sequence comes from Cupressus sempervirens, assembly GCA_028749045.1. NCBI lineage: Eukaryota > Viridiplantae > Streptophyta > Pinopsida > Cupressales > Cupressaceae > Cupressus > Cupressus sempervirens. Next base: position 54,159,108 of record CM053784.1, on the reverse strand, counting down.
CAATTTTAATTAATTGTGGAAATTTGATCTCTTTAAATGTTACCTTGTATCACTAATTTCACAAAAGAAACATTGCTTGGTAGATTGGAAGTTGAAGAATTCAATCTAAAACAATCTAGAGAATTAACAAAATTTGAGATAGCATTTAGTGGATTTAACATTAAACCTAGTCTAGCAAGGAACACAAAAGCACAAAGAGACATTGCTAGCAGTAGCAAGTCTATTGAGCAAAAGATCTAGGAAGGAGTGACTCTTCTTGTGGAAAGAGAAAAGGATGGTAAGAATATCTTTGAATGTTGGACATGTAATGAATATGGTCATTATGCCTCTAAATGTCCTAAAAGAGAAAGAAAGTATAAGGGAAGATTCAAATCTAGAAGACTTAGAAATTGTTTATATGCCAAGGAAGAAGAAGAAGAAGAATTTGATCAAAGCAAAAGTGAAGATGAATTAGGATTCATAGCTATAAAGGAGGATGATCTTGATAGAGAAATCAAAAAAGAAAGTGTGTTAATCTCACAAGTTAAAAGGAAGGATTGGATCATTGATAGTGGTTGTTTACATCACATGACTGGTGATATGAACAAATTTGTCAAATTCAAAAGTCATGATAGAGGAATTTTCAGAGTAGGAAACAATGCAGCCTACCACATCATAGGAATTTGATCTATCACATTAGATGGTAAAACAAATACCAGTGATGTTTATTTTGTTGATGGACTAAAACATAATTTGTTAAATGTTGGATAGATTATGGACAAAGGTTATCAACTATAGTTTGGTAATGACACATGCATTATCAAAAATAAGGAAGGAAAACTACTTGGTACTGGAACAAGAACCAGAGGTAATGTATTTTAGTTAAACTCCACTGAAACAACATGCTTGGTAGCTAAAATTGACAATAATTGGTTATGGCATAAAAGATTTTGTCACATTAATTTTGATAACATTATGAAAGCCAGTAATACACTTGTTGTGAGAGAGTTACCTAAGACCAGTAGGCCCACTGACATTATTTGAAAGGAATGTATTTGGCTAAGCAAAATAAAGTCTCATTTCCTAGCAAGCACTTTGGTAATACACAAAAGCTAGAATTGGTTCATACACATCTGAGTGGTCCTACAAGAACAAGAGGATTCTATGGAGAAAGGTATTTTATGATTTTTGTTGATGATTTTACCAGAATGATGTGGGTAGCTTTTCTTAAGGAAAAATAAAAAGCATTTGAGAAATTCAAGATATTTAAAAACAAAGTAGAGAATGAATCTGGAATTAAAACCAAAAGCTTAAGATCAGATAGAGGAGGAGAATTCACTTCTAAAGAATTCAATATCTATTGTTAAGAGCATGGTATTAGGAGACAACTATCCTCACCCCATACACCTAAGTAGAATGGGATTACTAAAAGAAGAAACATATCAATTGTTGAAGCAACAAGAGCTATGTTATTTGAGAACAATGTACCAAAAACCTTTTGGAGAGAGGCAATCAATACAACAATATATATACTGAACAGAGTACATATTAGAAAAGCTATGGAGAAAATACCTTATGAGTTATGGTTTTGTCACTCACCATCAGTCAAATATTTCAAGATGTTTGGAAGAAAATGCTACATCAAAAGAGATGATAATATTGGTGAGTTTGATCCAAGAAGTGATCAAGTTATGTTTCTTGGCTATTATTGAAGATTTAAGCTTACATATGTTTGAACTATAGAACAAAAACTATAGTAGAGTGCATAAATGTAAAAATAGATGAAAAGTTTGGCACTAAGGAAAATATGATGGACTATAACTCTGATGGAGATGATTATTTTGAGATGACCAACAGACGCAATGAACTATTTCTCAAGACTAACAATGACTTGTAGAATAATGTGCAAATAGAGGAAGTAAGAGAAGGATAGAGCATGATAACTAAAATAAGAATTGAAGCAACAAATCCTACCCCAAATAAGAATGTAATGAGAAATCATCTTGCTGATTAGATAATAGGAAGTAAAGAAAAAGGAGTAATGACAAGAAACATGATCAATGAAGAACTATGTCTAATATCTCAAGTAGAACCAAAAAGTGCACATGAAGCAATCAAGGATGATCATCAACTAAAAGCTATGGAACAAGAACTTCAATAGATAATAAAAAAAGACACATGGGAATTGGTTCCTAGACACAAGGACAAAATTGTGATTGGTACAAAATGGGTATTTAGAAATAAAATGAATGAACAAGGAGAAGTAATAAGAAACAAAGCAAGACTAGTATGCCAAGGTTACTCTCAACAAGAAGGAATTGATTATGAGGAAACATATGCACTTGTAGCAAGAATGGAAGAAGTTAGAATGTTCTTAGCATATGCATCAAATAAATTTTTTAAAGTATATCAGATGGGTGTTAAGTCAACAATATTGAATGGAGAACTTGAAGAAGAAGTCAATATTGAGTAGCTAGAAGGATTTCCTTTGATAGAAGAGAAGGATATGGTTTGCAAATTAAAGAAAGCCTGGATTAAAGCAAGCACCTAGAACCTAGTATTCAAGGTTGGATAAATACTTTGCAAAGCTTGGATTTTTTAAAGGAACAATAGACAGTAACTTGTACTTAAAAGAAATAGAAGATGGTTTGCTAATAATTATTGTATATGTTGATGATATCATTTTTGGAGGAAATGATGAAGCTAGTAACAAGTTCTAAGAAGATACGAAGAATGAGTTTCAGATGAGCATGATAGGGGAAATGAAATTTTTCTTGCGATTGCAAATTGTTCAAAACAAAGAAGGAATATTTATTTCTCAAACAAAGTATTTAAAAGATTTGGTCAAGAAAACTATAAACCTGTTGGAACTCCTATGGTAATTGGTCATAGTTTATCAAACAAGGATGAGACACCTACTATTGAACAAAAGAAGTACAAATCTATGATTGGAGGATTTTAGTATCTGACTCATAGTAGACTTGATATAGCTAATGTAGTTGGAATCGTGGCAAGATTTCAGGCTGATCCTAAAGAATATCACTACACAACAATAAAAAGGATATTCAAATATCTGAAAGGAACATCTAATTATGGCTTTTGGTATGATAGAATTAATGAATTTACTCTTTGCACTTATACTAATGTTGATTGGGCTGGAGATAGGGATGATAGAAAAAGCACCAGTGGAGAAGAATTCTTTCTTGGTGGAAGATTGATTTCTTGGCTCAACAAGAAGCAAGATTGCACCTCACAAAGCACTGCAAAGGCAAACTATGTTGTAGCAATGAACAATTGTAATCAAGTCATATGGATGAAGCAGATGATGAAAGATATTGGAATTACATTCAAAGAACTTGTTATCATTTATTGTGATAATACAAGTACAATTAACATGTCTAAGAATCTTGTTTTGCATTTGAAGACTAAGCACATCTCTATAAAGTATCATGTGTTGAAAGAGAAAGTTGTAGGGAAATAAATTAGACCATAGTACATTAACACTAAGGAAAATATTGCAAAAAATTTCACAGAAGCCCTACCAAGGATATATTTGAGTACCTGAGAGGCATGCTTGTGGTTATGCCCTTGCCTAGCTTAGAATAGAAGATGCAAAAATGCATTAGTCTAGGGTACATAGCACCATTGTTAGACTGGATTGAATGCTAATGCTTCCTCGGTGGGGGAGTATCTATGATGAACAAAGTTAGTCAAGGACTCTTGGTAATTGGCAAGTGGTATGCAATAATGTCTTTAGATACTTGTGTTGTTTATAGAATTTGTAAAGAAATAGTTTGGCATGTGGTCATGCTGATAGATTATTGTATGTTCCAAACAATTGAACCATTTGTGCACTATCTTTGACATTGATGTCAATGGGGGAGATGTATGGCATGAAAAACATTGTACTATGAGAGAGAAATGTTGCAATAATTTACAACTATATTTGACTGATGAAGAGACTTGTTGGTATTCTTTGAACTAGATGTTTTTCATCTATGTTGCCATCAATTCCAAAGGAGGGGATTGTTGGCATGAATGTTGATGCTATGGGGGAGTATTGCAGAACATTGTTATGATGTATCTATAACTGTGTTTGTCATTGGTGACAACATAGTAATGAGTTTGTAAAAGACTAACAAAACAAAAAACTATGATTGTTGTATTTAGGACAATAAATTACTTATCTACTTATGCATAGTTACCAACACATACTATAGTATGTATTTGTCACTTGGGCAAGTGTGCAAAACTTGAATCGATAGCGTATGAAAGATATGGTTGATATATAGAAAACCACATGGAAATAGAGCATTAGGAAAGCACTTCCTACTATATGATTGATAAAACTCATAATAATTGATATAAAGGGTTGCACAATTAACTAGAGGTGGTATATTTACCATTGATGATGTCAAAGAGTGCGCATGTATGAAATTTGTATGTGTGAAATTTTTTGTATAACTATGAGTTGATAGAATTAATTAAATGTGTATTTCATTTAATTAATGTATGATGATAAAGTATGAAGCTAACTCAAGGATTTAATATTGAGTGTGGTATAAAGGAAATATGTTTTTTATGAGTTTTAGACATCATCATTTGAGATAGATGAGCAAAGAAGATTTGTGAATTGGGAAGTAGTAGAATAGAGTGATTTACTAATGTGTGTAAGTGACCTTGAGGGTCACTATTGATGGTTATAGAGTTCCAAACATGATTGCATGATCCGAAGGTGAAGAAGCCCGACATACTACAAAAGAGGAAGAAGCAAAAGATTGTCAAACATCTATTATTTTCAAAGGAATATTACTGAGGTCAATTGGATAGTGGGTTCGTTGATCAAATCCTAAAGCTATTTGTATAGGAGGTTTAGCTGCCTTCCACAACTCATAATAGGGTTGGAATCTCCTAACAAGGATTCAAAGTCTCCTAATAGGGACTCTTGTCCTAAGTGTTGTAATAGACTCCTAATAGGGACTCTTGTACTAAGTGTTGTAATAGACTCCTAATAGGGTCCATCCTCTAACAAGGAATATTCATATTAGTACAACATATTGTGGGCATCATTCCCACTAGGGTTTTCCCTCTGATCAAGGGTTTCCCTAGTCAACACATCTAGTGTAATTGTGTGTATGCATCTCTTTATTGTTATTTTTTACTTTGATTGAATGGTTGAAATTGCTTAAGAGGATAAATGTTTTAGATTTTTATATAACTAATTCACCCCCCTCCCCCCGTTATATTGGTAGACTATTATTTCTAACAAATTCTATATATAGACAATTTTTTGATAGCCAAATACTAAGTATCTTTATTTTTGAGGTTTCTTGTCAACGTGTACATCATGTGTTGCCATTAATGACAACAGTTAAATATTACTGTTAGCCAATTGTCAACAATACATTGAACATATGTTGGCATGAATGCTGATGATATTACATTAGGCGAGTATACTGAGCATTGGAGAGTATTCATATGTTGCATTCATGATTGTTTTTGTCATTGATGTCAACATAGCATTTTTTCTATAAAGAATGATAGAGTAGAAGACATAGATCTTTATGGTAAGTACAATGGTTTGATTGTTTGGTCCTACCCTTGAAGCTATTTGAGAAATGGGTCTAGCTATCTTTCCCAACTCCTAACAAGGTTGGAATCTCCTAACATGGATTCAAAGTCTCCTAATAGGGACTCATATGTACTAAATGTTGTAACAAAATCCTAACATGGTCTATCCTCTAACAAGGAATATTTATATTAGTACATCATCATATGGGTACCATCCCCACCAAGGTTTTCACTCTGATCAAGGGTTTCCCTAGTTAACATATCTAGTTTTATTATGTATGAATATCTTGTTGTAGTTTTAATTTACATTACTCATATGGTTAAGATTGTTTAAATTTATTGTTTGTGATATTGGTTGGATAACCAATTCACCACCCTCTCAATCATAACATTGGACTATATATTCTAACAATTGGTATTAGAGCTTGAGATCCTTGAAGGAAAAACTTAACAACTTTGGAAGATCAATGGTGAATATGTTCAGGAAGGATAGTCAAAGATTCTATGGGACCAACTATGATAGTTAGAAGGAGAAGATGAAGACTCATCTATTGTGCATGGGTCTAGGATAGTGGATCTTGACTAAAAGTCAGAAAATAATCATTAAAGAAGAAGACCTTGAAGGTTGCAGTGAAGAGGAGAAAGATCTATTCATGTGTAGCATGAGAGTAAGAGAAGCCCTACTTACAAGACTTCTAGAGAATGAGTACATTCAAGTAAAATCATTTGTAACCTCTCATGAAATTTGGAAATCTTTAGAGTCTACTTTTAAAGGTGATGATTGTGCAAAAAGAATGAGATTATAGAATTGGATATGCACATTTCAAGATGCTAGAATGATGGAAGATGAATCTATAAGAAGTTATATTTGTAGAATATCACATATGGTTGCAAGTATTCGATCTCATGGTGGAACCAAGGAAGATGATGAAGTCATATGGAAAATCTTGAAAAGTTTGACACCATCATTCAAACCAATACCAAAAATGATTCAGCTAGTGATGTCTTACACTAAGGATTTCACTAAGGAAACATTACTTGGAAAATTAAAATTAGTAGAAGTAGATTTGAGATAGTTTGGTGAACTTGCAAGAGTCAAAATATTCTCTAATACCCTAAACATTTGACCTAATTTGACAAGGAGTGCAAGCACCTATGGAGATTTTATGGGCATCATTAGAGCTTATGAAGGCAAGAAGATAGAGGAAGGAATAGCCCTTCTAGTGAGAAGAGAAAAATATGGTAAGAAAATCTTTAAATGTTGGACTTGTAATGAATTTGGTCATTATGCATCTAAATATCCCAAAAGAGAGAAAAAGTATAAAGGGAAATTTAACCCTAAAGAAATAGAGATAGAATTTGTTAATATGCAAATGAAGGTGAAGAAACTGATGAGAAATGCCAAAGTGAGAGTGATGATGAATTAGGATTTTTGGCTATCAAGGAAGATGATCTTGATAGAGAAATTAGGGAAGAAAGAGCTCTAGTTACTCAAGTGGAAAAGAAGTTTGATTGGAAAATTGACAATGGTTGTTCACATCACATGACTGGCGATATTAATAAATTTGTTAAGTTTAAAAATCATGATAGAGGTATTGTTAGAGTTTGTGACAATGCAACCTATCATATAATAAGAATTGGATCCATTACTCTTGATGGTGAAACTAATACTGATGATGTCTATTCTTTTGATGGATTAAATCATAACTTATTGAGTGTTGGACAATTGGTAGACAAAGGTTATCAATTGCAGTTTACCGAGAAGACTTGCACTATCAAAGACAAAGATGGTAAGTTGATTGGAATTGGAACTATATCTAGAGGTAATGTATTATAGTTGAATCCTACTAAGATGACATGTTTGGTAGCTAAAGTGGATAATAGTTGGCTGTGGCATAGAAAATTTTGTCACATAAATTTTTATAATATTATGAAGGTTAGTAGCACTTTTGCAGTCAGAGATTTTCCTAAGATTGTTAAGCAGGTACTAATGTTGTGTGTAAGGAATATATTTTTGCTAGGAAAAATAAAGTATCATCGTCTAGAAAGAAGTTCACTACTAGAGAGAAGATAGAGATTATTCATACAGATTTGAGTGGTCCCTCTAAAACAATAGGATTCTATGGTCAAAGGTATTTTATGATTTTTGTTGATGATTTCACTAGAATGATGTGGGAAACATTTCTTAAAGAGAAATCTAAAGTTTTTGAGAAGTTTAAGATATTTAAGAATAGAATTGAAAATGAATCTAGTGTTAAGTGTTTAAGATCTAATAGAGGAGGAGAATTTACCTCTAGAGAATTTAACATATTTTGCAAAGAAAATGGAATCAAAAGATAACTATTTGCGCCTAGAAGACCTGAGAAAAATGAGATTGATGAGAGAATAAATAAGTCTTTAGTAGAGGTAGCTAGAGCTATGTTATTTGAAAATGATGTTTCTAAGACATTCTAGAGAGAAGCAATGAATACAATAGTATATACTCTAAATACAGTATAGATCATAAAAGGTATGGACAAGACACGTTATGAACTATGGTTTGGATATTCACCATCAATCAAATATTTTAGGAAATTTGGGAGAAAATGTTATATTAAGAGAGATGGTGTCATTGGTAAGTTTGATCCAAGAAGTGATGAAGGTATGTTTCTTGGCTACTCTTTGAAAAGTAAGGCTTATAGATTTTTGATTTATAGAACTAAGACAATAGTTGAATGCACAAATGTAAGGATTGATGAGAAGTTTGGAACAAAGAAAATATGGTAGATTATAATTTAGATGAAGAGGATAATTCTAGAATTGTTAGAAAAAATGTTGAAGTTTTTTTTAACACTAACAATGACTTGCAGAATGATGTGCTAACTTTTGACCATAGAGGAGAATAAATTTCAAAACCTAGAGAAGAGATAAGAGTTGAGATGTCAACTCCTACTTGAAACAAAAATCCAACAAGAAGTCACCCTCCTGAGAAGATCACCGAAAGTAAAGACAAAGGCGTTATGGCAAGGAACAAAGTAAATGAGGAGATATACCTGATATCTCAAGTTGGACCCAAGTGTGTAGATGAAGTAGTCAGAGAAAATCATTGGATCCAAGCAATGAAGGAAGAATTGGATTAGATAATAAATAATGATACATGGGAGTTAGTTCCTAGGCCAAAGACAAAAATATTATAGGAAAAAAATGGGTTTTAAGAAATAAGATGAATGAACAATGAGAAGTTGTGAGAAACAAGGCTAGACTTGTTTTTAAAGGTTATAAACAATAATAAGGAATTGATTATGAGGAAAAACATGCATCTGTAGAAAGAATGGAAGCTATAACAATGTTCCTAGCTTAGGAAATGAACAAGAAATTCAAGTTTTGTTAGATGGATGTTAAATCTACCTTTCTGAATGGAGAATTAGAAGAAGAGGTTTATATTGAGTAGCCTAACAGATTTTCTTTATCAGAAGACAAAGACATGGTATGCAAATTGGAGAAATCTCTTTATGGTCTGAAGCAAGAACCATGAACCTAGTATGCAAGGTTGGATAGGTACTTGGAAAAGCTTGGATTTGCTAAAGGTACGAAAGACAATAACTTGTATCTGAATGAAGTTGAAGATTGTTTGTTGATCATTGTAATATTATTTGATGACATTATTTTTGGAGGTAATGATGAAGATAGTGATAAATTATTTGAGGATATGAAGAATGAATTAGGAGAAATGAATTTTTTCCTAGGCTTGTGGATTGTGCAAAATAATGATGGTATATTCATTTCACAAGCTACGTATCTATAATATTTGTTGAAAATATTTGGTTTGGAAAGTTGCAAACTTGTTGACACACCTACGATAACTAGTCACAAGTTATCCAACAAAGATGAGACACCTATAGTTGAGTAGAAGAAGTAAAGATCTATGGTTGGAGGTTTATAGCATCTAACTCACACCAGACTAGATATAGAAAATGTCATTGGGATTGTAGCTATATTTCAACCTGATCCTAAGGAATATTATTTTGTAATAGTTAAGAGAATATTCATATATCTGAAAGGGACGTCTGATTATGAAATTTGGTATGACAGATCAAGTGATTTCACACTTTGCTCATATATTGATGATGATTGGGTATGCAAGATGGATGATAGAAAGAGCACTAGTGGTGGAGCATTCTTTCTTGGAGGAAGATTGGTTTTGGTTGAGATAGAAGCAAGATTACATCTCACAAAGAACTACTAAAGTAGATTATGTTGTAGTAGAAAATAACTATAATTAGGTTATGTGGATGAAGTAGATGTTAAAGGATATCAGAATTGAGATCAAAGAACCCATTATCATTTACTATGATAACAAAAGTACAATGAGTATGTCTAAGAATCTTGTATTACATTCTAAGATAAAGCATAAATGCATTAAGTATAATGTGTTGAGAGAGAAAGTAGGAGACACGGAGATCAAATTGGAGTATGTAAGTACTAAGGATTAGATTGTAGATATCTTTATGAAGCCTTTGCCTAAAGATACATTGGAGAACTTGAGAGGTATACTTGGAGTTATGCCCCTACCTACTTCTAAATATTTGATGCATAGAGAAATATTATTTTACTAGACTAAATGATGATGCTTCCTATATGGAGGAGTATTTGGTATGTATTGAGTCATTGAGAACTCTAGATATTTGGTATTTTGGTTTTAAATAGTGTCTTTGGACACTTGAGTTGGTTAATGAATTGGAGTAGTTGATTAACAATTGTTATTGTGATTGACACCTTTGACATTGATGTTAATGTGGTAGAGAATATGCATGAAAAACACTTCCTAAAGCATGAGGCAGAATATGCATGAGATGAGGATAGAAGAAGCAACATAGCTCTACTTGGTATTCTTGGAACTTAGATGTTTTTCATCTATGTTTCCATCAATGCCAAAGGGGGAGATTGTTAGCATGAATGATGATGATACTACATTGGGGGAGTATCCTAAGAATTGAAGAGTATTCATATGTTGCATTCATGACTATGTTTTTCATTGATGTTAACATAACATTATTTGTATAAAGACTGGTAGAGTAGTAGATAGAAATCTTGATGGTACAAACAATGGTTTGATTGTTTGGTCATGCACAGTTATGGACATGTACAACATAGTTTAATGATGACATAGTTAAGTGCACAAAGTCTAAATTGATTGCATACGAAAGTTGTACATGATTTACAAAGAGAAGCTCAGAGACAAAGTATTGGGAAAGTAGTTTCTGATTCTTTTTGTCTATCTTATATTTGAGATGTAATGAAGTGATGCACAATTAGGTAGTGAAAGAGGAAAACCAAGTGATGACATCATTGAGTGCACAAGTCTTAGTATCACATGTGTGAAGTTTTGTATAGACTATGAGCCAACAGTGATATTGGAATTGTAATTTAATTAACTATCTTATTTTAATTAATTGGGAAAGCCTCTAGGCTAACTCAAGAAATTATTATGAAGATATAGTATAAATGAAATATGTTTTCCTTGATTGTGATGTGTGTTTAAGTATTGTGATTGTTGTTCAAGTGCAAAGTGCAAAAAGGAGCAGAGTACTTACTGAATGTGTGTAAGTGATGCAAGGTACTATTAGATGCATAGTTTGAGATCTAGTTTCAAGATCTAAAGGAGTAGAAATCTAGTTGACAGGATAGAGATAAAGGAAGGAAGTACAATTTAGTTCCATTATTCTACAAGGAATAATATACAAATCAATCAGACAATGGATTCATTGGTCTTTCCCTTGAAGAGTTTGGGTAGTGGGTCTAGCTTTCTTCCATAACTCCTAACAAGGTTGAAATCTCCGAATAGGGACTCATATGTACTAAATTTGGTAACAGACTCCTAACAAGGTCTATCCTCTAACAAGGAATATTTATATTAGTACATCATCTTGTGGGTACCATCCCCATCGGGGTTTTCCCTTTGATCAAGGGTTTCCCTAGTTAACATGTCTGTTGTTATTGTGTATGTGTATCTTGTTGTGGTTTCAATTTACATTACTCATATGGTTAAGATTGTTTAAAGTTATTATTTTTGATATTATTTGGATAACTAATTCAACCCCACACCCCCCCACCCAAAGTTATATCAGTGGACTATATGTTCTAACAACATATACATATTGTTGTCCTACGTCAAAATTACTTTACAAAAATGTAAACATGCAAAACCACAAAATCAATCACATAGAAACTCAATTTGGAAAAAACCACTAATAACATGCTACTAATTTTCACTTTTTTGAAGTGAGCTCTATGAGGATTCAGCCCAGCTAAAGGTTATAAAACACACTATTAAATGTGACCTATTTGAAGGATTTCAATCAACCTATTAGGAGTGAGCCTTGTTAGAGGACTTTAGAACATTCCATTAGAATGTCACCCTACTAAAAGATTTACAAATGACTATTAAGTCAACTTGAATCCAAATGATGTAGCTAGACTAATACAATGATTATAAAGTAGCAATAGGACTTGGTCTGATAATAAAACTAAACTCACTTGCATATTAAAAATCTCACATTTTTTCCTCCATTCTTCTTGACATTCGTACCCTTCATCTATGATTGCTTGTTCACAGTTCAAGCCTTTAACCTCTTAACCCTTCTTTCTTTGCATGCAAATCGTAGATTCTTCTATCAGTCACCATATAAAGAAACACCCTAGACTTCTGGTCTTCCTTAGGTTATTGTACATGACAACTGTTGCTTCTAGATTTCTATCTCTATAAATCAATAATTTAGGTTTTTTGTTGCTTAACCACAATCGTCCATTCTAGGGTTAGGTAAGATTCAATGACTCTACCCACTTTTCCATTTTACACCCTTCTAGAAACTTCTACAATCCTCTTTGAATTTTCCTCAAAAAAATGATCTTAAATTCTATGCCACTAGTTCATCATATAAATCTTCCACATACTTCACACAATTCAAGAAATTAATTTTGTCATCGTATATTTGTTAAATCTTTGATTAAAATATTTTAACTATCACTCGGCATCCATATTGTTCACTCAATAGTAGCAGTCTTCTGATGCTCAATCAACACTGAGTAGATTGGCATCAACTAAGTCTTCCTTGCTCATTCACTACTATCATTTCCTTGATCCTTGACACATATTTCTTTTGTAATGCTTGGGACATATTGAATTCTACTTGGCCTGAACTAAGTTTTCTCAACTTGCATTGTTTTCTTGGTGATGCTTGGTAGACACTTTTTATGAAACACTTCTTCTAGGCTTAGCCAAAGTATCCATTTTCTTTAGCCTTAAGTAGATCAACAATAAATAATATCATTAATGTATTACTAGTCTTAGTGCACCTTTTATATACCAAATAACTCAACCTTTCTCTAGGTTCTCTTGTTATCCTTTCTTTTCAAATCCTCTCCATCAATCAAACAAATGATATCATTTAGACCAAAGTAAGCAATTGTCTCACCAAAAATTAGTAGGCTTGACATCAATGAAAAATAATGATTGTTTCATGATAGTTACATCAATCTTTTTTACTTCAACAATCTCATTTCAACACTTAAAAATGGTCATATCTTTTGAATGCCAAGTTTGATTAAACCCTAATACATATTTAATCTAGGGGAAAACTGAAAGAAAGGGATAAAAAAAACCAAAAGACCAAAAGAAAATAAACACACACTAAAAAATGTGAACTAGGACATCGAAGACTTCATAAATTAAGCATTAACTTAATAAAATGAAAAACAAAAAGGACTTGATGAAAACCTTCAGTAAAAGGATTCATTATACAAATTAGGTTTGATTGATTGATCAATTAAATAATCAACTATATCAGAGAAATGTGAAACTAACTTGAATTTTTTTGTACTATTACCTACCTTTTGTGGTGAACAAATTTAGGGCAACAATTGGCTCTGTTTGGGGAATGCTACTCATTTGGTCTTGGAAATAAAGAGTAACATAGAATCTAGTTTTCTAAGTGCTCGCAACCACTCTATTTGGTTATGGGGGCATATTATGTTGGGTAAGATTTCAACATGGGACAGACCTAGGCTAGAGGTGACATGAAGTAGTCATTTTTCCTCATCATGAATAAAGAGCAAAGATGAGAAAGAGCACAGAGTGAGTCAAAAGAAAAGAATCCAATGTATAAGAAGATCTCAACAGCATTTCAACATGATCTCATTGATTTCAAGGTATTTATGTCTGTGCTGAGTTACACAATTTTATATTTTCTTTATGTTAAAACCCTAGAATCACAAAAATGTCTCCTAGCTCTAGGAAGACTTAGGAGAAAGAACCTTGTGAAGTCTAGCTAGTGTCCAATGAGGTCAAAAAACTTGATTTTTGCCCAATATCAAAGGTAGCATATAAGAACAACCTAGTTGGAGCCCTATCCATCATAGCCGCTAAGGTTGTAATGGTTCAAGATGTAAGGAAATGCTATAATTATAAGATTGGACCCATAGGTGATATGGAAATGAGGGAAGCCTATGAGAAACTATGTGAGAATGGAGTGTTCAAGAAAGAATTTCAGATTGTTGAGAAGAAGGGTTTGATGCGAGCCCTAGAATTCCCAACCATTTTCAAGACTAAATGGATTAGACTAGTGCTTAGCCAAATACATGATGAAATTTTATGGTTGGAGGATGGTCTAATAAAAATCACCAAGCAAATTTTTCATAGAGTGATAGGGTACCCAACCCTAGATCAGTCGAAGACCCTTAGGAGTGATACTAAGGAGGCAATTGAGAAAAACACAGGTGCAAAGTGGAACAAAAGAGGGATGACAGTTGATACCATTCAAGACCCTCATGTTGATTTTGTTCTCAGAGTTATAGCACACAAATTCTACCAATCCAATAAACTCAATAGTGTGTCCTGCATTGTAGTGGATGTATGCTATAAACTGGTAAAGAAGGATCATACATATGATCTTGTAGAACTACAACTGCAATAGATTAATGAGAATCTAGCAACTATCAGGAGAACCAAGAGAGCCCAATGTAAATTTGGTACCATTTTGATATGTATATTCTTTTATGTTCAAAATGAATTTCCTTCTTTTGGTAAAGTAGCCTAGAAGACAAATAGGTCAATCATAGCTCAAGTTAATGAATACATAGAGTAGATGAGAGCTAATTTTGAGACCTTGATGACTAGCTATTTTGAAGACTTCAAGAAGTCAATGAAGCAATGGCTAATAATTCCAATGTCATTAGTGGAGAAACATGTAAATAATGTATGTTTTCTTGTAGATATAGACTATACATACACTCAAGCTACCATACCAAGAGTGAGATGGCTAAGACCTCTTGGCTATGAGATAAACATAGATGAAGTGTCAGCAGTAATAACTGTATTATTAGTAGAGGAGATAGACAAGGAAGCACCACATTTTGAAACCTATGACATGGTGAGATCAAAAGTGGATATAGAGTTAAAGATTGCCTCCACTTTGAAAAAGAAGGATAAACTTGTGAAGAAATTTAAAACCAAATTTGGGGAAGGCACTGTAGAAGCAACAGAAGAAGAAGGTGAAGATTTTGAGGATGATAAAGAGGAGCAAGATCAAGGACCATTTTCTTTAACCCAAGGTATGGGGGAGGATGTAGATGAGGAGGAAGGTGCCAAGCAAGAAGCATCAAAGGCTAAGCCAAAGAAAAAAAAAGCTCAAAAATAGCCAATTGCACATTCCAAAGGAAAGAAAAAGGCTACAAAGCCAAGCCCAGCCAAGCCTACTACAAGGGAAAATACCATGGCTACAAATCAGGTAGCAAAAGAGTAGGAAAAGCATAAGGCTACAGAACAAGGAGGACCTACAAAGCAGAAGCAAAGAAAAAAGTATGTTGCACCTCCTGAATTAGTCGAAGAAAGAATATAATCTGATGAAGAGCAATTTAGATTGGTAAGACATTCTACCACATCTAAATTGGAAAGTATTTGTAGTAATATTAGAGACAATTTTGAGTTAATTGGTCTAAAGACCATAGATATCAATAAGTTGTCAAAGGAACAACAAAACATAGTGAACAAGTCCATCTACACTATGATGGCTAAGTTCAAGACTACCCCACTTGAACTAGACAACTCAATGCCTAAGGAGCTAAGCTCATTAGTTGAGAATACGTGGCATTACTACCTTAAGATGGAGAAAGAAATAAGAGAGTCTACATTGGCTTATGTAATTCCTAACCTTACTAAAGGTCAAATAAAAAAGGCTAGAAAAAAGCATGGGAGCAAATTTGCACCCAAATATAGAGCCTTTAGAATTTTGCAAAACCAAATAGAAGATGTTGTCCAAAAGTCCACACTGGATTGACAATAGCCAAAGAAGGGAAAGAAGACCCATTTGAAGGAAGAAATGATGAAGAAGAGGAAGAGAATGAAAAAGTGGAAGAAGGAGAGAAAGAAAAAGAAGAAGAAATAGTGGAGAAGACATAATGTGTAGAGGCAAATTGAATAGAGTGTCCAAGACACCAACTACCACCACCAAGTCCTCCACCTACAACACTTGTAGATATAGTAATTGTAAAGGATGTTCCTAACACCTCGACTTAGAACATCAATCCTTTAACTATAGGGCATCTCAAAAAGATCCTGCACCAAACCACAATGCAATCATAGCTATGTACAAATCTAGTTTTGGTGAGTGTTGATAAATTGCAAAAAGTTGTAGTGGAGATAACAAGGGAGAAGGAAAGCACACAAAAAAAATCTACACAACCTCCCATAGCTATAGCAGATCAACCCAAAGAGAAAGAAGCATAAGAAAAAATTACTAAGGTTGATAATACAATTACAGTCACAACAATTACTAAGGAGCCAGCAAGGAACAAATAGGGCAAGATGTTCCTACTACACAAAGTCAAGGTGCACCTCCTCAAATCATTGTTATTGGTCAAGGCAGTAGAGAAGAGGAGAAAGAAGAGGAGAAAACCCCTAAGGAACAAGAGGCAATAAAAACATTAGAAAACTTGTCTACCTTAGGGACTCCTACTCAAAAGTTGAGCACTAATGCAGTACCATTGTAGATTTCAAGACTAGGCTTGAGCTCCACCAAAGTTGCAAGGGTACTTCACTATGGAGACCCTTCACTTGATGAAGAAATAGTCATATCCAGTTATGACTCAATAAAAATGAACCTATAGCAGATAAATGAAGTGCAAGAGGCACTAGAGAGAAGGAAGAAATAAGAGATACTCAGAAATGAGTATAGATAGAAGCAAGCACTAGTGGAAATTAAAGATATATTTCTTGATGCTTGCAACTACCTAATGAAACCCAGCCCATCATGGAGAAATTTTCTAACATTGTGGACCAAGTAAAAAATGAAGACCTTGGCACTAATTTTAAATTATTAGAATGGTCAAAAAAGAAGTTTTAGATGAAAATGAATAAGAAAATATCTAGTGACATAGCACTTTCACAAGTTGAATTGGCTAAGAGGATTGAAAAAGTGAAATCAGTACTTGAGAATGTATTCTCATTGTACTCCAAGTTGTTTGATTCATCATATTTCACACAAGAAATTAGCCAAAGGATACTGAGCTTGGAACAAAATCTCAAGATTTCTAGCACTTAGCTACCCAAAGATCCAGCTCAGAGTGAGAAGCATTGTGCAACTATGCTTCACACACAAAAGGAGTTAGTTGTATTGACAGGAGAAGAGGCCAATATTAAGGCCAAATTGATGAAAATTCAATCTTTCATCACCCCACATCTAGAATTACTCCATAAAAAATAGGCCTATGCAAAAATTGTTCTAAAGAAAGATCCTAATCTTTCTACCTTAGAAGGCCTTGTACATCTTGCAGTAGAGATAGCCATCTAGCACAAGTCATTGGAGATTGCTTTAGAAAATTGGGATGCTTCTCTCAAGATGATTATGGAGGTAAACAAAACATTTTTGGCAAAGTATTCTATTCACTTTTAGGACCCTTTGACATAAGTGTCAAAAAGGGGAAGAATATATTCATGGGGGAAATAATTTATTTATTGCATCTAATAAGAATAAGGAGATATAATGTTTTGGGGGAGATATAAATAAGAATGGGAGATATTACATTCTTTAATGGAAGTAATAAAGAATATCCAAATGGGGAGATATTCAAGTTTTGAGAAAGTTGCAAAAATTGCAAGAAGATGTGAAAGGGGAATAGATACAAAGTACAGGAAGTAGAAACACGGTACATAGATACATAAACAAAGGCAGACAAGGAAAATAGTATCAGATACATCAGCATGAGAGACATTTAGCACAAGAGATTTGGTTACAGGAATGGAAATGGCACATCAGCTCAGGGGGAGTTACAAAATTTTTGAGGTATATAGTCTTCTACAAAATTTTGAACAAGTTTTTGAAGTCTTGTACATATGCCGAACAGATTATATAGTATACTCATAATATCAAATTCATAATGTTTAGTTAAGTGTTTTTGCCACTCATGTCAAAGGGGGAGATTGTTAGTCTCAGATTGGTTTTGACATTTGAGTGTCAACACACTTAACCAATTCTCAAGATGATACTGGGTATAATACAAAAGTTGAGCTACAGTGTGTGCCGAGCTAGAGAATTCAATAAGTGCCGAGTGAACTTCAAGTGCCGAGTGAAGTTCAAGTGCCAAGTGAAGTTCAAGTGCCAAGTAGAGTATATATGTCGAGTCATTATAGATGTTGAGTGAAACAAAATTACTATAGGAGCTGAGTGAGCTAGTTTTCCTATATGTGTTGAGCATCAGTAACTAGTAAGTGTCAAGCAACATAGAATCAGCATATGAGTTTGTACCTTAAAAAAATCAGATGTAAACCATTTTTGGAGCTAACATAGGATGAATCTCAAAGGATCTTGAAGATAAGACCGAATCTTTTGTATTACCTATGTAATCAGCATGTAGCCAATAAGAAAAATGGAGAAGGCATGCAACCAATAGGAAAAGTGCAAGAAATGAGTAGGAAAAGAAGATTTAATATTGATCATAGATTCATACCTAACCCTAAGTCTTTGAAATCTTTAAAAGGAGGATGAAACCCCATTATGCATAAGAGGATACATGAGAGAAAAGTGTATGGGCAAATTATAGCAAAGTATAGAAGGGTGAAAAGACTTAGTGAAGAATAGAGCAGCATTGTAGAATCTATTTGATCAAGAATAGAGTATTAGAGTTACACAGAGTGACATATTAGATCAAGAAAGGATCAAAGCAGATAGAGCAGAACAAGGATCTAAAATCAACAATTGAAGATTGCAAGTTATCAGGTCAAATTTTTTTTAATACTTTCTAGCAATTGTATTAGATATGGAAATCCTATTGACTTAGGTTGGCCTAGTAGCCATTTGTAAATCCTTTAATAAGGTGGCATTCCAAGTGAATATACTAAAGTCCTTTAACTAGGCCTACTTTTAGCAAGATAGTGAAATCCTTTAATGAGGTCACTTTTAACAGGGTGTAAAGTCTTTAATAGGATAAGCCTTTCATAGGCCAGACCATTGGAAGTGGTCAAACATTGTAACCTTGAACAATTACACATTGCTGCAATGATATTTTTTGGGTTTCATGCCCACTCCAGTTTTATTTTCTCATTTTGGAGGCTTTCTAGGTTACCAAATTTGTGTGTTATCTATTTTCATGCATGTCTTTATTTTCATGTTTATTAGATGAATTAGATGCATGTGAATGGTTTTAGCTAAAAGGATTTGAAAAGGTTAAAGTTAGTTACTTCTAATTCAAATCCCCCCCTCGCCTTCGCCTTTTTAGAAGTAATTATTCTCACTTGTTAATTCCAACAAAACATAACTATAGATCTTAGGGTTTGATCAGATTCGTTGAATTTGTTCATCATTTTGTCTTTTTTCTTCTTTCCTTGAAAATTTTGGAAACTTCTCATTAAATATTTTCCTTAGATTTCTTATCAAACTTAATTCATACATTAAATATGTCATTTTATCAATCCTTATCTTTAACATGTTTTGATTATTTTGTAAATTCAACTATGTCAACCTCAAATATTAATTCTTTCTTAAACTTTTCATGTGTTGATACTAGGTCATCACTATGTACTTTGGCTTTATCATCACTAGATAGCTTGGTCACTACTGATATGTCTCGCTCGTCATACATTGACTTGCTCAACCATCATTGTGCTTAGTCATGACTATAGTTTACCTTCACCTTACTCACTCATTACCATCACTTAGTTAATAAGGTTGTGTTCAACTAATATTAAAGTTCCTTAATCTTCAGTTTGGTAATACTTAAATTCTTCATTGACCTAGTGATCTATTTCTTGATCAAACTAGTGTTTTATTTAACTTCTTGACTTGCATCAATCATCTCTTCTACACTTCAACTCATCTTTCTTCTTCACTTAATACAATGATCAAACAATATATTATCTTGCCATTTACTAACTAATCAAGTGCCCTTTGTAGTTTCATCATACTTACTCCTCTTTACTTAACCACTTTACTAGTTCATCTTGTTATCTCTCTTTTCAAATCCTCTTCATCAATCAAATAATATGGCACTCTACATTGTTAGCAAATGTCTTACCAATAAGGTTTGACATTAATTACAACATAAAAATTGCTCTAGTTGTAGTTCCAACAGTTATGTCAATGTTTAGTATTTTAATTAGTGAGGTTGAAGCATTTTGTATGTATACAAATGATAATTCAAGATGAGCTTGTGATTGTTGGCAGTTTACTGAATTCACAAAGAATATTTTTTAGTGATGAGGCAATTTGGAGGAAGCCAAAAAAATGGGTTATATTCCTATTTGTTAAGGATGGTGTTATTAGATTTTGTTCCTCTAAGGGAGTCAATTTTGATGCTTTGTGATGACCAAAAGTATGGTGTATTGTGCTCTTGTTGTTGAGAATATGGTCATTCATATTTTGTTGGGATTGAATTACTCTTTGATATGTATGGATTAAGCTCCTATCTTGGGGCTTATAGGTGGTGGCCCCCCAAGGTCTAATCAAGAAGGAAATGGCTCTTTAGTACTAAGTAGAGAGTTGGTACTGAAGTTTGTTGTAAGGTTACTACAACCTACTATGATGATAATTTTGGTATAGAGGAGCCTAGAAAGTTGGCTTGGTGGGAAGACTCATGTAGCATGTGGTTAATTTCATTTTTTATTGTGATAGAAGTGGCTTCACTTTCAAGTTTATTTTCTTATATTTGGTTGGATTGTCCCTTTTATTGGACAATGATCTTGTTTCTTTTGATGGTCAATCAATTATTTTTAGTTTTCAAAGGCACAATTTGATCTTCATTTTTGGTTGAGTTGTGTGTCTAGTTTAGGAGGTTAATCTTGACCCTAAGGATAAGCATAGTATGTTGGTTTCTAGGATGTAGCTTCGTATGTGTAGTTTCTTCTATGTTAATGATTCCTATAGAGGTAGATACCTTTTTTGTGATTAAGGATATTTATAATGCTTTGTGGACTTCCTTCTATGGATGTTTAGAAGACTAGTGGTATAATAGTTTTTTCATGTTTTGTTGGTCTACCTATTGGTTGCTCATATTAAGGTGACTCCATTTTCTAATGAAGTGGAAAGGGTTTTTTAGTTGGGGGTTGGATCTATAGTTTAGTTGATGATGTTTATCATCATAGAGTCTTGGACAACTCTATGTTTGCAAAGGGGGAGATTCGAAAAACCTTTTGGTTTCTCTTTAATGTTATACCACAAAAGGATTTTGGTAGTTGTGTGTTGTTGTGGGTCCTTCTTGGGCTATATGTTGTATATGGCCTTTTGTGTCCTAGTGTTCTCGTAACAACTTCTTGTATCAATAAAAGGTGGGAAATTAGATTAAATCATTGATACTTCTATAACTCGTTATTCCTATATTTTCAATAATTCAAAATAACTTAAAATGTAATCTAGTAGCCAACTTATAACTTTTATCCACAGTATGTGAGGTCTATGTGATGCAAGATCATCTTGGGTTCTTTGGCAATCTTGAATCAACCAAAAAGATTTAATGTTTATTGTTCGTGTATTTTTTTTGGAATGATCTTTGTAGTTTTTGTTCTTTCTTTCAACTCAGTAGGCTTCTTATTTAGGACCTATCATGGATCATACTCCCATGTTCACGAAACTTCATTTGATCTTGTTGAAAATTTATCCTTCTCTTTTCTCAAGGTGTGCTTGTTTCCTGGCATACTAAATAACATGTGGTTATTTTCTTCTAAGATGGTTTTATGATATCAAGGCTTTTCACAATGTTGGGAATGTCTTCTTGGATCATGTGTGGACCTATCTCTATCCCCATAGATTTTGTTTCACTTAATCATAAGGTTGTATATTTCTCCTTTAGGGTGTGACCTATTTTTAAATAAATTACCTGATAGGATGACTTGCAGTCTTATTGGGCATATAACTCAAGATCTTAGATTAGAAAGTAAGTAATGAAGTTGGATAAAAGGAAGATATTAAAAATGTGTCTTTATAAGCCCAAGCTTCTAAGTTCACAAATTCTAATTTGAATGTTTATGATTGCAACTAGGTAGGCATTATGCATAACATGTTAGATGGTTGTCTCATCATATCTGCATTTAGAGTCAATATATATTTCTTTTGGTTTCTTCCATTTGGTGTTGACTTTGGTGTGTAACTCTAGCAACGGTGGCTTGGGAGTGTCATCTTGGCCCTCTTGCCTTGCATCACTATGTGTGTTTTCTCTCATAATATTAGCAATGAGACTCACAAGGTGCACTACAAAATAGAAGATTTAAAGAAGGGTAATGCATAAAAATGCAAAACCCTCAAGAAATCATGAATATATAAGCATGCAAGAATGCAAAGTTATGCTAAAATGATAATAATATAATAAAAATGACTAATTACAACCGTTTAGATTAAATTGTGTGAGCTAATCAAACATGCAAATATATATAAAGTAGATGATGAACAAAGTTAAGAATGAAAGAATTCTAATAAATCAAAATGATAACATATATGTAGCTTCATAGAGTCTGGACTTTATTTAATATTATTATTTTAGATATTATGTAAAAACTTTTAGGTTTCAGGATCCCTATAGAACCTATTTTTCATAATAAAAAATATTAAGAAAGATACTATGATCCTTTCAACTAAGACAAAGGCCTCAATTCATAGACTTGAGAAAGTCAAATGAATGATCTATTAGAAAAATAGAGTAATAGATTCAAAAATGGGGATACTAAACTTGCGGCTTGTTATTCATCATTGTTAATAGTGGTTACAAATAAATAAAGTCATATGACTTCATTAAGGTCCTATAATTACATGCTAATTTGAATTACAAATAAACTAAGACAATCAACAAAAAACTAGATGTGACTGATAACTAACTAAGACTTATTGACAACTAACTCAAACACATCTACAAGCTAATTCCTTTTCTAACTCTCTAACTATTTGACCATTAAATTTCAACACCCCCTCTTAATGCTACAACATTAAATTGACATACAATAGAAAAAATACATTATGCATATTATTTTCTTTGAAAACTATTTCTTAGACTAGTAAGGCTTCTTCAAGTCACTCACAACTACTAGTATAGCCATGTAGCTATCATCCAAGCTTTGAAACATGATTGAACATCATTTTCAAATGAAATGTTTCATAACCCTCATAAAGGTATGATGCCAAGATTCTATATTTTCATATCTCCCTAAACTATTGGACACTAATCCACACAAGTGTATCTCATAACCCCAATAAGGTATAATTTCTTTGATCGGTTAGCACCTTAGATGATTGAGCATCCATCTAGCCTCCACTCCATCATTTCCTAATTTCAAAGTATCAGCTTCTTCAAAATAAAATAATTTTTTTTCTTCAATGATATCATTGTCACCATCAAGATCTGATGGTTCTTTTATAGGCCCCATCTTCTTGATATATTAGAAAAATAGAATAATAGATTCAAAAAGAGAGATACTAAACTTGTGGCTTGTTATTCATCATTGGTAATAGTAATTAAAAATATATAGAATCATACAACTTCTTCAACATCATATAATTATGCTAATACAAATGATAACAAACTAATATAATTGACAACAAACTAGATGTGATTGAAAACTAACTTGGACTTATTGACAACTAACTCAAACACATCTACAATCTAATTCCTTTTCTAACTCTTATTGTTGGAGCATTAAATTCCAAAATGATTGACATGAAAATATGAGCAATGGTGGAAATGCTTCCATTTGTGATTCATATGCTCTCATTTTTAGAAGTTTTCAAAATACTGTGCACTTTGAGATTAGCTAATTTCTTTTATTTGATTTGAGAATATTTGATTTATGTGTGCACATTAAAAGTGAACTTTATTTATTTATGTAATTAAAAATGGAAATGGTCTTTTAATTAAATGAGACATAGTATTAAGTGTTCAACTTTAGAATATAATTGATCTGATGATTTAATTATGTAAAGTTGGTATTTGTGCATAATCAAATCTAGCATTAATTTGATTTAAGTATTTCATAACAAAGGCGCATAGTTTACTAGACCAAAATTGAGTGATCACACTTTGTTGTAAGGATGCTTTGTGTTGGAATACAAACACCACTAAGAGGGGAGGTGAATTAGTGGTTTAAAATACTTTTTCAAAACTTGAAACAATTACAAGTTATAAAATTCAACACATGAGCAAGATAAATAATGAATAACAAAGTGACACAATATTTTAACATAGAAAACCCCTTAGGGTAAAAATCACTTTGAATCTTAAACTTTATTTGTCTCTTAGGAAAATATTTTAGAGCTATAACTCTGGGAAGCACCAACACCTTGTTTTAGAAACACCAATTTCAAGGAACACCAATCCCTTACACCTAAAGCACCAACTTCATGAATACAAGAGGCACCAACTTCCAAAATAAACAAATGAGATATAAAATTAGAGGATCATCTGTGTTACAACACAAACCATAAATCAATAGTTTCAACTTCTTATTGAAAACATAATGCGAGATATACTTCTATTATCCTCAAAACATGTAGTATCCAAATATATTTTCCTTTTCCATTAAAAGATCTAATCAAATATTGATATGAATGAATGAAGATGAAATATATAACCCTTCTTCTACCTCTAATAAACTTAAGCAATGAAAATAAAATCACAAATTTGAAAATAGAAACATAAAGCATTACCCTCTTCTTTGCTATTAAAAATCTACCAGCAAACTATTTAGTCTACAAGGAATTCCACACAAATCCTACAACTTCTGTCAAAACCACCAATTAGATGTTTTAGAGGAATGTATCCTCTACTTATAAACCAAGAAAGTCAAAATTTTGGAGGTAAGTACATACCCCAAACTTCCATTAGACCAAAACCGCTCAAAACTGCTAAAACTATCATAACAATTTGGTAATTGTTTTTGATAAATAGACCTTTTCTCTTTCCATACATCTGTTATGCAAAAACTAACAAAGACCCATTTTAGCTAACTCAATGTCCTTTCCAAAAAGATATTATAGTTAGGGTCTATCTGATAAAACACCTTGTCAACTTTCTCATAGACCAAAACTATTTTTTTATAATTATTTTCTTAATCAATGTGAACACTAAGTGTTAATCGTATAACACTTACGTGTTTTTATTGAATATGTTTTGAACAATATTGAAGGACATCAAATAAGATAATTAATGATGTTAAGAATATCATATGCTCATTATAATTTCATTATTGACATCAGTGACAATAATCAAAGACCAAATACCGAGGGTTCAACATAATCCCCCTTTGGCATTTATGTTAATACCAACTTCCACCTATATATCCATGTGTACCTATGTATCCCATATATGTACCTATATATCCATGTGTACCTATATATCTATCATGTAGACATCTTCATCTTCATTTTTCTCCCCCTTTGACATCAATGACAAAGGAGATATACCAAGGTTTCAATGTAACAAAAAGATAAGAAAAATATGTTGCCCCTAAAACCTATCACTCATTTATGAATTTATGCAAGAGAAGAAAGGGATAAAACCCCCTTACAAACCAATCTAACCTTGTTCCTTGATATCTTTCCATTTTCATCAAGTTTATTTCTAAAGATACATTTAGCACCTATTACATTTTTATCTTCAGATCTAGGCACTAATTCCCAAGTTTTATTCTTTTCAATTTGACTTGCTTCCTCTTTTATAGCATTAACCCAAAACTCATCCATACTAGCTTCATAGACAACAACAAAAGTTTAGCACATTCACTAGATGTAGTTCTTGCTCTTGTTTGAATACCTGCATGTTTATCCCCTATAATCTATTCTTGAGGATGATACTTCTTCAATCTTGTTCTTGTAGCCTTTGTACCCATAGGTTCTAGTGTTTCTATTTTATCTTTTATCTCTTCTTCACCTTCATCAACTTTATTATCTACTTCTTTACCTTTATCAACTTTATTATTTGCTTCTTTCAAGTCTTTATCACTGTCTTCTAGGAAAGTATTATCCATTCTTATTTCCTTTTTACCCTACACAACTTTGTCCACTTTCACATGTATAGTTTCAACAAGTTTATTTGACCTTTTATTAAAACATTTGTAAGATTCAAATTGAGAAGAATATCCTAAAAGGATTCCTTCATCACATCTTGAATAAAAACTCCCTATTTTATAATCAGAACTCTTAATGAAGCATCTACTTCCAAAAATTGTAAAATGCTTAACACATGTAGGATGTCCATACCATGATTCGTCAGGAGTGTATTTAGTTTTTACCCTTTGTTGTGCCCTATTTAAAATATATATTGTTGTATGAACTGCTTCTTTCCAATATATGTTTGGTACTTTAGATTCATCTAACATAGTCCTTGCCATTTCTTTCACTGTTCATCTCTTTCTCTTAACAACTCCATTTTTTTGAGGTCTCCTGGATGTTGCACATTGTCTTTTGATGCCATGTTTTTCACAATAATCAAAAAAATCATCTGAAGTAAACTCACCACCTTTATTTGATCATAAGCATTTAATCTTCATGTCTCCCTCATTTTTAACCATTTTCCTAAAAATCTTAAACTTGTTAAATGCCTCTGATTTATGCTTTAAGAAGGTTACCCATGTCATTCTTGTATAATCATCTATAGAAAGCATGAAATACTTTTCACCATATAATGGCATTGTCCTTGTAGGACCATGTAAATCAATATTTACTAATTGCAATGGTCTAGAAGAAAATATTCTTTTGAAGGAAAATATGCCTTTGTTTGTTTACCATGTTGACACCCTTCACAAATAACATTCTCTGGCTTACTTATAGATAGCATACCTCTTACTTTCTGATGCTTACTAACTTTTACCAAGTTGTCAAAATTCAAGTACCCAAGCCTTTTGTGCCATAACCAACTTTCATTCACCTGTCCCATAAGACAAACATCTTCATAATTGTTAGTATTTGTGATACCTTTTAAAATGTATGCATTCCCTTTAGATCTTTTACCTGATGCAACCAGCTATTTAGATTTTAATTTGATTTGACAACCAGGGTCATGAAAAATAACTCCATATCCATCATCACAAATTTGACTAAAAATTAGAAGATTGTACTTTAATCCATCAACATAATGGATAACATGAATACACATTTTGTTACTAAAGCATCAAAGAACCCAAACCTTTAATTTTCCTTGAAGAATCATAACCAAAATTAATATTGCCACCTTTGTAGTTAATCAATTTGTCAAACTTGATTGTATTGCCTATCATGTGTCTATAACAACCACTATCAATTATCCACAAGTCCTTTTCTTCAAAATATAGAGTCATTTGAACAAACATAGACTTATTAATCTTAGGCCTCCATATCTTAGTCACTTTAGTATCAAATTCTTTATCAACTTGTAGACTAGCATAAGATTGATCATTCTGAATTGACTTAGTTTTGCAATTACTCATAACATGACCAAAGAGATTGCATTTGTAACATCTTAGACCATTAATTTTAGGAAAGGAATAACCAAAATGAACCTTTAAATACCTCCTTGACATGTATCTACAATTACGTATTCTATGTCCATATTGATGACACATGAAGCAATACCCATCAAAGAAATAAGTGAACCTATTTGAGTATCTTTTACCCATGAATGAAGAGCATTATATAATCTAATTTTTATCATTACAAATCTAGTTAATATCTACATTTTTACCTACATTTGAAGTGGTCATATTCTGATTTGTATCCTTACTTTTAGATTTAAATATCTCAAATAAAAGTTTATCTTTGTTGTCACTAGAACATTGTCCAAGTTCAAAACCAATTCTTGTTAGATCATCAGTTCTTCTTTGTTTTCTTGAAATATCATCCAAAGTAGTGTTCTCATATTTTTCTAACTTTCTTCTATATGATACTACTTCATTCATTAACCTTGTACATTCTTGATCTTTAGAACTTAACTCTCCCTTAGTGACAAAGACAATTCTCTTTTGTTGCTCAACTTATAATTTCAATTCTATAACTTGTAGATTTAATTCCTTAGTTTCTTTCTCAAAGTTCTCTTTTTCCTTTAAGAATTTATTTTCTTGAACACTTAAATTCCTTTTTAATCCCTTGATCTTTTTAAGTGCATAAAGAAATTCACATTCTAAATCAGCCTCAACAGGTTCAACATCATCATCACTATCTGATTCTTGACAAGTAGTTTCTATAGCCATGAATGAAACTTTATTTTCATCACATTCAAAACTACTAGATTCACTATTTGATACACCATTAATCAAAATCTTCTTCTTCTTAAAGAACTTCTTTTTGTTACAGGATTTCTTTTTACTTGATTTCGCTTTCTCATCATCTACTTCATCATGACTATTATGAGCACATCTAGATGCAAAGTGTCCTATTTTACCACAATTAAAGCATTTAAAAGGAAATTTTCCTTTGTATTTATTTGCTCCTTTCTTTAATTTCCTTGATAAATGTGCTTCAAAAACATCAAGATCTTCTAATTCTAAAGAGACTTGCTTCACTTTCTTTTCCACCTTGAATGTTGCTTCTTTTCTTGTGGATTTCTACTTGCCAAACTTTCTCATTTCATAAGCTACAAGTGCTCCATGAATATCTACCATTGTATACTTGTCAATATCTCTAGTTTCTTCTATAGAACATATCTTAGAATCAAATTTATCAGGAAAGGATCTCAAAACTTTCTTTACAACATCAATATCATCAATTTTTTCATCAAGTCCTCTTATGCCATTTATAGTTTCATCTATCTTAAGGGGATAGTCTTCTACTTTTTCATCATTACCCATCTTAAGGTCTTAAAATCTTGATTCAAATGTTGTATCTTGGCTTCTTTAACTCTATCATTACCATGATATGTGTTTTTCAATTTTTCCCATACTTCTTTAGAAGAACTACAATGCATTACCTTAACAAAAACATCTTTAGATAAACTATTAAGTATAGAAAATTTAGCTTTCATACCAATTTCATATTCCTCTTTTCATCTAGATCTATAGGTAAAGTATTAGGAACTTTATAACCATTAACAAATGAAGCCCATACATCAACATTAATAGATAACAAATATTTTTGCACCATTACTTCCCAAAAAGCATAATCTGATCCATCAAAAATAGGAACCCTTGAAGAACTATCTTGAGCCATAAAATATAAGTATTCCACTCAACCAAAATATACCCAAATTTGTTAAATTTGATATAGGTAACCTTTCTTTGATACCACTTGTTGGAATACAAACACCACTAAGAGGGGGGTGAATCGATGGTTTAAAATACTTCTACAAAACTTGAAGCAATTACAAGTTACAAAATCTAACAAATGAGTAAGATAGTTAATGAATAGCATTGTGACACAATATTTTAACATGGAAAACCCCTTAGGGTAAAAAACCATTTTAAATCTAAAACTTTATTGGCCTCTTGGGAAAATCTTTTAGAGCTACAACTTTGGGAAGCACCAACACCCTATTTTAGAAACACCAATTTCAAGGAACGTCAATCCCTTACACCTAGAGCACCAACTTCATGAATACAAGAAGCACCAACTTCCAAAATGAACAAATGAGATATAAAATTAGAGGATCATATTTTCTACAACACAAATCATGAATCACTAGTTTCAACTTCTTGTTGAAAACATAATGCAGGATATACTTCTATTATCCTCAAAACATGCAGTGTCCAAATATACTTTCCTTTTCCATTAAAAGATCTAATCAAATACTGATATGAATGAATGAAGATGAAATATGTAACCCTTCTTCTACCTCTAATAAACTTCTGCAATGAAAATCAAATCATAAATATGAAAATAGAAACATAAAGTATTATCCTCTTCTTTGTTGTTAAAAATCTGCCTGCAAACTGTTTGATCTACAAGGAATTCCACACAAATCCTACAAATTTTGTCAAAAATATCTATTGGATGTTTTAGAGGAATGTATCCTCTACTTATAAACTAAGAAATTTGAAATCTTGGAGGTAGGTGCATACCCCAAACTTCCATTAGACCAAAACTGCTCAAAACTGCTAAATTGTCATAACAATTTGGTAATTGTTTTTTATTAACAGACTTTTTCTCTTTCCATCCATTTGCTATGCAAAAACTAACAAAAACCCATTTTAGCTAACTCAAAGACCTTTCCAAAAATGTTGGGGTCTATCTGATAGAACTCCTTGTCAAATTTATCATAGACCAAAACTATTTTTTTATAGCCATTTTCTTAATCAATGTGAACATTAAGTGTTAATTGTATAACACTTCAACATTTGTCTTGAATATGTTTTCAACAACATTGAAGTACATCAAATTAGATAATTTCATGATGTTAAGCATATCATATACTCATTATAATTTTATTATTGACATCAATGACAACAATCAAAGGCCAAATACCAAGGGTTCAACACTTTGTTGATAAAGTGTTTTTTGTGGCCTTATATTATAATTATTGCATAGTTGTGTGTGATGTTGGATCCTTGATAACCCTTTGCTCATATATTTTTAAGGGACAACCCTCGTGTTCATTTCTAATGCTTATCAAAAACTCAAGCATTTATAATTTTTTAGTAATTTGTCTATACTCAACCCATTAACCCCCCATTTGAACATTCCTAATTATCATTAATCAAACCTTGTACATCCTCCAAAAGTGTGCATACATAGAGGTATTTATATACAAGGTAGTGGTCATTTGTGCATATGATGTGGTTCATGGTAAAAATTACATGTGGCTCATAGATTTACAAAATTTCAAGGTGGTCCAAAATACCCATTGAAACTTGTCCATTCAATCCTCTTAGATTTTGTATAATCTTGGAGTCCTCCACATCCATCAACCACTTAGAGACGGTTCTCATCTCCTCATTGAAATTATCTTTAGCAATGGGAGCCCTTGATCCTTCAAATCAGTTCTAGTCATCTAATAATCTTTTAAATTATCTTTAACTCAAATGAATATTATATGAAACTTTGCAAACTCATATGTTGATAAAGGAACTCACATAACCTTGGAAAGGTAGCTTGGTGCAACAACAATTAATATGGGTGAGATCATTTATGTTTTCATAAATATTATACTAATGATTATGCTTATAATTAGACTATTACATATATTGTTAGTTCATGCCTAGGAAGATAACTATTGGATTCATTAGATGCGAGACTATTTATTATTGTCAAACTAGATGTCAGAATTAGTGAGTCTATTTATATATTATATGGCTTAGTAATATTAATAGTAATATTTTTAAAAGAATAAAGGATAGATAGTTTTTATCACATGTTATAGTTAGAGATGATTTGAAGGACATGTACAAATATTTAAATTCAATTTTAACAAATAAAAAGTAAAAAGCTAAAAGAACATTATTTTGTAATCTATTTTTCTATTTTTCTAAGCCTATATTTCCTATTATTGTCCAAACACTTATTCATTTACTAGGCAAAGTTGAACAATCATCTCTGTGACCAAGTCATCTAGTAAAGGCCTAGTATACAAGGACTTGTTTATTTTGTATTACATGTTGAACAAGTTAGTGATTGTCGAGCACCCCAGTTGAGGTCGAGTGCATATGTAAGCCGAGCTATTATAGTAGAGACTAAGTAAACTGGAAGACACTGTTTTCTAAGCAAATAGTAAGAAACATGTATATAGAAGTCGAGTTCCAGTATGTATGTTCTTTATGATCAAGCATTAGGACATTCAAATGTCGAGCAAACCAATTTTGTCATACAAGTTTGTAATTGCACAAAAACCTATGTAAATCATTTTGGTTGACTTCTATTTGATATTTAATTTATGTAGAGATTGTTCAGATGGAGATTGCACATCATTTCATAAGGTAATGCTCCTGAGGAAGGAAAATCAACTAATTAGAAAATCAGAAAGAAACAGAAAAAGAAGATGAATTGTGAACCATTGATTGAGATCTATAACTTTCGAAGAACATCTATTTAAGGAGGGTTCTAACCCTAGAATCAGAGTGTGTGATGAGAAGAGGATGTGAACAAAGAAAGATGAAATGCTTGGATGAATGAAAGTGTGAATGCATAAACAAAGAAGCAAAAGGATAGAACAGAGAAAGAAAGGCTAAGTCTAGAATCAAATCATACAAGGGAAATCCAAGCAATGAAGGGCCAAAAGGAGATATCAGATTAAGAGATCATATCAAGACATTTTATAGAGGAGATCCAAAATCAGCTTACAGAGAAAACTAAGGATGAGGTACTAAATTAGTTTTCAATAGGATTGAGTCAGGGTAAATCTCTTAACCGAGTAATCCTAACAAATCTATGTAAATATCCTAATAGATTCCTTACTTAATTGTAAGTGTAAAATCCTTTAACAAGGTAGGACTTAACAATCTTGAAGCTTTTAAAAGGGCAGACCCCTCATAGGGTAGATCATATATTATGATCAAATATTATAACCCTAACAAGTTACCTTTATTGTTGCAACAGTGAATATTTTTGGGTTACATCCCCACCCCAGTTTTACCTTCACATTGAAGTGTTTATGGGTTACCAAATCATTTGTGTTATGTGTTGAATCTTTCATGGATGTTATGTTTTCAACATTAGAGTTTTATTTTACATTTGAGATGTGAGATAAATTAGGTGTGAAATTGGTAATTTGGTTTTGTAAGTAAATGTTTAAGATCTTGATTCACACCCCCCCCCCCAAGTATCTTGTTTCCCATTAAATCCTTCCAACAATTGGTATCAGAGTGGAATTCTCTTGGAAGAATCTTAATAACTTAAGAGGATTAGATCTTGGAGATGGAGGAATACAAGTTGGAAAAAATTAGTGAGAACCAGATGATTGAAATCCATATCATATTGCAATAACTTGAAGGAGCGAGAGAAGAGTTAAGGAAATCACCGAGAAAAAGGAAAGAGATAGGAATTGAGCAAAATGACAAACTATACAAAGAAGTAGACATAGAAGGACTATTTAATAGTGGAAAGAGTGGTGATAATGATGAAGCAATAGAAAAACTATTGGAGAAGAATAGTGATCTAAGAAAAAAGGCAAAAGAACTTGAGAGAGAACAAGAAACTCAATCAGTAAGACTATGTGAAGTAATAGAGTAAAAGAAGAAAGTAAAAAAAGACAAAATCATGGCTAAAGAAGATAAAAGATAGATGGCAACTAGACTTGAAGAGAGATCATTTGAAGTACATAAGCTCACAAATAATCAATTAGATATCATGAATCAGTTGATAATTGCAACTCAGGAAGAAAATAGAAAGGGCTTGGAGATCACAAACCTAAGGTCACAAAATGAGCAACTGAGAAATGAGCTAAAGAATGAAAAGAAATTTTTGGAAAGAATGAACAAGCCAAGTGAGGCTATCAAATACTTTGAAGAACTAATGAAATCACTCATATCAACAAAAGATACTTCTAAATGAGGACACAACAAGCATTTTTCATCTACTGAAGAAGGTGAATCACAAAAGAGTGGAGAACAAAGAAATGCAAAATCCAAAGGCAAACCTACATGTCATCATTGTGGAAAACCTTGACACATACCCAACATATGTAGAAGCAAGAATGGTATGCAAACTTCTAAACCTAAGTATATTGGTAATTTTTTTAATTGTAAGAAGGTAGGACATCAAGCACATGAATGAATATCAAAGAAAAGTGATTCACTCACTTCATTTAAAGGATATTGTTATAACTGTCAAAACTATGGACATAAAGCTCATGAGTGCATATTCAAGAAAAATCCAATTGGACACCTAAGAAACAAGCACATGCACCAAGAAAAGACAATTCCTATAATTGGGACTACAACACACAGCATACCTATCACTATTATGGATAATATGGACACATTCTAGAGTTTTGTATCAAGACACATTTCAGAGAAAATTACAAGAAGTGGTTGAATGAAGAACTGGTATGTTTTGTTTGTCTTAATATTGGACATATTAGTAAGAACTGTAAAACTAGAGCACCAACACCAAAAAATGGAAATGATAAAAGAAAAGACAAAGTTGAGACAAAGAAAACATGGATAGAGATAATAAGAACTGGGAGCAAGTGAAGAAGACATCACCCCATCCAATAGATCAGGCGATCACACCACAACTAACTAATTGAAAAAGGTATGTAGGAACTACACATTCAATGATATATTTTACATCAGTTCCTAACATAGATGTGCTAGAAGTTCATATTTGCATAAGTAAAGATGCATTAGAAATAATTCTATAGAAAGGAAATTAAAAGAGAATCATTTATTATTTAGAGTACTGAGCATCAATGGTACAGTCTATATTGACTGAGCCTTGTAGTATAGACTGAGTCATCAATTGAGTTGAAGTATTGACTGAATGAGTTAGTATTAGACAAGTAAAGTAATGATAATTGAATGTTTAGAAATAAGTATGGAGCCTGAGCCAGCTATCATACACCTATCATGTATGAGAACATTTATTGTAGACCTAAAATGGAAATTTGAAGGTATTTATCAAATTGGAACATACATTTCTATTCACCAAGAGATTTTAGAGCTCACAAGTGATTCAAAGGCGATTAAGGCGATTTGAGCGATGAAGAAAGTGAATCACAGTAGAGCATTGGAAAACTTGATAACATCTGTAAGTGTTACTTTTAATGTCAAGTAAATTGTTTTATGAAGATATATTAGAAGAGTTTGTTTTTCAGAACCCTAAA
The DNA here is from genome assembly GCA_028749045.1 of Cupressus sempervirens. Lineage (NCBI taxonomy): Eukaryota > Viridiplantae > Streptophyta > Pinopsida > Cupressales > Cupressaceae > Cupressus > Cupressus sempervirens. Next base: position 54,124,389 of record CM053784.1, on the reverse strand, counting down.
TTTAAATGGCATCAGTGAGAAAAATGTTGAAAGATAGAAACACCCAAATTGTGAGGAATGACCAATGTCCTCCACCAAACTTTAGGAGCAGTGTAAGTATTGGGAAGACTGAAGATGATATTGGCACCCTATCATCAATTCCACCCAGATTTTTAACTATTTAGGATGTAAGATACTGCTATTTGTCCAAAGGAGGAGAGATTAGAATTTTGATATAATGGCAGATTATGAGAAGCTATGCAATAATGGAGCATTGAAAGAAGAAACCAAAATCATTGTTGAGAAAGGGATTACCTGTGCCCTAGGTTTTCCAAAAGTTTTCAAGGTCAACTAGATAAAATTTATGCTCAGTCTTATCCATGACATGAAGATATGGTTAGAGGGAGGACTAATCAAAATTAAAAAGGCTATAATATGTCAAGTTACAGAATACCCCATCTTGGCTTGACCAAAAAGCATAAGGAGTGCAACAAGGAATGAAATTGAGAAGTCAACCAAAGAGAAGTAGAATGGTAGAGGGATGTCAATTGATGGGATTGAAGATCCTGTAATTGAATTTGCAGTTTGCGTGATAGCACACAAATTTTATCAATCGAATAGTTTGAACAACATGTCATGTGTTGTAGTGGATTTGGGATACAAGATTGTGAAAAGGGATCATGCTTATGACCTTGCCAAGCTGCAATTGCAACAACTGACAGAAAACCTAGAAGCAATCGAGAAATCAAAGAAAACATCATGTAGGTTTGGGTCTTTGCTAGTATGTATATTTTTCTATGTACAAAATTCATTCCCTGTGATTGGGATAGTTGCATGGGATAGAAGCAAACCTACTATGGAGAAAATAAATGACTTGATTAATAGGTTGGCAAAAAAAAATCAAGCTATAATGGATAATTATTTTGAAGAATTCAAAATTAAAATGAGAGATAGAATGAGGATCCCTAAGTTAGTCATAGATAAGTATTATGATGAGATATATTTTGTAGTAGACATGGATTTTGTTCATGCTCAAGTAATAATACCAAGGATTGCATAGTTAAGGTCTATGCCTTATGAAGCAAATTCTGATGAGATAACAACAACAATGACTGCACTATTGATTGAAGATGTTGATGCTAATGTTGATCAATTTGGCACATATGAGACAATAAAGGCACAATTAACTACAGAATCTAGTACGTTCAAGATTGAAAAGAAAAGAAAAAGGAAAAGTCTTGAGGGAAAGGATAGTGAAGAAGGAGAAGGACCAAGACAACCTGCAGAGATATATGAAGGAAAAGGCAAAGAATTAACCATTACTGAGCCCAAGGAAACCAAGCAAAGGAAATTGGTGGTTATTGAACCAAAGTGAAAGCTAATCTTAGTAGAGATGTGCAGAAGGTTATAACATCATAGAAGCCAAAAGGAAAGATCATAACAAGATGTAAGACATCCTAGCCCATAGTTGTGAAGACAAAAGGAAGTCCATCCAAGAAGAAACCGACCAACTCACCAAAATAGAATATACAAGAGAGGTCGAGGAGGAAACTGATCATAGCACAAGAGGAGGAAGAAGATGATGAACTAAGAAAATTGCAAATCATGAAAAGATTCCCTCCAATGACTGTAGATCAGGTTTTTGAAAGGATTAAAGAATCAGAAAATTTCGTAGGATTCAATGATAAATTACTTATGATTCTTTGAATAATGATGATCAAGTCAAGCTTGAAGAAGCTATGATTGATATGATGATCAAGTTTAGACATACACCCTTGGAATGAGGAGATTGATTCCTAGCAAGCTTATATAAATGGATAGATGCAAAATGGAAGTGGGTATTATCTACATAAAAATAAATAAGAGAAACTATATGGGCACAAGCTATACTAGATTTAGGGAAGACACATATGTCTATAGCCCTTATGGATTCTGTGAAGAATTTATGACAAGAGATAGGGCATACAAAATTTTGAAGAGTAAAGCTCATGAAGTTGAGCAAGACATCATTCAAATATGGAAAGAAGTATTTGGAGTTCTTACTCCAATAGTCGAAACCAGAGGAGGAGATGTAATTGAGTATGAATATGCATATAAGGAGGAAGTTGCCAAGGTACTAGAAGAAATTTGGAAACTAGTGGCTACGTTTGAACAACAAGAGGTTGTTACCATCAAAGAGGTATCTAACACACCTCCATAGAATAAGAATGTGCTAACTAAGGAAGACATGCAAAACCTAATGTCAGATGCAACATTACCTTGTGTAAATCTAGTTTTGTTACAAATTGTAGATTATCCAAAGACTAAGAATGTTGATATTGATAATGTTGAGGTTACATTAGTTGCAGAGGATACAAGTGTCGAGCAATAGGGCAAGGATATAATTGCTTTTTCATAATTAATTTGTATGCCTATTCTTCAGATAGTAAAGAAGATAAAAGAGGTCAAAGATACATAGTCGACAGATGAAGAGATGACACCAAAAGAACAAGAAGCTTCCTGAGCTCTTGTACAATTGTCAAGTGCACAACCTTCAGTACCATCAAGTAGAACACCTAAATAGCAGGTGACACGTACACAAGATAGGTAGTAGTAGGTATTGAGACAAGTTAGAAAGGGAAACAACTGCAAATATCACTAACCAATGATACACCATCATGATCTCAAATTTTGACTCAATTAGAAGAAGAGGTGGATGAATCAGCTAATCTAGATAAGGTAATAACCTTAGTTGTGTATGACTTGAATAATTTGACATTTGTGCAAATGCAAGAATTGCAAACCTTGTTGAACCACAAGGCAAGGCAAGAATAGATAAGGAGAGAGCATAAGAAGAAATAAGTATTGCATACTATTAGAGATATTTTTGTGGATGCATTTGATACAACTGGTTTAGATAATCAGAATCAAATTTTGGATCAGTTAGAGTACACAGCTAGTAAAATTCAATTAGAAGCTGTAAAGACCAGCGATAGATTGAAGCGGTGGTCTGAGAGAAGATTTGAGCATAAAGTGTTGGAAAAAGTCTCTTGTGAACTTGTAAATAGACAAGTGGAGCTTTCCAACCTAGTCAGACAATTAGAAATAATTTTGAAAACTATTCATTCTTTATTCATGAAGTTGTGTGATGTTGAGACTTTACACTGGACAATCAATGTTTTATTGATTTATTACATGTTAATTGAGGGCAAGTGTTATTTCATTGGGCAAGAATGCAAGTTCAAGCTCACTCTTATACAATAAGTTGACATCTAGTCAACAAAGGTTAGTCAAGCTTATGACTAGAGATAGTGAAATAAGAAATAAGTTGATATTAATTCAATTCCAGTTGTTGCCCCATTTGGAAATAAGTCATAAAGAAGTGTCTATAGCTCATAACATTTGAAGAAAGACACATATTTTTCACATATTGAAGGTCTAATTGATCTAGCTGTTGAGCTAGAAATTTAATTTCATTTTTTGGAGAAAATAAAAGACCAATGGAATAAAGACTATGTAGAAATTTTGACAAGCTATAAATATTTTTTTAAGAAGCAAAAGCTCACCCTAGCAGCCCAAAGCAATCAATGACAAAAATAAGGAGGAAATAAGAGGAATAGAAATGAGAGAAAGGGGAAATGAGGAACAAGGGGAAAGGTAATGAAAGAATAAATAGCATAAATCAAAGTCAAAGACAACATATGGAACATCATTGATAAATGCAGATTACATATCTCGATTATCATCTCAGGGGGAGTATTTTTTTAATGAAATGATTATTCATGATAAAGTGTTTTTGCCACTAATGTCAAAGGGGGAGATTGTTGATCTCTACACCTATATTGCCTATTACTGTCCAAACACTTAGTCATTTACTAGGCAAAGTTGAACGGTCATCACTTTGACTGAGTCATCTAGTAAAGGCCGAGCATACAAGGACTTGTTTATTTTGCATTACATGCCAAGCACTCCAACTAAGGCCAAGCACATATGCAAGCTAAGCTATTATAGTAGAGAACGAGTAAACTGGAAGATAGTTTTTGCCAAGAAAATAGTAAGAAACATGTGTATAGAAGTTAAGTGTCATTATGAATGTTCTTTATGATCGAGTGTCAGCACATTCAGATGCCAAGAAAACTAGTTTTGTCATATGACTTTGTAATTTCACAAACAACATGTAAATAATTTTGGCCAACTTTTATATGATATTTAATTTTTGTAGAGACAGTTAAGATGGAAATTGCACATCATTGCAGAAGGTAAATAAACCAATCATAAAATCAGAAAGAAACAACAAAAGATGATGAATTGTGAACCATTGATTGAGATCTAGAACTTCCAAAGAACATCTATTTAAGGAGGGTTCTAACCCTAGAATCAAGTGTAACAAGAAGAGGATGTGAACAGAGAAAGATGAAATGCATAAATAAATGAAAGTGTGAATGCACAAGTGAAGAAGTGAACAAGGATAAAACAAAGCAAGAAAGGCTAAGTCTGAAATTAGAGCAGACAAGGGCAATCCAAGCAGTGAAGGACTGAAAAGAGATATCTATTGAGAGATCAGATCAAGACATTGTACAAAGGAGATCCAAAATAAGCTTACAGAGAAAACTAAGGATTAGGTATTGAATCAATTTTTAACAGCATTGGGTCAGGGTAAATCTTTTAACCAAGTTATCCTAACAGATCTATGTAAAGCTCCTAATAGAGCCTTTACTTTATTGTAAGTGTAAAATCCTTCAACATGGCAGGACTTAACAATCTTGAAGCTTTTAACAAGGCATACCCCTCACAAGGTAGATCATATATTATGATCAAATATTGTAACCCTAACAGATTAATTTTATTGTTGCAGTAGTGAAGATTTGTGGGTTTTATCACCACCCCAGTTTTACCTTCAAATGTATACTTAAGATGGTTTCTTAAAGATTTATATTTAACATTTCAAAATCCATTTTTATATTCAAAACTGCAACATCGTGCATTTACATAAAACAAGTGTCAGACGATTGTCTCTACTAACTTCTTATAATAATAATTTTCACAATTTTTGTAGGCACTTTTCCATCAACAATTTTAAAATCTACAAGACTAACATAGTTAAATTTAATTGAATTTTTTTATTTGATGTCCTTACCTAATAAATTATTGTTAAAGATGCCAATATTGGTGCACACATAATTTTGCCACTTCAATAAATGCTAATTCTTTTATTCCTTTTATAACAATTCAAATTGAATTTTCTCTTGAAACTTACTTCCTGGCAACATTGGATCTTTGCATCAGCCCTTAATTGATACTCAAATGCATTTAAGTAATTATAGTTCAAAGGATGGCTTATTATACAAGCTTACTAAAATCCACTCTCTTCTTGTTCTCCACTACCACATAACTACATGTTGATAGTATGACCAATATAGTCAATCACATCTTACACCATGACCTCTGCATCTACCATCATAAAAATAATCACCGATTTTTTTTACATCATTTTCACAACAACTAGACTTCCCGTGTATTTTCAAGACATTCTCCTATCGAAGTTTGTTACGGCTTATTTTAGCCCAAATCGAAGGCTACTAAAAGAGCTTTGAGGTATTTGGCTTTATGCCCATCAAGTGCATTTTTATATGTCCCTGCAACTTAGAATGTGTTGGTAAACAGATTTGTCACAGAAGAATTTTCCCAATGGAGTGTATGCGGAAAATCGTTCACAACAGTTGGATAGGCCCTTGATATCCGGCCTTCCTCTGCGTTTTGAGGGGTAGCTCCCTCGTATGATATAATTTTTAACAGATTTTCAAATAAAGAATTCAAACTTTAAAATTCCAGGAGAAAGTCATGGAAGACGAATGCACCACATGCCCTCACAACCCTCTGTGGTTAGCAAGATCGATAACGGTGCTGTCCAAGAACTACGCTTGAAAGCAACCAATGTTATTAAGCACATTCATTATCATCTGTAAACATTCGCATAGCACCATGAGAATGTCCACTACAACGTATAACAATTTGGATTTTAAAATAAGAAACCCAAAGTAGATCTCATTTCATTTCCTTGCACCAAGAAAAACAATAGAGATTTTTCAATTCAGAGATAAAAAGTGTACATACTTTCCAAAATTTATCCCTAGATCAAAATTTCAGCATAGTGTTCCCTTATTTTTCCAACCAAAAAGTCCCTTTACAAAGCCAAAAGGTGTCCTTATATAGACATAGAGGTTAATAACTACCTCTCTGAGGTTAATAACTACCTCCCAAATACGTGATTTGGGTGAGGTTAATTAACCTTAACAAAATTAACCTCAAATAACAATGACCACTAATTGAAAAGTATAGCTTGGAACATGTCTTCAGATGGTTGAATCATTGACTTGTTGTGTTACTTGATAAGACTCCTTCATGATCATCACCAAGTTGGATATATTGAATATGGACAAAGAAATAATCTTTCGCAACATCAATTGCTCATGCACTGACAGTAGTCTAAATAGTGATGCTACAATCTTGAATGAAGAAGATAAATTGTCGCTTCGCAAGAACATTTGATTTGAAGAAGGTAATTGTTTCTTTCACTTCTGTGCTCTGAGTCCTCGTAGAAGATCCAAAGTTGTTCTTGGCTGGAGAATAGGTGGTTTTCTTTCTGGCTCTTTAGTTTTGGTATTCTTTGAGGTATCGAGAGTTCCAAAGACTTTCCAAAGCCTTGGTGTTTCATCTACTCCAGCTGATGCAACAGTAGAACCAATCTGGACTTTATGCAAGATGCGGCACCCTTGAAGTATGGCTAGTGAGCTCTACAATCTTTGTCATGGATGATTATTTCCATAAAGCCAATTGATTGTTGCGATACCCATATGCACAAACTAAAGAGTTGGTGTCAATTGTCTTCGGCACGCTCCACTGAGACTATTCCACAACTTAATTGATCGGTTTGCAAGACTTGCACCAGATGCCAAAAGATTGTGGTGGAAAGTGCATCACGTCGAGGCTGTAACTGCATCATTATGTCCCTCCATTCTGTGAAGATACCGATTTCTACCATTAGAGGACAACACTTTTTTTTTTTTTCTGTGTCCTAGATATGAAGCAAGTTATCGTTGCCTCCACTCGCAAGTTGCCTGCCAGATAAGGACCACTTTAATCCACCCAAATTTTTGCTCATGGCCTCTGTATGTCTTTACATTGAAATTATCCATACGGATATCATGAATTATTATTTTAATGTCCTCACTATCGGTTGCAAGAACAGTGTCATTTCAGGAAAGCGAGCCTACACGGCCGTGATGACTTTTTAATGATCTCAACTGTTGATGATATGTTGAGTCCCAAATTCGTACAGCATAACTAGTCAATCCAGTGGCAATATTTTTCCCATCGGGTGTTTAATTAACACTGGTTATTGGACCAACATCGCTATCCACAGTCAATAGCTTAGAGGTAATGCTCTTACTTGTATCCCATAAGTATACCGCATTGTGTTGGAACATTTGGGTCATGAGATTTGTAAAATGTGATGTCTACATTCACTGAACCTCCTCTTTGAAGCTTTCACATAACAATATCATCATATTGGTCCAGTGGGCAAGGTACATATTTGCCAGTATTCACATATGATGCAACATTTTGTGGCTCCAACTTTAAAAGGTGATATGCTACACGGCTCCCTAGCTCTACATTCCCGTGGCTTCTTCAACAAGACTCTTGAGAAGGTAATGATGATGAGATTCCACGGGAAAGCCAATCACCGCCACATTTACCTCCTCCTCCATATTACAAACTGAAGGTAATGCATTGTGTCAAACAACTCGCATGCGGCGTCACCCCCTGTCAAGTGAATGCCGCTAATTGGAGAAGGTCGAGCATTTGGTAAAACAATCGGTCCTTTGTTTATGCTTATTCAGTTCGCATGTCTTGCCTATGTTTGTTTGACTGAAGGCTAGATCATTCTCTCAGAAAATTTGTACACTCCTTTCATTCCACTATTCTCAACGTAAAGGCCAAAACAATTCAAATTCACTATTTTTTTTTTAGAACCAAAAGTTATAGGCGTCATTTAGGCAATATCAGGGAGACTAAGACTGCCCATATTTTAGCCAAATTCTGCTGCAACCTTCTCAAACTCTTTCTGTAGGTTGGAGATCATGGAATCTTGAGTACCAGAAGGAACTCCCCCGTTCATGTCTTGAATGTCGACAATCTTCTCCCGCACACCATTACTATCTACTGCTTCATCTAATACAGTCACTCTCTCTTTCAGATGTACAGAAAGACCTGGGCTGGTTTGGAGCTTCCCAAAAACTCATTAGATTTAAGCTGAAGATGAGGCATAGTTGGTCTAAGCTAATGAAGCAGAGCATGAGTTTGCAAACTTTGTGGAGTTTCTGTATTGGGGGTTGAGTTGTTGGATGTTTTCCCACTCATGGAAGATTTGTTTACAACCTTACCAATCAATGGATCATTCACAGTTGTAACATTGGCAGTGTGTGCAGGAATCCGACCAGGCAAAATAAAAGAGGCAGATTCCATGGCCTCTTCATAAGGGAAGGCATGGATTCTTCGAGATTGTTTCAAGTGAATTCTAAGAAACTTTGGCACTTTACAATCCACAACAACTACGTTACATTGTAAACTCTTGGCACACAATTCCCCTTTGTTTGATAAACACCTATCAAGTATAACCCGTAAAGCACAATGCTTCTCTGCTTCTCTTGCTATCGCTCCTTTTGGTGCTACTGTTTATTGGCACATGGATTTTTACCCAGCGTAGGCATAGAAGACTGCTGGAGTATTCAACATCTTTCGGAGTATTCAACTACAAAGAGGTTAATAACAATGTCAAAGATGTTAATGAATACGTGTTTTTGGTAGCTCTCATTAACCTTTTGAGAGGTTAGGTTAGGAAAAGTGTGTTTTCAAATGCTATCATTAACCTATAGGAGAGGTTAAGAAAAACGTATTTTTGGTGGTTAACATTAACCTTTTAAGAAGTTAAAGGTTAAGAAATACGCGTTTTTGCCGGCAATCATTAACCTTTTACATCTTGAGGCTCAGAAGCTGGATTTCAATGATCTCAAGTGTTGTGCGGAACTGCTAACAAGCCGGGGACATGGAGACTTAAAGATTTGCAGATTTCACAGATAGAATGATCAATTTAAGGCTTAAAACCAGGAAAGTTTTAAATACGAACCATGGCTCGTAGAATTGGAACAAATTCTATGGTCGGGCAACAGCTGGCTCTAACTGGGGACAAGGACTGACAAGGGACGAAGCTCGAATCCAGAATGAATAAAATAATGCCTTATCCATTGGGCTGTAAAATAGAGTCATCTGAGGGACCAATTTACAAAAGAGGGAACAAACACCAAAAACGAGACAACAGAAAGGAAAAACCAGGCAACAAAACAACACAACAAAAACTCCTATCTAGACTATATACAAGGCAGGATTCCCTACCTCCCATGACTCAAGGTATAATCATGCAAATCCATTCACTGGCTGGGGAAAATAAATACCATAGTGTGCTAGCATGTTGCCACTTTCAGGTTCTTGTGAACTCAAGTATAAGTTCTCTTTTTGAATCCCAATTTTGAGACTCTTAGCATGCTTCACATCACTTGATAAAAGAATGTATCCAAATAACCATGTCTCATCAAAAATCTCAGACTTCAAAATCATCTCCACTTCCTGTTGCCTGTCATTGAGGAATTCATTTTGAAAGAGTTGAAGTATAAGGCTTTCAAATTTCTCAACACATTTATGATCTTCTCTTGTACTTTGAAAACCCTCTACTTGAGTTTCTAGTAGTTGGTCATCATGAAGTCTTGAATTCATTTCTGACACCAGACACTCTTTCTTTTCCATGGGAATGATTTTGTTTGTATTCTTTATGAAATTATTCCAATATGAATGCACATCCTTTTCACATTGAATCTTCCCATGATTTATTTCTTCCTCTTCTTCCATCAAATCACTCAAAGAAGAAACAATCATCCTTTTCATTCTGGTGCACACATCCTCTAATGACCCCATCTGATCAGGATAATTGATCATCAATTGATATTGATGTAAGGGAAAATATTTTAAAAGAGCATCATCATCTATGCCTTCCTCTCCACATTTTTCAATCATTAGATCACAACACATTTCTTCAAGGCCAAGTACTTCCCTGGTGCGAGATACCATCACAACGTTTCCTTCAATGTAGTCTCCACTTGTGAACTTGAATGCTTCAAATTCAAGCTTCATGCATGAGAAAGAATGAGAACTTGATGTGTCATCTTCCATTACTTGAAACTTATCTTTCATTTCCATATCTATTGTACTTGTCATTAAACATTCATCAATGTTTACACAAGCTTGGTGCATTAATTTTTCTTGATGACCATCTTCACAAAATGGGAAAACTTCATATTCCACTTGCATGTAACTTGGAAGGGGATCTTTTGATAGCTCATCACCTTTCTCTTGAAAATGATCCTCTACTCTTGCGATGATCATTCCACTTTCTGAAAACTCCTCAACATCCGCAAAAGTAAAGACTTCAATTTCAGGAGTTAATGAAGATGTCTGCAAGATTTCACTTGAGGTTATTTCTTCACCAGTGGTGATAGAAGATTGTGAAAAATATTCTAAAGAGTTGACTTCATCAATAGAGTCCTCATCATTAATGATTAGGGGTGAATTAATAGGAAGGTCTTCTCCACAGAGAAAGTCATCATCTGAAGCATTTAGGCACCAAGTAGGAATAAAAGTAGTATGAAATTCATCTTGATCCGCATTTCTCCCATCTTTTATCATATCTTGTATAGTTTCTGGAGAAATATTTGATATTTCTTTTCCCTTCTCATTAGGATTGAGATGATTGAATATGTTCTCCTGTTTTACATAACTAGACCCTTCTCCCATAGACATCATTTCTTGACCATTTCCTTGATTAGACATAGAATCCTCATCTTCTTTCACACATGAAGATTTAGATGACTCATTTCTAACATTTGGATCAAGAGACATTTTGTTACCAAGGAAATAATTCTTGGATGAGTCTTCTTTCTCAAGTTCTCGCAGTGTTTGAAGTAAAGAAGGATGTACGTTGTTAGGATCCAGGCGTGCATTTCCATAGAATCTTTTTAAAAATTCAACTTGATTAGGATCAATAGGAGCATGATTTTGATGAGCAATAGGTACATAATTTGGAGCACCTTTTTTACCACCACTATCCATCCTTGATTGACATGAATCACTTTTCTGGTCAAACTCTTCCTTATAATTACATGTAGAACTTGTTTCTAAGGATGATTTGGGCTTGTGAGAGAAAAACTGATAATCTTTACCATCTTCTTCTTCTATCTTTTGCAAAGTTTGGAACAAAGATGGATGGATGTTTTCTGGATCTAGTTTTCGCCCACCATAGAAACTCTTCAAGAAGCTAGCCTGCTTAGGATCAAGGAAAATCTGATTTTGTTGGGAGACAGGTGAATAAGAGACATTCCCATTATTTTTCATTGCTGATTTAGATGAAGCACATTTTTCAGCAAGTCCTTCTTTATCTTTGTATGCTGAATCTTTTTCCAAGAAGGATTCTTGATAATGAGAAAGAAACCCATATTCTTTTCTATCATCTTTTTCGATCTTTTGAAAAATTTGTAGCAAGTAAGGATGAACCATTCTTGGATCTAGCCTTTTGCCACCATAAAAATTCTTCAAGAAATCTGCCTGTAAAGGCTCATTAGGAATTGGTTTCTTTGGATAGGAAAAATATTCCTCATCAGAGTCACTGTCACTATCACTTTCCACTTTCCCTTTGTACCAAACCATGCTTTAAATTCGAACCTCAGGTAGAGTCACCAATATTCAATCTTCTAAATAGAGTCACCAACCTTCTTTCACGGGAAGGTACCTTCATCAGCTAAGTTACTGATTGTTATTCACTTGACCTTGGATGTGACCAAGATTTTGCCCGTTCCTTCTTGGAATGACCACTATCCTTTCAACGATTACAACGTTGTGACCAATAGGAGCTCTTCGCAAGATTTCCCCAAATTCTTCTTCTTCTTCAAGAACTTGATTCACCAGATGGTATTGTTGCGCACTTCATCTACACCTCCAGGCTAGAATGTTCAAGTTGAGATGATATCCTCCTGGGTGTCTTGGAATTCGAGGTTCGGTTGGAGAACACGAAAAATGTTCTCACACGAAAGCACCATTGTGCTTCATTACAGGCGACTGTCAATCTTCCTTGTTCAGTCTCCCCAGCGGAGTCGCCAAAAATCTGTTGGTAAACAAATTTGTCACAGAAGAATTTTGCCAATGGAGTGTATGCGGCAAATCGTTCACAACAGTTGGATAGGCCCTTGATATCCGGCCTTCCTCTGCGTTTTGAGGGGCAGCTCCCTCGTATGATATAATTTTTAACAGATTTTCAAATAAAGAATTCAAACTTTAAAATTCCAGGAGAAAGTCATGGAAGACGAATGCACCACACGCCCTCACAACCCTCTGTGGTTAGCAAGATCGATAACGGTGCTGTCCAAGAACTACGCTTGAAAGCAACCAATGTTATTAAGCACATTCATTATCATCTGTAAACATTCGCATAGCACCATGAGAATGTCCACTACAACGTATAACAATTTGGATTTTAAAATAAGAAACCCAAAGTAGATCTCATTTCATTTCCTTGCACCAAGAAAAACAATAGAGATTTTTCAATTCAGAGATAAAAAGTGTACATACTTTCCAAAATTTATCCCTAGATCAAAATTTCAGCATAGTGTTCCCTTATTTTTCCAACCAAAAAGTCCCTTTACAAAGCCAAAAGGTGTCCTTATATAGACATAGAGGTTAATAACTACCTCTCTGAGGTTAATAACTACCTCCCAAATACGTGATTTGGGTGAGGTTAATTAACCTTAACAAAATTAACCTCAAATAACAATGACCACTAATTGAAAAGTATAGCTTGGAACATGTCTTCAGATGGTTGAATCATTGACTTGTTGTGTTACTTGATAAGACTCCTTCATGATCATCACCAAGTTGGATATATTGAATATGGACAAAGAAATAATCTTTCGCAACATCAATTGCTCATGCACTGACAGTAGTCTAAATAGTGATGCTACAATCTTGAATGAAGAAGATAAATTGTCGCTTCGCAAGAACATTTGATTTGAAGAAGGTAATTGTTTCTTTCACTTCTGTGCTCTGAGTCCTCGTAGAAGATCCAAAGTTGTTCTTGGCTGGAGAATAGGTGGTTTTCTTTCTGGCTCTTTAGTTTTGGTATTCTTTGAGGTATTGAGAGTTCCAAAGACTTTCCAAAGCCTTGGTGTTTCATCTACTCCAGCTGATGCAACAGTAGAACCAATCTGGACTCTATGCAAGATGCGGCACCCTTGAAGTATGGCTAGTGAGCTCTACAATCTTTGTCATGGATGATTATTTCCATAAAGCCAATTGATTGTCGCGATACCCATATGCACAAACTAAAGAGTTGGTGTCAATTGTCTTCGGCACGCTCCACTGAGACTATTCCACAACTTAATTGATCGGTTTGCAAGACTTGCACCAGATGCCAAAAGATTGTGGTGGAAAGTGCATCACGCCGAGGCTGTAACTGCATCATTATGTCCCTCCATTCTGTGAAGATACCGATTTCTACCATTAGAGGACGACACTTTTTTTTCTTTTTTGTGTCCTAGATATGAAGCAAGTTATCGTTGCCTCCACTCGCAAGTTGCCTGCCAGATAAGGACCACTTTAATCCACCCAAATTTCTGCTCATGGCCTCTGTATGTCTTTACATTGAAATTATCCATACGGATATCATGAATTATTATTTTAATGTCCTCACTATCGGTTGCAAGAACAGTGTCATTTCAGGAAAGCAAGCCTACACAGCCGTGATGACTTTTTAATGATCTCAACTGTTGATGATATGTTGAGTCCCAAATTCGTACAGCATAACTAGTCAATCCAGTGGCAATATTTTTCCCATCGGGTGTTTAATTAACACTGGTTATTGGACCAACATCGCTATCCACAGTCAATAGCTTAGAGGTAATGCTCTTACTTGTATCCCATAAGTATACCGCATTGTGTTGGAACATTTGGGTCATGAGATTTGTAAAATGTGATGTCTACATTCACTGAACCTCCTCTTTGAAGCTTTCACATAACAATACCATCATATTGGTCCAGTGGGCAAGGTACATATTTGCCAGTATTCACATATGATGCAACATTTTGTGGCTCCAACTTTAAAAGGTGATATGCTGCACGGCTCCCTAGCTCTACATTCCCGTGGCTTCTTCAACAAGACTCTTGAGAAGGTAATGATGATGAGATTCCACGGGAAAGCCAATCACCGCCACATTTACCTCCTCCTCCATATTACAAACTGAAGGTAATGCATTGTGTCAAACAACTCGCATGCGACGTCACCCCTTGTCAAGTGAATGCCGCTAATTGGGGAAGGTCGAGCATTTGGTAAAACAATCGGTCCTTTGTTTATGCTTATTCAGTTCGCATGTCTTGCCTATGTTTGTTTGACTGAAGGCTAGATCATTCTCTCAGAAAATTTGTACACTCCTTTCATTCCACTATTCTCAACGTAAAGGCCAAAACAATTCAAATTCACTATTTTTTTTTAGAACCAAAAGTTATAGGCGTCATTTAGGCAGTATCAGGGAGACTAAGACTGCCCATATTTTAGCCAAATTCTGCTGCAACCTTCTCAAACTCTTTTTGTAGGTTGGAGATCATGGAATCCTGAGTACCAGAAGGAACTTCCCCGTTCATGTCTTGAATGTCGACAATCTTCTCCCGCACACCATTACTATCTACTGCTTCATCTAATACAGTCACTCTCTCTTTCAGATGTACAGAAAGACCTGGGCTGGTTTGGAGCTTCCCAAAAACTCATTAGATTTAAGCTGAAGATGAGGCATAGTTGGTCTAAGCTAATGAAGCAGAGCATGAGTTTGCAAACTTTGTGGAGTTTCTGTATTGGGGGTTGAGTTGTTGGATGTTTTCCCACTCATGGGAGATTCGTTTACAACCTTACCAATCAATGGATCATTCACAGTTGTAACATTGGCAGTGTGTGCAGGAATCCGACCAGGCAAAATAAAAGAGGCAGATTCCATGGCCTCTTCATAAGGGAAGGCATGGATTCTTCGAGATTGTTTCAAGTGAATTCTAAGAAACTTTGGCACTTTACAATCCACAACAACTACGTTACATTGTAAACTCTTGGCACACAATTCCCCTTTGTTTGATAAACACCTATCAAGTATAACCCGAGAAGCACAATGCTTCTCTGCTTCTCTTGCTATCGCTCCTTTTGGTGCTACTGTTTATTGGCACATGGATTTTTACCCAGCGTAGGCATAGAAGACTGCTGGAGTATTCAACATCTTTCGGAGTATTCAACTACAAAGAGGTTAATAACAATGTCAAAGATGTTAATGAATACGTGTTTTTGGTAGCTCTCATTAACCTTTTGAGAGGTTAGGTTAGGAAAAGCGTGTTTTCGAATGCTATCATTAACCTATAGGAGAGGTTAAGAAAAACGTATTTTTGGTGGTTAACATTAACCTTTTAAGAAGTTAAAGGTTAAGAAATACGCGTTTTTGCCGGCAATCATTAACCTTTTACATCTTGAGGCTCAGAAGCTGGATTTCAATGATCTCAAGTGCTGTGTGGAACTGCTAACGAGCCGGGGACATGGAGACTTAAAGATTTGCAGATTTCACAGATAAAATGATCAATTTAAGGCTTAAAACCAGGCAAGTTTTAAATACGAACCATGGCTCGTAGAATTGGAACAAATTCTATGGTCGGGCAACAGAATGCAAGGGAATTTTCGGACTTGGATATACTTCAAGGTTAATACATTGCGCGCTTGTTCTTTTTTGTAAGACATTTTTACTTCAAAACTATAACCTCTTCCAACAAACTTTATGCATAGCGGTGCTTGGTAACAGTGTGAAATTGTTTTCAGAACACTCTTGTGGAGTGTTATTATTGTGGCTGCCCAATTGTGCCTATCATTGTTCGCACAAAGAGTATTGTTGATAACCGTGATGAAACTATGGTCGAAATTTCTAACTCTACCAAAAGATCACTTTATGATAAATTTAATTCCGCTTAATCACATTCACATTTTATCATTTCCTCCGGAAAACATCCCAGAATAGACAAGAATATCTACACAAGTTCACAGTAGTTGTAAATTATTAAAATAAATTTGATTTTAAGATACTCGTATTTTTTATTCATATAAAAATTTATTCTCAATTTCTTGTTCACATTAAAGTTAGCTCTAAATCATTGTCTCGTTTTCTTAATATGCATATGCCCTACTCGCCATTGACAAATTGTTTTCTCTATTGAATATTAAAATGAACATTTATTTTGACTACCGTTTGTAACGTACACACCCCTAATTACCAATGATGATGGGAACAAATTTTTATTTATTTTAAAAAAATTTATCCTTCTTTTTAATTAATGTAATTAAGGCTTGCATATGAAATTTGGGCTAAATCCCTTTAGATGTTAAGTATGCTAATCTTCTACAGGCGTATGCTCTGTGTCATAAGATGGTTCCATCTCTATGCACCTTTTTAACATCTTGACTCTGAAAATTAGGTGGTAGTAGAGAATTAAACTTTTCAGTAGGAATTGTTTTAAAATACAAAACATTATTTGAAAAACAAAATCAGTAGTCATAATTTAAAATAGAGGAGACACGGGTACAGACCAGCAGAGCTCAAGGAGAAATTAATTTTTTATTCAGTGATAAAAAGATCAAGCCATAAAATGGCAATCAATACAATATGTTCTAGAGTTGAACAACAAAGAACAACTTTCAAATATTGATCTGCCCTCTTGCAGATTGTTGTAAGGGAAAAAGCTAAGTAAACAATCAATTTACTTAAAGGGTGAGAAGGCCAATCTTTTGATTGAATCCAACACCTCCTCACAAGAATACATAATGAGAAGACTAGAGTTCTGTAGCTATGAGAAACAACATCATTGTAAGGAATACAATTATAATCATGGAAACTTCTGAGTTCCTTGCGGAAACAGAGCAATCTAATTGAGAAGAATTAGCTTAGCTTTCTAATTCAAAATTAACAGAATGTTGCAGATCACCTATGTGAAGAAGGTGAGAACCCACTGGCAGCTTTCTAGTGCCATTTTTATCAACAACGCTGAGCTCCTTGCATACATCAACATTGAAATGGACTCTTCTCTTGCTTCCTATTGGGACGTGAATCTTTCTGAACCCAACCAACTGCTTCTTAGGAGCATGATATTTGTATGGTGGTGAAGAAAATAAGAATAGTACGTGGCTCCCATCTCTAGGGCCAACATTCTCTACATCAACATGGACCTCCATGAGCAAGTCCTGACACTTAGTGTGTGTTACTCTGACAGCTTTACAAGAAGAATTGGTGTTTCCATGGAAACATGCATGTTTACCACCCATGGGAAGAGTAACCAGCTTAGGTGCCCGAACTAGACTGTGTTTAAAGTTTGTGTAACTCAGACCATCCCCAAACATATAAACAGTTTTACCCTCGTAGAATCTGTAAGTTCGACCAGGATATCCTTTGGCTGCATCGGGCCTCATGTTCATGTCAGTCATGGAAACTTTAACATACTCTTGCGGGTACCAAGTTACAGGCAATCTCCCACCTAAATAGAACAAACAAGGGCATAAGTCAGTTGCCACCTATGAATAAATTTTACATCATTAAGCTTAAACATTCATATGAACTTGCAGGCACTGAGTAAAACTAGGGGAAGAGATCCAGTAGTCATTAGGGGTTTCAATAACCATGATAGAGTAGAGATGTCATGGATAACCTCTATAGTCGATCACACACACACTAATAGTCAATAATTTTTTAGCTTTTATAGTTAGTGATTGACCCATTTGTGCACCACTATTGAGACATTTCATAACAATTACAGGGACATTTTACCATAAGTATTGGTGTTTTTTTGGTGTTTTTGATGGGTGACTATTGCCAATTGGGAATGAACCATAGTTACACCGTCCTGGGGGACGGGGGGACAACGGAACAGGGGGACAAGTTTCTGGAATGGGGGAACAGAGGGGCCTTAATTTGGGGACGGTTGGGGGACAGCGGGGAACAATGGTAGGGGGCTGGGAAGGGGTTGTGTATACTATACATATGGTAAGTAAAATGCTAGTTATGAAATGATGTATTGCGATATAAGATATAAAGATGTAAAAGAGTAAATACTTGAACATTGCATTGAATTGGAACATCGAACATTTAACATAAATAGTCAAATCAGCAAATAGTCAACACAGACATCCCGCATCCTTTGCAGAGGTGGTGGAAATTTGTGGTGCCACTGGGGACGGGGAACGGATCCCCAAGTCCTCGGTGCATCCAAGTCTCGGGGACATGAGGTAAAAAGAGGGGGGACACGTCCCCGTGTTACTATGGAATGAAGATAAAAGGTATCGGCTAGTGTTCTAAAATGACAGAGTCTGACCGCTTTGCACTCCACAGCCTCTACAGAGAGATCCGTAAATGCTCAAATGCCGAAAACTTAGCTTTAAGCTCTTGAGTCGCCTACAAAGGTACATCGAAAAAAATTGGTAGAATCCAACTTACAATCTAGGAGATCTTAGTGTGCAAAGTTAAACCAGGCAACTACTGGATCACTTCCCCTGGTCCTATAATCAGTTTCAGTATAGGTTCCCCTAGTCCTATAATCAGTTTCAGTATAGGTTTTGATTCAATTTGGAACTTCTGAAACCATTTGTTCATGCTGATTTTGGCTTTTGGTGAAAAAACTTAAATGACATATTTGAATGCCCTGAAACCTCTTCGTTTGTGCATGCTGATTTTGGCTTTTGGCAAAACAGTTAAATGAGATATTTGGGAGTCCTTGCCCTGAAGATTCTGCGAGAGACAAAGCCTAGCCTAGTTTGTCAAATTAGACTTTCGACCCTAAAAGGGCTGCCTTAAAGGGTAATTATCTCAAACCAAATATTACTTCACTAGTAACCAAAAAGAAATCACATGTGAACAGAACCATTCTAGGGAGTGGGGACGAGATAGCCCTTGCCTATAAGTTTGCTACTCTAAGGAAACCCTACCAAAATAGAGAAGGGAGTTCAGCTTTCTCAATATTAACAGGAATTCTGATTTTATGACATTAGTTTATGAAAATAGGTAAATGAGTCCTGACACACATGTATTATTACCTGGGTTATATTGTCCAAAAATTATATCTGCAATGGCTGCCCCTCCTGCTTGTCCTGGATAACCCACCCAGATAATGCCTGCAATTTTATCATCATCCTTTGCAAATGTTATATCGAAAGGACCGCCTGACATGATCACAAGAATTACTGGTCCCTTTGATGCACTTGCAACCTGGGATACCAGCTGCTGTTGCTGGCCAGGTAAGAGCAAACTTGTTCTATCCAGCCCCTCTGCCTCTACTGACAAGTCACCGCCTACTACTAACACTGTTGCATCTGCCCCGCTTGCTGTATTGACTGCTCCCGCCAACAAATCATTCCCGGTACATGCCACGTTTGAGCAACCTGGTGCAAAATGAGTTTGAGCGTATTTGGAGAGGCCGTCAAGGGGTGATGTATACCTGCACGGAATACCTGTTCAGAATGACCAAGAAAAACCCTATTAAGGATTTATGAAGGGAACAACAAGCACTAACCAATTGTCCCTAAAGAAAAAGAAAAAACTCTAAATTGATGCGTTTCTAACCAATAAAACTGAATAAATAGTTTGAGATTTGCCACATTTACTGCATGTGACATCAAGATAAAGGATAATTGAAAGGCAATGAACCGGGACCATCACTATTTGGTACACTCGATTGCATGGAATCTGACAACAAATGGCTCCGGTACACTGGCAAGATACTACGTAGGGAAAATTGCACCATATCAATGATCTAAAGAGGCAATTCCATTATCACACAGTTGGAGATGGGTGATTTTTGCCTAGATGGTCTTCTAGTCTTGTCTGCTTAATAGTATATGTGATTCCTTTCTACTCATATTGTGACATAAAAAGAGCTTTATATGGCTAGTTTTGGGGACGTCTTTTGCAGTTTAATTTCCCTGATTAATGAGCATTAGTGGGTACCTTCATAGTTGCCAATCATAACTCTGGTTCCATTTGCATTGGGCCCAATGACAGCCAAGGACTTAATATTGTTTGTGGCCAGTGGTAATGCACCCTTATTCTTGAGAAGCACTATCCCCTGCCTGGCGGCATCCACAGCGAGTTCTTGATGCTCTGCAGTACAAACATCTTTCGGTCCCAGATTTCCATATGGCTGCTTGGCGGGATCCCCATCAAACCAACCAAGTCTCATCAATGTCGTGAAGGTGTTGACCAGAGCATTATCAACTAGGGACTCGTCTACTTTGCCTGCCTTCACAGCTGCTTCTGTGTGGTCCCCAAGGAAGGATCCACAGTCCAGATCCAAACCTGCGCTCAGTGCAATGTACATTATTACATTTTTCATTCAATCCCAATTTTAACAATCGGGCATGAGAATTTCAATTGAGAGGATTGGTTACCTGCTTTAATGGTGTCAGCAACTGCATCTTCTGGGTTGGCTGTATAGTGCTGCTGTTTGTATAATACATCAACGGAATCGCAGTCGGAGACTATGTACCTGTATAGAAGAATGACTCGTACATATATTGATATGAACATGGTAAAGAATGTTTAACAGAAATCCGAGATGTTCAAACATTTTGTCAAACATATGTCTTACCCGTTCAAGTTCCAGTTACCCCTCACAGTACCAGAGAGGAGATTTTTGTCCGCGCAGGTTGGGACGCCGTTTACTTTGTTGTAAGAGCACATCACACTCGCTACTTTGCCGTCCGACACGCAGCTCTTGAATGGCGGATTGAATGTGTCCTCCAAATCTTGCTTTGAAACCTGCGAAAAGGAAAACCATGCTTTTGATATTGCTCAATAAAAAAAATCCCATACCCGCCAGAGTTCCCTTCCAGCAGAAGTATCATTTCATTTCAGGCGATCTTAGAAAGGAATATGCAGAGAGTTGAAGAGTGTGATCCTTGGTTCTATAAACTGCTCAGTCTAGTTTATGTCATTAAGATATTTCATTTCTTTTAACGGGAACTTTAGACAAATGAGCCTCAAACCAATTGGCATGCAAACTGTATCAAACGAATTGTGCAGGTTTGCATGTAGTTGAGATGATGCAGTTTGGTTACCGTCCCCGTGTGCCGAGCAATTGGCAGAGTCTGCAGAATGGCGTATGCCAATGGGGTAAACGAATCAATTTCACACGAGTATAGACCATTTTAAGGCTTGTTTTGAATATGCTAATTCAATGCTTTCTCTATTGCTCGACAGTTGACAGGAATGCAATCGCATAGATAATCCCAATAGCCAGCCCACTATGTGTCAACAAACCCTGATTAAAGTATCAAAAGGTCGGAGAGCAAATGGGCCACAGGGTGTACAAAACTAAAGCTGAATCCAACACATTATTATCATACGTCTTTTTCTCAAATTAGATGGATTTTCACAGAAT
This sequence comes from Cupressus sempervirens, assembly GCA_028749045.1. NCBI lineage: Eukaryota > Viridiplantae > Streptophyta > Pinopsida > Cupressales > Cupressaceae > Cupressus > Cupressus sempervirens. The sequence continues at coordinate 54,102,834 of CM053784.1, read as the reverse complement.
TAAACACATGACCAAGACACCATTAGCCATGGCATCAAACCCACACTGATGACTAGGACTAGAATATGATTACTCAAGGGGATCCTGGCAAAGAAATTTTCAACATTTAAGAAAATAACGTAGAAAGTGCATTCCGCCTTCTACATTCCTCCGCAAAATAACGGAATTCCTTGTGAGGCCACGTCCCTGTGTCCCCTTTTGTGCTAATAAAGCCAAACTTTTTCACTGTTACAGACTCAAAAGGAAAGTTTCCAACAACGGGGTTCCACTAATTGCGCGGAATATATGCTACCCGGATTCTCTCAAAATACGTAGGATGATAAGGCAATAGCTAGACCCATTTGTATTGAATATACTCTGGCATAGCGGATAAGCCCCTCCATTACATCTACCGCGCCACAGGCTTGAAACAAAGTGTACAGACGAGATGGTATTGTATACAGGTTTGCAAAGGGGCAGAGGCTTCAGGCCTGGGAGGCCGGTCACGGTTTATTGAAGCGTGTGCCTCCCTCCTGCCTAGTATCTAGTGCCTAATGCGGCATGGGCCACCCTTTCAATTGTCTTCCCCATTAACTAATTCAACACGCATCATCTAAAATCTGACACCGTTCCACACACCCAATGGCATCACTATGTCTTAAACTGCCAGATATATTCTATTCCAAAGTAATATTTCGTTGACAAATGTTCATCAACTAACCACTATCTCCACTCTAATTGCACAGAAGATTATGTTTTCCAACCCCCAATTCAAGAAAAAGGGAAATAGTGGGGGAGTGGATAGAGGTTTACCTGGGCATCGAACGTATAACGTTGAACGCCGTTCCAATTGTCGACGTCATAGGCGGTATAGTGCTTACAGCAAGCGGCGACCTTGAGCCTATTGGGATCTGCACCGTCGGTTTCCTGCAATCCCCTCACGTAGTTGGAACCGTATTTGCTGGCCACCACGGGATCCTCTCCGGGAGTCTCCTGCCCTCTTCCCCATCTCGGATCCCGGAATATGTTTACATTGGGGCTCCAGTACGTTAGCCCCGCCTGCCCCACATTATACATTGCCCGCGCTTCCGTCGACACCACCTGCGCAAAGAAACAGAATTCCACTCCTGTAACAACTAGGATAAATTCGTAATCCTGATCAAAATATCTCTATCAAAAGTGAGAAAAATCTAAACATTGTTACAGCTAGGTGTGCCCTGCAAATTAACTGTAACTACATTCGTTTCTCCAATTGTACCCAATTTGACCATTCCCCTTTGGTTTTTTGGTAGGATTCTGCTCAAGGGGTGATTTATTTCAAGGCCTAGAAAGATAGCAATGTCCGGTAAATCCAAAGTACTGTCCTGAGTTGAACACAACTGACATAGGTAGGCAGGACGGAAGGCTGAGGACTGAAATTTAATACAAGCGCTGACATACTATTCGTCAGAGCATAGACTGATCCAGCTCCCAAAGAAAATTGCACATGAATGCAGGTATTTATTAAATTATAGTCCATTGACTGCAAGTTCTCTGCACCCCTATGCAGAAGACCAATGGTGAGTAATTAGCTACTGAATCAGCTGAAAAACAGAGCAATTACTCTGTTTCAATAGTGTATTGATGAGAGTTTGTATTAATAAGGCTGCACTGATTGGTTCAAAATTTGGCGGATTTGTTCAAACTTATGAATTCACAACCAATGCCGAGAAGATGCTTAGGAGTCGGCCTGACGCAATCAATGTTAAAGAAACAAAACCCAAATATGGCAGACATGTTGGGGTTGAACTGAAAAAACAAAGAAAGCATTGGAAGAGAGAGATTTGACTTTACACACCCGACCAATGGCTTCCCAGAGAGTGGTATTGAAGGAAGCCGCAGTAAGAATGACTTGAGGAAAACTGGTAGCCCCTGGAACGCTGCCCCCGAATCGAGTCCCGGGGCCTACATTTGACACTCCATGCAACGCTTCAGACCACCAATTGTAAGCAGGAATACCCAGCCTGGGAACAGCACTGGCTGCATTCACAAGCTGCCCGACTTTCTCCTTCAATGTGAGGCGCCCAATGAGGTCCTGCACTCTCTGCAAAACGGGCAGAGACGTGCTGCAGAATGGAAACGAGCTCTGCCCAGTACTAGGATCACAGGGGAAAGCAGGGGCAGAGTCCACAACTACTGCTCCATTCAAAACCAGGCCAATGAAAACCAACAAAGCCACCAAATACTCCATTAGAGAGGGGCAAAGGAGATCTAATGAACACAATGGTTTTGTCCTCTTCATTTTTCGATACGTTCAACAAGCAGGAGGCCTCGTTGATGAATGGACCGTTCAGGCGAGGAGACCATAAATAGATCTCCCTCCAGTGGGTGATGCCAACAAACGGCAACTTCAGTTGGCTATCAACCCACCAACTTACCTGTGGCAATGGCATTTCCAACAAGTAACAAGAGGCTTTTATAGATCAAAACTAATCATCCATTTGCCCTCTTCATCATTCTTCATTCGCTTATAATGTACGTATTTCCCTTCCCTTTCCCCACCCCCACATCTCACCAAGCTTTTCATTACTGGAGTCAGCAGATCCTGAGGACCATTTCTGACGGAATTTTCGCATCGGGAAAAAGAAAACAGCTAAGCCTTGTCAATGTTGTCCTCCTCCATCCTCATGTCGTATGCCCATTAATTGTTGAGTGTACTTCGCTCCAAGGATATTCTTATCATTTAAATGTATGTACGGGGTTTCCAAGGATTAAAAATAGCGCATGAAACTCTATTACGCACGTATATTTTCAGCGCTACATTCAATTTTCCCTTTTGTTCCTTCCCCAAACACATCACAAATATAATTTTATAATAATAATAATAATAATAATATAACTAGGCAAGAAACGTGTAGCATCCAAGCCCGGGGTGTAAACTGGAACAGGTGAAAATGTGAAACCCCCTTTATTGCGAGCAATTAAGGCAACTAATATGTTTCTCAGTTGAATGCTACTATGAGCTTGTAGTGATTTAACGTGTCCATGTAACATACGTTTCAATTAAATACTTTAGTTGCAACTCGGTGCGTACAAATACAAATTAGTAAGAGTGCACGACAACAAATAGATTTCTCAGAAGTAAAGGGAAAGAAAAGTTCATTGCCCTAGCGCATAACAAGTATGTGTGTGTTTTCCTCTTTACAAAATGATTGTTAAGGGGGACTTCGTAGTGCTACTCATTGCATAACACAAACGTAAAGTGAACATTACGGTTGGAAACTTTTGATTTTTATAGTATTCTTGTTGTATTGTATACATCGACCTTTATAGTATTTTTGTTCTATTTTCTATTAAAAACATCCAAAAGGTGAGGACTTCACTTTGATTTGGAGCATTTCAAGTTCGTCGAATTTGACACTTCATTTTCATAAAAATCACTTGAGTTGAGCTTTTAAAGTTCAATTTTGTTTTTAATTGAATTAAAATAAGGTTATAAATAATGATAGTGTGAAAGACGACATTTAAAGTGATATCTAAAAGATAAAAGATGACATATAGTGATATCTACAATAAGTAGTCTAAAGAGAATTTAAATTTGCTTTTTTGGGAGGATTGTTATTTTAGATTTGAGTATAATGATGCTGAATGAATTATATAAAAATTGTTCAAAAATATTTTGAATAACATGTGCACAAAGGTATGTATGACTAATCATCTCATGTGTCATCATATTGGTTGTTTCTTTGATGTGAATTTAAAAAAAAATTCAATGATGGATATGAATTTAGACGACAAAATTACACGTATATTATTTCTTTTTATTAGTCCCTCCTATATAGGCAAGAAACTAATGTTTTCATTAGACCCCCCACCTATTAGTTTGAGCAATACAAAAATCTAAATTTCTAAAGTTTGACGAGTTTTTATTTTAAAATTAATTTATGTGTATTAATTTCTCTTTTCTAATTGGTCATTTCTAATTTTGCTAGGGATTCAACTATTTTCTAATTTCAAAAATAAGGAAAAAAAGTATAGATAGACAACATTGCATTTATTATCACTATTAATATTTATCAATTGTTTGTCAGCCGCTCTCTGAGTGCAAGTACAAGATTTTAATTACATGATACACATTCGTAGGTAAAAGAATTTTCTAGAAACAAAAAGGTGGCATGCATACATAATAGAACTGGTTATTAGTTAAAATCTCATGAATTAAAATTGAAACATGCATATATAACAAAGTTTATTTATTATAAGTGATAATTGTACATACATATCTTAAAATTTATGTGGGCTCACAAGTTTTTTCAAATTATTTATTAAGGTGCTTTCAATTTTTTAATAACATTTTTATTGAAATTTCTATCGAAACAATGTAATATGTTGGTTATTGAATTGTAATTTAATATTATTATTTTTAATTTTTATTTGAGATTTTCTTTATCCATTGCTATAATATAATAACTTTTAAAAAATAAAGATAAATTTCAAAGTTTTAAGAAATATTTTTATATTGATTATTTCATTCAAAATATTTAACAATTTTTTTTTATAGAATTCTATTATTCATAATTATTGGAGTGTAAAAACATATAACATCTTAACCTAATCTTATTTATTATTATATTTAATATAAACAAAATATATTTTTTTTAAAGAAAATTAATGAATTATTTTTGTACAAGATTGAGATTAATATATGGCATATATTAAGATTATTATTTTTGTAAGCTTCAAAGCTAAATAAATTGGTAGTGAAATTTTGACAATTAACTTATATAACCTTTGTAAAAATGAAATATGTGACCAAGATAAACTTAATAGTCAAAAATATTTTTTTCATTTCTAAATTGCACAAGGCAGGGACTCGTGCTCTCTAGAGCTCTTGTTAGCCTTAGTTGACACTCAAAATCAAATTTGAAGATTATATGAGCTTTTATTTCTAGTTTGAGAAAATGATGAACAATAGAGAAATCAAGTCTATCAAGGTGTTTGTTAATACACATTCAAATAGGCTTGAAACTTGATGCAACCATTATAGAATGTATATATTAGATTTAGAATGGCTTTCACATCATGTTCTCTACTAAATATATCAAATAACGGTAATACATTTCTAATGCAAACCCCATCAAAGAAAACCTTAAATCTAAAGCTCAAACCTATACAGAAACTCTATAACTTCAAACAAACTCCCCAAACATGTAATAGTTATTCCAAACAACAATTAATGTATAAAAACACCATCCAACTCATGACCAAAGTTATAAAAAATATATTGTTTGATCCTAACATAAATAAGAACAATGTATGTCTCGGTTATTATTGAATATTAAAGAAATCAAGCAATGCAATCTCTTCATAAACTCACATAGTGCTAACAAAACCTTCAAAAAAGTCATAAACAAAACTATTGAATCAAAACCATAGTATCATGATAATCTCTATGTGAAACTTTGCCTTAGTGAACCTTTGAATCTTGTCCTGAACCTTTCAATTATTAGGATGTGGAGCCTAATCAAACTCGAAGGTTATTTTCTCTCACTTTATTTGGCGTGGTTTTCCCCTTAGATTATTATTATGGGGGTTTGGGAGTTGCATCCCCAAGATGGGGTCAAGAGGCAGTGCCCCAAGTGCGCTCCCTATCACAGTATAGGGTGGGGTCGAGGGGTAATGCCCCCGTGGGGATTTTCTAGGGCAACACTTCTAAAGCCAAAAATGAATTGAATATTGTGAAGGCATCAAGCATTATTTTTCTATTGGATGACTTATTCTAGCCCTAATTTTGTAAGTGACAAAAGCTTGTACAAAATAGCTTAGGGTTAGGGATTTCATTATTCATGATGAGATTGTAGCTTCTTGCAATGGTATTGAGTTGTAAGGGATTACAAATTGTAATCATTGGATAATAATAATATTGGACTTGTTGTTGATGAACATAGCTCAGGGATTGGGTGAACCATGTTAAATCTTTGTGTCTTGTGTTCTCTTTTGTGTGATTTATCATTTTTTAATATTGGTTATATTTGCATGTAATTGTTTTTTGGGTCTGTGGTTAATCCTAACATCAATCTTGAAACCCTTCAATATCATATTCATTAACCTCATTCTTTACAAGTTTGACAACTTCTGAAGAGAAACAAAATATGAAGTGAATAAATGAGAAAATGAAATGTGCTCTACTAGGATTTTACTTTGTGTACTTGTTTGCTAAAGTGATCTTTGTGTATATGTGTGTCATAAAATATTTACTATGAGATCCATAGGGTTTTTTAACATGGCTTTGACCAAATTTAGCCCAGCAATTGATGTTGATACTAGAGTTGTTGTGACAGATGCTTATGGAACCTCCCCTAAGCAAATTCCCTTGCAAGTTCATCTTAAAAGTGTTTCACAAGGTATGTCCTCCCCTAATTTTGTGCTTAATACTTAGAATTTTGATAGTGCTTGTGACTTGTTAGAAAAAAAAATACCCTCATAGGGTATTTTGTGGGAATAACTCCTAAAAGTATTCTTAAAGAATGGGTGACCAAGGACTAGACTCCTCATGGTGTCTAACTTGATGGTGTTCAAAACTTCACCAAGGTTTTTTAATTCTAATTTTCCAATCCTTCCCATATAGAAGTTATCCTTGACCATTGTATGTGGTCTATCCAGTCCCCCTTCTAGTTTTTTAGCATTGGTCTTTAGACATTTCTGTCTCAAACGACAAAAAGCTTAGGATTCTCATTTCGGTTGGGTTGTCTAGTCTTCCCTTGCCTTGTTGTTTGTTTATGAATGTCATTGTGTAATCCCCTGTCAAGGTGTTTTTTAAAAGAATCGAACCATTTTTTAACACTCGGCCCCAAAAGTGAGTTTGTGTTGAGGCTGATATTTCCCGTTACCTCAAGGAAATTGTTGACATTCGAGTGGGTAGCCATACCTTCACCCAGAAGATGTTGTATTTCAACCTACCCTACACTTGCTATAGGTGTCATTCAACGTAACATAAGATTAAGGACTACCCTCTTGTAGTGCCTCACACGAAGTCCCCTCCAAAGGAGGTTCCATCCTAGCTAGCTGATGAAGGGTTCTCCCCTTAATACCATAAACACATAACGAAAACAAAGAAACAACAGAAAATGCGAGAACAAAGTATGGACTTCTTATTTGCATAGAAAATGTCAAATTATAGAGTTCACAAGTACAATATACTAACCCACACGGGTGCCTTCAATACAATAATCTGCAAGACTAAGTTGCAAACTACCACCTAGAGTTGTCCTAGACAATGTTTGAGCCTTTCTTAAATAGGAAATTTTATGCCACCCAGAAAGGTTCTAGATATTGAAACTTAATACATAGAGCCGACAGACCCTAACAATACATATTGAGTCAACCAAATACATCTTTGACAATTATTTTAGAAAGTTTGGGTAGCCCAACTTCAAAAGGCCATAACTCTTGAACCTTGGCTCTGATTAGCTATTATAACCACTTTTCAAAAGTGCTAGCTCCTGATCTATAGGCTCAACATTGTGTAAGCGCCCTTCCATCGAGTTTTCAAACCTCATCCAAGCATTCTAAGGCCTCCAATAGTGAGCTTGAAGATTTTTTTTGCAAATATTTCCACCACAAATCTGTAATAACTTCTCTAATACTTAAGTTGGAGCAATGAGATTTTCATGGTAGGCTTATAACTCTAAAATGAACCTTCATGTAGAAAATGAGAAACATTCTAAGCTCATATGAAAAAATTATTAAAAATAGCAAGCTCCCATAAATAGTAACCACCCTGTCTACTAGTCCTTCAAAAAATAGGAAAGACTGAAAAGAAAATATTTTTTGGTGATGCAAGATTGCTCTTACACCCAGAATGCTCTTGCATCAGACACCTAGGGTAAGTTGAGAAGTGACTCCATCATGTCTTAGGTGTTTAGAGGAAAACCAAGATGGTGAATCTCCTCCCTTACTAGCCAAGATGAATCCTCTACTGGCCTCCCTTTCCATTTAACTAGGTAATACTCATAAGTTTTGTTCCTTGTACTTTTTCCAACATGACTATCCAACATTTCCTCAATATCCTTCATAATACTCTGTCAAATATAAAATATTAAATACTGGTGAAATATTTAATTCAGCAAGCAACTCCACTTCATAAGCATTTCTAGACTCATGCCTTTTCACTATTTTGCATAGTCCAAACTTCTTCATCTTCAACTTATTATATGTATCTATTGGAAAACACTATTTTCTCAAATGAGCCATGACTTCATCTCCAATATGAAATTCCTTATACCTCCTTTTTACATTTTCCTTAGCCTTGTACTATGTATTCATCTTTATAATGTGTTTCCTCACCTCCTCATGGATGTTCTTCAAATGTTATCCAAATTCTTTTACTTAGGCACTACTTATGTCTCCTTTATCCAACTGCCTCAATTTAGAAGCATTTATGGGACTACTCCCATATATAATCTGGAATGGTGATTTACTAGTACTCCTATTAAGATGATTATTATATGCAAATTTTGCCTATGGTAAAATCAGATCCCATCCTTTTGGCTTGTCTCCAACCAAGCATCTCAGCAAGTTTCCCAAACTGTGATTTACAACTTTTGCATGTCCATCAATCTATGGATGATGTGATGAACTAAATTTCAATTTCGTCTTCAATTTCTTCCACAATGTATGCCAGAAATACCCAACAAATTTGGTATCTCGATCTGAAACTATACTCTTTGGAAGACCATGTAGTATCACCACTTCTTTAAAAAACAACTCTGCAACATGAACAACATCACTAGTCTTCTTGCAAGGAATAAAATGTGCCATCTTTGGAAACCTATCAACCACCAAAAAAATAGAATCATGCCCACATTGAGTCCTCGATAATCGAAGAACAAAATCCATGCTGACATCCTCCCATGGCTACTTTTGTACAAGTAATGGTTGATACAACCCTATATTCTACTTCACTCCTTTTTCCATCTGACATACTCTGCAACTCTGTACAAACTTCTTAATATCTTGTTGCAATTGTGGCCATTAATTCTTCTCAACAACCAAACCAATGATTTTATCTCTACCAAAATGTCCAGCCAATCCTCCACTATGCTTCTCCTTGATGAGATTCTCTCTTATTGAACTTCTAGGAATGCACAATTAGCTTCCTTTGAACAACATACTATCCTAGATCATGAAATCCAACCACTTTGTCCTATCAAGTGTAACATGTTCTATACAAGCCTTCCACACTTCACCAAAATCGGGATCATCTAGATACAATGTACTGAGTTCCTTGAACCCAACCACCTCTATCTACATTTTTGTTAGTAAAAGTTGTCTTCTACTAAGAGCATCTACAACTTTGTTAGACTTCCCACTCATGTGTATCAAAACAAATGTATAACTCTGCAAAAAATCAACCCACTTCAAATGTCTTTGGTTTAATTTTCCTTGACTATTTAAATATTGCAAAGCTTGATGATTAGTATACAAAACAAACTCCTTAGGAAGAAGATAGTGTCTCCACTTCTTTAATGCTTGAACTATAGCATAAAATTCCTGATCATAAACATAATATTTTCTTTTGGCATCATTCAACTTCTCACTAAAGTAAGCAAAAGGTCTACCTTCTTGGCTCATAATAGCTCCTATTGCAATACCACTAGCATCACAATCTACTTGAAAAATTAGGAAGTGCTAAAAGAAGTTGCTCAACAACTTTCTATTTCAATAGATTAAAACTCTTATCTACCCCTGCAATCCACTTAAATTCTTTCCTATCCCCTCTCATTATTTCAATCAAGGGTCTATAAATACTACTAAAGCTTCTTTTGAACTTTTTGTAAAAACTAGCTAGTCTATGAAAAGATCTTACCTTTTTCACACTCCTTATAGTAGGTCATTCAAGGATAGCCTTCACTTTCTCTAGGTCCATTTTTAGACCTTCGACTAGGGCTACAAATTCTAGGTACACCAACACCTTTACAAAACTACACTTCTTCAGGTTTATCAGTAACTTTTCTTCCCTCAACTTATCAAACACTTTGCGAATATGGATCAAATGCTCCTCCAATGCCTTACTAAAGATCAAAATATCATCTAGGTAAACAATGACAAATCTACCCAGAAATGCCTTCAGTACCTCATTTATGAGCCTCATGAAAGTGCTCAGTGCATTGGTTAGCCCAAAAGGCATAGCTAACCACTTGTACAGTCCTTCCCTTGTCTTGAAAGCAGTTTTCCATTCATCTTCTTCTCTAATATGAATTTGATGGTACCCACTGTATATGAGCAATGTTAGTATGCTAATAGAAACCAAATTTAAATAAAGCTTCTACAAACTAAACAAAATTCATAAACTTCAAGATAGACTAAGATGATCTCTCCATTGAGAATATGAGCCATTAATGGACTCTCTCAATAAGAAGCTCTCTTGTTGAGTAGCTTTATCTAAATGGATAGGATGTATGCTCAATATGCTTCCAAAGGCTTCAATGGATGATTGTGGATTTTTGGTGTGGATAGATGGCTTTAGTATGGATTTGGCTCTCAAAATAGCATTATAACTTTACTTCATGGATTGTGTTAAAATGGCTTGGGAGAGGATTCCTTAAATAGGAAAAGGGCTTGAGGGATCAAGGGCTAGGATGCAAGGATGGGAAAAAGCTCATGGAGGGCTTAGATTGCATGAGAGGAGAGCACATGGATTGTGCTTCCTTACAACCAATCAGGGAGCGACACATGTCACAGGGTGAGAGGATGGAAGAAAGGGCAAGGATGAGTCAACAAAGGAGGCTCAAGAGATAAAATCTTCATAAAGACCCTTCATAAGTGCTTTGTAAGAACATTTATGACTTTGTGGGCTTTATAAAGTTTTGTGGTTGAAGATATTTGTGAGAGATACCATGAAATTCGAATTTGAGGGTTTAGGGGGGTTTTAAGCTTGCTTAGGGTTGTAAAAATGATTAGAGGAAGGGTTAGAGATGGCTTAGGACTTAGGCAAGTGGATGGCAAGTGGATTGCAATTAATGAGGGTGGGTGAAGGAGGAGATATTTGTTAACTTTGGCTTGAGTTAGCAAGTCTTAACCCATGTTTAGGGAATGTGACAAGGTTAGGAGGGGATTAGGATTAGGGTTAAAGACATCTTCTAGAAGAGTCTAGGCTTTGGATGAGGATGAAGACTTTCTAGAAGAGTCTAGAACTTCCTAGGATAAGATTTTATGAAATAAATAAAGTTTTATTTATTTCAAGGGTTTGGGTTGAGGAGATATTTATTAAAATATTTTTAATAAACATGAGGATTAATATTTAATCTTGATTAAATATTTTGAGTTGGGATTAGGGGTAGGAAATGATGAGATTAGCCTTTAATTAAAATTAAAGAAGGATTAGAAGATTTTGGAAGAGGTTAGTGGTCTTAAGGAAATTGGCCAAGTTTTGGGCAAAAAATAATTTTTTTATTTATTTTAGAATTTTTGGTCAATTTATTAATTAAATAATTAATAAATAAGGAAATAATGTTTAAATAAGATTTAAACATTTTTGGGAGGGATTCCTTAATTAAATATTTTTAATTAAGATAAAGGGATTTAATGGCATAAAAATTAATTAATTAATTAATTAAATAATTAATTAATAAATGATGATGTCATCAGAGATTTTTTTCAGAAAATAAAAATATTATTTTCTAAAAGATTTTTAGGTGTCTACATTTTGCCCCTCTTTGATGTGATGCCACAAGTGGCATGCAATCAAAGATAAGAAAATAAGATGCCCAAGGCTAGAGCAGAAGAGGAGAGAATGGACTGTGAGATGCCCCCTCAAGAAGGTGGCGGGGAGAGAAAGCGAGGCTCAATGACTTCTTGAAAAGTATAAGAATCCAAGACGAGCAAGAAGACTCAGATTGGCTTAAGAGAAGAGGTTTAGTTAGCTCAAACTCTCACTACGAGAGAATGATAAAGGGAGAATCAGAGGCACAAGAGGAAGCAAGCTTAAGATCTCAGGGATTGCAGAGGATGAAGGAGCAGAGTGCTATAAAAGGAATCTAGGATGGGGAGATGGATGAGGGGATATAAAAAGCTGATGCAACAGGATTTCAAAGAGTTAGATTGGCGGAAGATGGGTTTCGGAGATCCCTAGGACTAGGATTGTGGATCTCGAAAGATGAGGCTTGGTGGATTGATTTGGATTGGTGGATCCCTAAGACTAGGATTGTGGATCCTGTTGTCACATAGGTTTGCACCCTTGTCCAAGGCCTATGCGCGAGGACAACCTAGTGAAACATGGAAACAACCTCCAAGCTATGGGACTTGAACTACGAGGTTGAGTCTCCGGAGAAGGCCGGCTTCCTCTTACTGTCAGGGCGCACCTATCTACTCTCAGAAGGGAAAGGGAGAGAGAGAGCATCAAAGCAAATCTACCTAGTCTAATCTAAGGCGGTGATGCACCAAAACAGAGTGTTCAGACTCATTCTTGCCCATATATATGCTACAAAACCAGAATAACATACGAAAGTCATACACATCCAGACTTATATCGATCAGTAATCACATACAGATCAGAAGAAACTAACTGAATGACACTAGGAAAAGGAGATTTCACTTATGTATTATTCGATAGGCCAAAGATAGATATAGTATGCAGATTGTTGATCTCAACAATACACCAATGGGAGGCAAAGTGATGCACATTCACACTGATGGCTGAAAGAGATGATACAGGCTATTACATGGCTTAGAGATAAAGGGGTTTTACACTGCAAGTCTGCAAGCAGTAGCAAAGAAAAATCAGGAAGAATTTGACCCTCAGAACAGATCACGAAACTGCCTTTATAGATCAAGCACAACTGAAGATTTCCGTGTTACATTCACTTCTTACCTACTGGCATTAACTTCCTGTCTTGAGAATCCAATCGGGGATCTGGATTGAAATCTTGGCCTGCATACCGAGAAATCTCATTTCTTCTGAGAAGAGCCTGGAGAAGATAGAAACGGTGCCACAACATTCCCTGACATGGTAGATGGATCGACCGGATGGGTGGAGTGTCCTTATGTCCTGCATTCATTCCTGGTAGGTCCGAAATGATCACGAAGATCAGATCGCAAGATACGTCGATTGCCTCTGCATCTTGGTTCATGAATCAAACTGGCCTATTAGCCGACTCGATTTCTTATATGCCGACTGGGCCACACGGGCCAATCGTAATCCTTTGTCTTGCCACTTGGAAAGTCCTTCTGCGGTTGACCGCCTTCGTCGAACTAACCACGCCACCTTATCACCTAACCACTGGCCGTCAGCGAATTGCCACGTCCAAAACCAAAATGCGAGGACACGTGTCTTCCGAGCGCTAACTCGCTATTATAAAATCTGCGCAGTTCCTCCATGGCGAGATAGCGCCGACCCTAGATTCCTGCAGATCTGATGGTAGAGGATCGACCCCTTAATGCGCTGATTGTATCAGGAAATTTGGCCCCTCAACAAATCTGTGTTCTGACTCGGCACACATTGTTGTTTCTGATTCACCGCAGACTCTCTTTCCTGTGACTGGGCCCCATCCAAATCGGCGCCACCTCAATGGTGCATCCGGCGAGACCTGGCCCCACCGATACGTGTTAATCGGGCACGATGTCGCCATGGTAAAAATCTTGCAGTTTTGCTAAGGCGACATGGCGCCTACCGTTGATCTCTTCAAATCTGACGGTGGAGAACCTGACCTTCTGTAACCCTCCGTTCCTATTGATTCGCCGGGCCCGCCAACACGTGGCGTCCCCCTGTTGGTTTGTCAGTCACCCCACCCTATCTGCTTCTGACGGCATGAAACGTAGCCCCGCCAGGACACGTGGTGCACAGGCGCTATGTCGCTGATGCTAAAGTCTGAGTAGCTCCTGATGGCGAGATAGCGCTAGCCGTAGATCTTGCAGATCTGACGATCAGAGCGACATCGTACTTCACTCGTTGTCCCTCCTAAAAACTGCTGGGCCCGTGGTTGCCGTGTCCTAACATATACATATGGCATCATCCGATTGGTGAACCCAAGACTTGATCCGTAGAATGGCCACGCGGCAGATGGGCGCTATGTTGCCATGATAATATCTGCGCATCTCCACCATAGCGAGATGGCGCCATCTGTCGATGCAATCAAATCTGACGATGGAGATCGCAAACCTTGACTGTGCCAACTGTACTGATAGAGACTCCAGCCTGGTTACACGCGGTGGTTCCTCACTGGCCCATCGGAACACCACTGGGCAATCTTGCGACTTGGCCTCACAGGGTGACCACATGTCGACCAGGCGCCATGTCGCTATGGGAAAATCGAGGTTAAATTTCCATAGCGCCATAACGCCCAACCGATGACGTGTCCCTATCTACGCATGGTTCTTTTTTATTCACTGCCGTGACACGGGCTCCGCCAACTGGGCAGATGAGGTACGCAATGGGGCCCAATATTTGTCTGAAGTTCTCGCCGTTTATTTTCTGCGGCCCGCCAAACTTCACCCGATCGTCGCAACATTTTTTCGGCAACGTGACCCACCCGTCGTTGTGACCCACCTGTAGGGCCCACCAAACACGTGTCGTTCGGGCGTGATGTCGCCGATACTATCTCCCGTGCAACTTTCGATGACGAGATCGCGCCTACCGTCGATCCATCTAAAATTTGACAGTCACAGAACCTTGGCGAGTCGGGGCATTAAAATAAGAATTTTTGGCTAACCGTTGAACAGGCCGCGGATTTGAATTTAAATCTTTTGGCGGTAAAACCAGAGGTAACACTTCTGGCGACTCGTAGGGGGCATGAGCCTGCTCAATGCATGACCAGTGCCTAAGAATGATCCGTTGGGCTATGGAGTCGAAAGAGGACCAGGAGACACAAGCTGAGAGCTGCAAGAACCCTAACCCTTAAAGAGGAAATCAAAACATTAAAAACCCTTAAGGTTCTAACTCTGCTTCTATGATTGGAAACAAAAAAAAAAAAACAAAAACGAGACCTCCTCAGCAACGTGAGATATGTCAAAGATGACTCACGAAGAGAGCCATGTGCTCGTGCACTTATTGTAAAACAGAAACAAGCAGGAAGCAACTAGATTAACTATGTACATAGATTCACAACCCTTCAGAAACAGGGCTTCAGATAGACCCCATTGACTGGAATGGGTAGAACTTCACCACTTGGCCTGCTTAGTTGGAATGCGTTGGCCTGTTTGCAACTGGAAATCAGATAAGGGCCACTCCATAATGGGTCAAATTTGGAGTGCCTTCCTGGTTTTCCTCTGTCTGAGTCCCACTTGAGAACTAAATCTCCCTCTCTGAAGATTCTAGCCCTTGCCTTCTTATCAAAATTCCTCTTCATCTGTTGCTGGTGAATCTCTAGAGTTTTCATGGCTTTGTTTCTCCTTTCTTCCAACTCAATTAGTTCTGCCATTCTTACTGACATGGCATCATCTTCAACCAGTTCCAGCTGATGAGCCAACTCCAAGGATGGGAACTCCAATGAGATTGGGAGTCTAGCTTCCCTACCATATACTAGCACAAAAGGTGAATTCCCAATAGATCTCTTAGGTGTTATCCTATCAGCCCACAGAGCGGTCCTTAATTTTTTGTGCCAGGTCCTCTGATTGTCTTCTATTGTCCTCTTCATAATTCTGATCAGATTCTTGTTGGAAGATTTAGCCAAACCATTACCCTGAGGATAGTAGTTCGATGATGTGCTCAGGTAGATATTGTGATTCATGGCCCATGCACAAATTTGGGTTCCAACAAAAGACTTGGCATTATCTGAGATGATAGTAGAAGGAGCACCAAATCTAGATACAATTCCATCAAGGAATTCAACAACTGATGGCTCTGTGGCATCCTTCAAGGAAACTGCCTTTGTCCACCTAGTGAAATAATCAATAGCAGCCAAGATCCATTTATGACCTGCACTAGATGGAGGATTAATGGGGCCTATAAAATCCAACCCCCACTGAGTGAAGGGCTGATCCACCTGAATAGGATGAAGAGGAAGAGCTGCAAGTCTCTGTTTGCCTGAGAAAAAAGCACATTTCTCACATTTCCTCACATACCCGTAACAATCATGGAATAGAGATGGCCAATAATATCCAGCCCTCATGATCTTCATAGCAATTGTTCTTGCAGAGAAGTGGCCACCATTAGGGCCATCATGGAGTTCTCTAATCACCCTTTCAGCCTGATCCTCTTCAACACATCTCAACAGGGTCCCATTAAAATCCCTCCTGAATAGGATATCGTCAATCACAACATAGGGAATGGATTGTAGTCTATATTGTCTTCTTTTAGTTCTGTCCAATCCCTGAGGGTATCCATTCCCTAATAAGAAATTCTTCATGTCATTTATCCAGCTCCTTGGACCATCAGCATACCTTTCCTTCTACTGCTCTGCTATCACCATGGCAACTTCTTCATTTGAGTTATGATCTGATAACATTTCTTTACATAATCCTCTTCCTCTTACCAATTTGGTAATCTGAATGTCAACATCATATTCCATTACCCTAGTGATCCATCCAGCTCTCTTCTCACTGACATCTTTGTTTAACAGGAAGTCTTTTACACTTGCATGGGGTACCAACAAATGGATCTTATTATGGGATAAGAGGTGTCTGAACTTCTTCAAGGCTCTAATGACTGCAAGGGCTTGCTTCTCAACAAAGCTATACTTATCTTCATATTCCTTAAGCCCTTCACTAAAGAAGGCTATGGGCTGCTCCTCATTCCTGTCATTTGTTTGGGTCAAGACAGCAGAGACACTTGACTCACCACCTAAAGTGTAGAGGATGAAATCTTTCTCAAATTTTGGGTTCATGAGGGTAGGAGCCGATGCTATGGCTACCTTGATCTTTTCAAAACTCTCCTTCCCCTCCTTGGTCCATGAGAAGACCATATCTTTCTTGAGCATGGCTGTAAGGGGTTTCACCATGGTGGCAAGATTAGGAATAAACCTTCTTACAAAATTTATCCTACCAAGGAAGCTTTGTAGCCCTTTCTTGTGCTTAGGGAGAGGAAGGGCAAGTATTGCTTTTGTCCTTTCTGGATCAACGGTCAACCCATCCTTAGATACAATGTGTCCCAATAGTTTTCCTTGGTTTGTAGCAAAGACACATTTGGCTGGGTTGAGAGATACCCCAAACTCTCTACATCTTAGAAATACCTGTCTCAAATGATCAAGATGATCTTCCACATTCTTGGAATACACAGTTATATCGTCAAGGTATACCAAGACAAACTTGTCAATTAATCTTCTGAAAGCTACCTCCATTGCCTTTTGGAATGTGGCACCTGCATTTGTTAATCCAAATGGCATTTTGCAATAAGCATAGGTGCCCCATTTAGTAGTAAATGTTGTCTTATATCTATCAGACTCTTTAACCAGCACTTGGTTATAACCTGAAAACCCATCAAGAAAAGAGAATCTCCTTGACCCACTGACCTTGGACAGAATTTGCTCCATAGAAGGGAGAGGATGGTGATCTTTAAGGGAAGCTTGATTGAGATCCCTAAAGTCCACACACAATCTGATTTCTCCATTCTTCTTCCTCACAGGGACAAGGTTAGCTACCCATGATGAGTGTTTGATAGGAAAAATTATGTTAGCCTCAATTAGTTTGGATAGTTCTTTCCTCATTAAAGGTTCAATCTTGGGATTCACTGGCCTCTGTTTTTGCCTTACTGGTTTGACCCTATCAATTAAATCTATGGTATGCTGAAACAAACTAGGGTCAAACCCTTTTAAATCATCATATGTCCAAGCAAATACATCACTAAATTCTTGACATAGATGAATGAAATCTTCTTGCTCAACTTTAGAACATACCTTCCCCATGTTAAGGGATTTTCCATCAGCAATAGTAACTGGGGCATGGTCATCCTTTTCTGCAACTAGATTCATCCCTTTGCCTCTTGTTTGATCATCAGGATTAAAGACGCTCTCCAAGGTAATGAGACCCTTGGGTAGCTTGTTGGGACTGAGATGAATGATCTTATCACCATATTGATCTTGTAGTCTTAGCTGACTTCTCTCTAAAAATTTTGCTTCATTCTGCAAGAAGCTCACAATTTGCTCATCAGACTCGAACACTTGCCAGTGAGTATTATTATCAGGAACAGCAGGCCTTACCACTACCCTTATTTTTTGTTTCTTTTCTTCCTCAAGATTCCCTGGCACATCATAAGATGCACCCACTGCTACAAGTCTATCAGCATGTTTATTTTCCTTCCTAGGAATGCTCTGAATGTTAAATGCATTGAAACCCTCGAGCAAATCCCAAACTCTATGTTTATAAGACTTGAGCAGGCCATTTTTGGCGATATTCTGATTTCTCACTTGGTTCACTACCAACTCACTGTCTCCATATACTTTCAAGGCTCGAATTCCCCTCTTTTGGGCAAGTAGGAGACCTTGGATCAAGGATTCATACTCGGCCACATTATTGGTACAACTGAATTGGAATCTAAAGGAGAAGTAGTATCTTATTTGTGTAGGAGAGATCAACATAACACCAGCCCCTGATCCATTTTTATTCCTTGAGCCATCAAAGTACATTCTCCATACTCCATTTATGTCGTCATTAGTCCTAACAAGGTCAGGAACTTGAACCTCCTTCTCTATTATGCAATATGTACTAAGGCCTGTCTCAAGGGTTTCCGACATAGGTTCAAACTGACATGTATTTGCCCACTCATCCAAGAAGAAATAAGGAATCCCTGCTATGGAAGTGACAGGCTCGTTTACTACATTATTTTCGTTCACCTCTAGGATAGGGCAATTCATATTGATGAAGTTGGGAGTGTAGGGTTCAGTGTGGTGAAGGGCTTGAGGTTCTGCTCTTATTGAAGCATTGGCCCCATATCTGGTCTTAAATGACATGTAAGACCAATCAGCAGATATGAATCCACCAATTTGAGCAGTGAAGTCTCTCGAAAGACAAATGGCAAAATAGGGCTTAACCTCAGCCACAGATATGTCTTGAATCACAGTACAACTAGGGCATGCATGTAGGGCCATTTCCACACTTCTAAGGATGCCTACGGTTTTGATAGTACTCCCATCTAGTTGTAACACATCCCTAACAATGGGCTCATATTTCATCCCTAAAATATCAGCAACACGCCTAGGCATTACTGAGCTGCTAGTCCTCGAATCTATCATGCAATTATGGACTAATTTGCCCCCTATAATTAGAGAAACATAAAATGGAGGAGGTCTAACCTTTTTATTTGCCTCCACATCTCCTGCTGGTTGTACTAAACTAGTGGCACTCTCCATGGTAGATGACTGATCCTTGGGCTCAATCCTTTCCAATTCTTGCTGCAGCATCTTCCTCTGCGTTGGTATGGTAGCAACAGCATCCCACATGGAAATGTTTACGTTGGTCTTCTTCATTTTCTCTACCACACTCAATGGTGCACTAGGAATTTTGGTAGAAACTTTGGGGGCTACACTTATAAGAGGTTGAGATGGGGCAACAAAAGGATCACTTGCATCCTCATTTCTTAGACCTTGCTTTTGCTGTTGTGAAGTGTTCGTCTGCTCATTTTCTGTTCATGTGTTAGGTATAACACTTGAAGTTGAGGCCTGCTTAGGAGAAGGAGGAGCAACATTTTCCATAGCTCTCTTCTTGCTTCTTGTGTTATGAGCAACGGAGTCCTGGTTTACATTACAATGTTCCTCCATTTGGTGATTCATAAAAGAGCAATCACCCTGCCTCTGAACACATGGGGCCTCCTTGGGATGATCTTCTTTGTGTGATTGCTTTACTGTGGACTCCTGGACAGTTAGGGCCAAATAAGATTCTGCTTTCTGACACAAGCAGTAGGTATAAGAATAGTTACATGAAGGAAAAAAATCTTGGTCTTGGGCCAAGTTATTTTGAGGGACTATAGCTCTATTCTGATTTGAGCTTGAAGCAGAAGCATGACTATTCTGTCTATTCTGATCAAAAGAGCTATTCCACTGATGAGGAGGCCTACCACCACTTGGAGCCTGATATTGCAATTGGGGAGGCTTGCCACCTTGGGCCTGCTGTCTTTCTAAGGCCACCACCTTGTTACTCATCTTTTGTATTAGAGAAAAACTATCCTCTAGTCTCTTCCCTTGGTCCTTCAACTCCCTCCCCTGCTCTTGTAATTTTTTATCCAGGGTCTTTTCTCTTTTATCTGCGTTCAATACTAGACCTTGGAGCATTTCCTTGAGTTCATCTATTCCGTTTGAGGATGTGGAAGCTTGGGGAACTGGAGTAAGGGCTTGCGATGTAGAGATTGTAGGGAGAGGGGCTATTGCTGGTTGGTGGTTGGGAACATCAGGGAAGAAAGGCATAGGAGGCCTTGGGGCCAACTTTCCTCCTTGTATTAGAATGTTCTTAGCTTTTATGGTTGTCTCATAAGCATTAGGTAATGTATCTCCTCCCATAGTTTGGATTGTAGTGGCAATATCACTGTTAAAAGCTCTAAGGTAATGCAAGAAGGCATTACCAGGGGTAGGTTTCACTATAGTAGGTATTCTATCCCATGTCTTATGGAATCTGTAATTAAAATCAGTCATACATTCATGGGGGGCTCTTTTTATTGTAGTCAGCTGCTCTAATAGTGACAAATGGTCACTCTTATCCTCAAAATGTTTACATAATCCTGCTCCTAGTCCATCCCAATCAGTTATGGAACCATGAGCTAAGCCTCTATACCACTGTAATGCTTTTCCTTTTAAAGATGAGGCTAGAAGTCTGACAGCAACATCATCCTCCGTAATACCATGAATATTGCAGACATTCGCTACCTCTTGGTTATGCTCTAGGGGGGAAATAGAAGTTTCACTAGTAAAATCAGGTATGCTTTTTAGTGCAGCTACTGGTATATCATGTCTTTGGGCTAACAACAGAGGACTTCCACCATTAAAGGTGGCAAAAGGATGAACTCTTGGTTGTGCCATATAAACAAGTGTTCTATTGATGAGTGCTAATGGCAATCTAGGCTGAGTTCGGATAGTAGGAGGAGTAGAGATAGATCTCACAGGTATGTTGCTTGTTACTCCACCTCTAACTGGTGATAATGAAGCTCTAGCCCTCCTTCTTCTAGGACTTGAAAGTGAGAGTTCTTGATATTGAAAATTACCTCTAGAAGACGCCCTTGTTTCAGCTCTGGGCATGAATTTCAGCAACTTTGGCCTAAAACCAGATTTGTTGATGCTCAGAGTCGCCAAGTACTTGATGAATCAGCCTCTTGAAGGCTTGAATACTGAAGCCAGCACTACTTCTTCAGCATTAATCTCAGAAACTCTTTCTTCTTTTGACACCAGTAGACATGAAATCTTTTGATATAGGTCCCACCGAGCGTGCCAAAAACTGTTGTCACATAGGTTTGCACCCTTGTCCAAGGCCTATGCGCGAGGACAACCTAGTGAAACATGGAAACAACCTCCAAGCTGTGGGACTTGAACTACGAGGTTGAGTCTCCGGAGAAGGCCGGCTTCCTCTTACTGTCAGGGCGCACCTATCTACTCTTAGAAGGGAAAGGGAGAGAGAGAGCGTCAAAGCAAATCTACCTAGTCTAATCTAAGGCGGTGATGCACCAAAACAG
The DNA here is from genome assembly GCA_028749045.1 of Cupressus sempervirens. Lineage (NCBI taxonomy): Eukaryota > Viridiplantae > Streptophyta > Pinopsida > Cupressales > Cupressaceae > Cupressus > Cupressus sempervirens. Next base: position 54,081,290 of record CM053784.1, on the reverse strand, counting down.
AGTGTTCAGACTCATTCCTGCCCATATATATGCTACAAAACCAGAATAACATACGAAAGTCATACACATCCAGACTTATATCGATCAGTAATCACATACAGATCAGAAGAAACCAACCGAATGACACTAGGAAAAGGAGATTTCACTTATGTATTATTCGATAGGCCAAAGATAGATACAGTATGCAGATTGTTGATCTCAACAATACACCAATGGGAGGCAAAGTGATGCACATTCACACTGATGGCTGAAAGAGATGATACAAGCTATTACATGGCTCAGAGATAAAGGGGTTTTACACTGCAAGTCTGCAAGTAGTAGTAGAGAAAAATCAAGAAGAATTTGACCCTCAGAACAGATCACGAAACTGCCTTTATAGATCAGACACAACTGAAGATTTTCGCATTACATTCACTTGTTACCTACTGGCATTAACTTCCTGTCTTGAGAATCCAATCGAGGATCTGGATTGAAATCCTGGCCTGCATACCGAGAAATCTCATTTCTTTTGAGAAGAGCCTGGAGAAGATAGAAACGGCGCCACAACATTCCCTGACATGGTAGATGGATCGACCGGATGGGTGGAGTGTCCTTATGTCCTACATTCATTCCTGGTAGGTCCGAAATGATCGCGAAGATCAGATCACAAGATACATCGATCGCCTCTGCATCTTGGTTCATGAATCAAACTGGCCTATTACCCGACCCGATTTCTTATATGCCGACTGGGCCATGCGAGCCAATCGTAATCCTTTGTCTTGCCACTTGGAAAGTCCTTCTGCGGTTGACCGCCTTCGTCAAACTAACCGCGCCACCTTATCACCTAACCGCTAGCCGTCAGCGAATTGCCACATCGAAAACTGAAATGCGAGGACACGTGTCTTCCGAGTGCTAACTCGCTATTGTAAAATCCATGCAGTTCCTCCATGGCGAGATAGCGCCGACCTTAGATTCCTACAGATCTGATGGTAGAGGATCGGCCCCTTAATGCGCTGATTGTATCAGGAAATTTGGCCCCTCAACATATCTGTGTTCTGACTTGGCACACGTGGTTGTTTCTGATTCGCCGCGGACTCTCTTTCCTGTGACTGGGCCCCATCCGAACCGGTGCCACCTCAATGGTGCATCCATCGAGACCTGACCCCACCGATACGTGTCAATAAAAATCTTGCAGTTTTGCTAAGGCGACATGGCACCTACCGTTGATCTCTTCAAATCTGACGGTGGAGAACCTGACCTTCTGTAACCCTCCGTTCCTATTGATTCGCTGGGCCCGCCAACACGTGGCATCCCCTTGTTGGTTTGTCAGTCACCCCACCCTATCTTCTTCTAACGGCATGAAACGCAGCCCCGCCAGGACACGTGGCGCACGGGCACTATGTCGCTGATGCTAAAGTCCAGGCAACTCCTGATGGTGAGATAGCACCAGCCGTAGATCTTGCAAATTTGACGATCAGAGCGACATCGTACTTCACTTGCTGTCCCTCCTGAAAACTGCTGGGCCCGTGGTTGCCGTGTCCTGACATATACATATGGCGTCATCCAATTGGTGAACCTGAGACTTGATCTGTAGAATGGCCACGCGACGGATGGGTGCTATGTCGCCATGATAATATCTGCGCATCTTCGCCATAGCGAGATGGTGCCATCCATCGATGCAATCAAATCTGACGGTGGAGATCGCAAACCTTGACTGTGCCAACCATACTGATAGAGACTCCAGCCTGGTTACACACGGCGGTTCCTCACTGGCCCATCGGAACACCACTGGGCAATCTTGTGACTTGGCCTCACAGGGTGACCACGTGTTGACCAGGTGCCATGTCGCTATGGGAAAATTGAGGTTAAATTTCCATAGCGCCATAACGCCCAACCGATGACGTGTCCCTATATGCGCATGGTTCTTTTTGATTCGCTGCCGTGACACGGGCTCCGCCAACTGGGCATATGAGGTACGCAATGGGGCCCAATATTTGTCTGAAGTTCTCACTGTTTGTTTTCTCCAGCCCGCCAAACTTCACCTGATCGTCGCAACATTTTTTTGGCAACGTGACCCGCCCGCCGTTGTGACCCACCCGCAGGGCCCACCAAACACGTGTCGTTTGGGCGCGATGTCGCCGATACTATCTCCCGTGCAACTTTCGATGATGAGATCGCGCCTACCGTCGATCCATTTAAAATCTGACGGTCACAGAACCTTGGCGAGTCGGGGCATTAAAATAACAATTTTTGGCTAACCGTTGAACAGGTCACAGATTTGAATTTAAATCTTTTGGCGGTAAAACCAGAGGTAACAGATCCCTAAAGCTAAAGGTGAGGAGTGATTCAAAGAGATACTGATGCATAAGCTGGGGTAGGAGAGACGGATGTTGGATATGGATGGGGGACAATGGAGATGAAGGAAAACCATTGAAGCTTTTTGAGCAAGGGGATACTTCAAAGAGAAGTACCACCATGTAGTTGAGCACTAGATTTGCTATAGGACTGTTGGTTAATTGCCAAGGTTACCAAGAACATCAAGGCCTTTTCACCAACTATCCAGAGGACTGATAGACTAACTTAAAACAAACACACAAGGATTGCCCCAGCATCACACATGAATCTCAAAAGAATCAGAGTGGAACCGACACTGGGTAACCCACAAGCAGAAAAGAAAAACAAACAAAAGACATGATCAAGACCTTATGCTCTGATTGCCCCATTCATAGTATACCATGATATGGAAGATCGTGGCAACCTTGAGGAGGGAACAAGGAGATTTCTTGAAAAAGATACTTCAAGACCCAAAAGGGAAGATCCCAAATCAAAAGAAAGTGAAAATCCAAAAGAGAGTAGTTTGCCAATGAGATGGGTAGGACAAGGTTCTAACAGACCAAGATCAGACATGAGAAAAGCTATATCCTGCAAGGACCTATCGGAGAGCACCGAAGTTGGTGGATTTGGATGAGTGATGCATCTGGCAAGCTGAACTAAGAAAGATAACACTTTGGTGATAGGAAATCTAGCTAAAGGATGCGTTGGAATAGCTAACCAAGATGTGCGATGGGTGCAAGATGCTGATCAAGGATGAAATGACACGAACACTGGATAGATACAATGGTACTAAGCTAAAGAGGATGTACAAGCTGATGGACCAAGATATGTACAAGCAGGCTAATCAAGATATGGTACAAGCTAACAGACCAATGATATTTATGATACAGATGGATAAAAGCTCAGGATGAGAGGATAGCGGGATAGCTCGATTTTGTGTAAGATGCAGAAACTAAGGATGAGGTGATAGCATAAGATATGGATTTGGAAGGATGCATCCAATGATGATGATAGATGTGCGACCAAGGATGGGGACAGTGCTAAGGTTGGTGGTAGCTAAGCTGATAGATAGTGCTAGAGTGAATGGCTAATGAGAGGATGACATTGGATTTGCATGAGGATAGCCTAGAGCGAGGTACCAATGACAAGGGAGGATGGAAAAGACAAGATCTCCAAGGAATACAATGCCCCCAGTTAGAAGATGACATGCGGAAGGAGGTCTTACAATGGATGTGATAGGATTGAAGCTAGGATGGAAAAGCTGAAGGCGCTAGGGAGATTGATGATAACTAGGATGATGGGGTGAGGTTGCAAAAGATAAGTGGATAGTGATAGATAAAAGCTAGAGGATGAAAGATAGGTGGATAGTGATAGCTAAAAGTTGGAGGATGAAAGATAGGTGGATAAATTGGAAGATGGAGCTGGATGGCAAGATGTGACCAAAAGCATGAGGATGATAGGCTAAGCTGGGGATGGCTAGATTACGCATGATGCTTGTTTGCCAAGTTTTCATCATGGTACTTGTCTAAGGCGCTTGAATTGCCAAGTTTTCACCAGTGGACGCTTTTTTTTTTTTTTTTTGACTTTTGGACTTACCTGGAATGATTTTGGCTTTCTTCAGCTATTTTGGCTTTTTTGGGATTTTTCACTGGCTGTTAGAATGTTCAATTTTGTTGCTAGTTGTTGGTACATCGGATGTGTGATTTATGCAATAGATTGGATTAGATGGGATTGATGGTAGGAGATGGAGGGATGAAAAGGTTGGAAAGGAGCATGATATGGGGATCCTTGCAAGAGCAACATTGACACATGTTGGGACGGGTGTGAAAAGAGCATATGGGGGATAGATGGTAGATGCGGGCGTGATGGAGGATTTGTGGAAGCGTGCTTGGGGATATAGGCACCCAAGATGGAGTTAGGAGATGGGGGACATGAGTCACTAGATGGGGGATTAGCAATGGTGGATGCCATTATGCATTGGGTTTCAACTTTTTTCTTGGGGATCCACATGGTTTTGGATTTTCTTTTCATAGGCTTTTGCATTGTTTTGCATTCTTTGATTGGATTTTTCCTTTTTGGAGTATGTCTTTTAGAATAGACATATGATTGCCTAGGATGTGGATTTTTAGCTTTATGCATTTTGAAGTTGGCATTTACATTGTTGTGGTAAGCTTTGGGAAGATGGTTAGGAGAAGCTTTGTGAGATGGAGAGGATATGAAAGAGCATGTAGGGGGATGATGATGGATGATGTGCCCTAATATGTGCCTTTGTTGATCTTGCATAGGAATGGATGGAATAGGTTTTTTATGATGGCTAATAGGAGGATGGAGGATGGTAGATTTTGGGACATAGGGACCCAAAATGGATTTAGCGGATGAAGGGGGGATATGGTAGGTTTTTTTGGGTTGCAAAGATGGTGGAGGGGGGATGACATAAGATTTCTTGAAGGAGTAATGGGAGGCTGGCATGGTGGGCTTGGAGATAGGCTTGGTTTGGGGGTGTGGTGTACCAACACCTTTAGATGGTGAGCCTTTGGATACATATCCAAGACCATGAAATCCTAGATTTTTTTGTGCAATAATAGGCTCTCTGATTCCTTGCTCTAGTGGTCCTAAACCTTGACCTTGATAATGCCATTGATTGAGCATTTGAACAAGCTGAGGAAAATTTTTGCTTGCAGAAAATGGTAGAAGTGATTTATTAGGTGTATTTGCAATGGGGAGATACTGTTCTTAATTCTTCTACTGAGAGAGGGCCACCGTGGATGAATGTAAGTAAACCAAGAGGGTAGATTATAGATGGTGGAATAGCTTGGATAGGTGGTAAGATGGAAGCATGGAGCGGGGGAGATGGAAGGATAGGATCTTGATGTAGCTGGTGGTATGACAAGATATCTTGTAGTGGAGGAGATATGGCTTGAGGTTTTGGAGATGGAGGAGATGGTGACTGCACTATGGATGGAAGACATGGTACGATGATATCTTCATTTATGATTTGGGGGATGTCAACATGCTTTTGGGTAGGATCTTGATAGGATTGGTTTGGAGTGGATGGTGCGATAGGAGGTGAAGGGATGGATTCTTCAAAGGCAACGGATGGATAGATGGGAGATTCAGTAGTGGAGATGGGTGAGTAGAAGATGGATGCATAAGGGTCATTACGAGAGATTTGGGAAATGCTTGGAGGCGATGTGGATAGGATTTGGAGGGATTTGATAGGTGGTGGGATTTTGATGCTTGCGAGAAGTGGAAGGATTTTAAGCAATTTGATGGATGGTATGGGGATGATAGCTATGGGAGATGGAGGTGATATTATAGATGGGGAAGCTTCATCACTGACTACTTCACATGGTTGGATTAGATGACATAGCTTATCGACTGTTGGAGGCAACTTTTCTTGTATTTCCTCTAGGAGATTCCTTGGAGACTCGTGTGTCAAAGGTGGAGGTGGATTGACAGGAATAGCTAGTGTGATGGGGGTGGAAGATTGGAAGCTTGGTTGATGGGGTGATGGAGGAGAAGCTGGAATATCGGATGGCATGACTAGATAGTTTGGAATAACTCTTGGATTTTGGGGGATGCTTGGGGGAATGTTTCTAAGGCTTTCAATATACCCGTCATAGTCAACAAGATTTTCATCATCATTGGAATAGAAGGTGGCGGGAGCAAGGACAATGCGACTAAACACATCATGATAGGATTGGTACTTCATGCTTTGATGGTGAGTTTGATGGGGATGGGGTCTTGCATATGGATGAACACGGAAGCTCATGGTTGGATTTGGATTAAGCACAGATTTTGGATTGGCTGATGAAATATTTCCTAGGGAGAGTCAAAGCTGCATGACAGACCTAAGGAGGATTGGCTGGAGATTTTTGGCTTTCTTATGAATGGAAGACTTAAAGGGCATGTTGTCAAAAGGTGAGAGGTTTGCTTTCCTATGCGCTAGATTTGGTGGTGGCTGTGTCAACTTGAGGATAGACTAATGATCCTATGGGCATGACACGAGATTGACCACTTGTGGATCCCAACCTTTAGCTCAAGGTGATGAGCAATGCAAGTGACAAAGCTAGATTACCCTAGACAATGCTCTGTCAAAGGGATAACCTTGGTGAGATTGGTTGATTGGTAGGATAGATTGATTGGATAGCAAATTTTGGCAAAGTGACAACAACTCTTTAAAGGCTTGGGTGATTTTGGATTGGGTTGCTAGCTGGCTGGGGGGATGATTTGGATGGACTTTTGATTTGGGATTGTTCTAAGGCAAAGAACTAGATAGATTCGGTTGCAGCAAGGGAGCTTGTATAATTTTTTGATAAGGTAGTGACTACACTAAGTATGCCTTGAGCTGGGAGATTTCTGCTTTTCTGGGATTTTGACCAAAGTTGGCAAACATTCATTCAAAAGCTATGAACAAACAAGCAGACAAAATTTTGGAGCAAGCACGTCAAACACACCAACATCCTAGGAAGCTTTCTACAAGGATGAAATTTGGTTTAGCTAGGGAGTCCTCGATATACGTAAGGTACGTGAGGCCCAAATCCATAGATGAAACCAAAAAGATGTCACACAGCCGAGAGGAGCGGTAACCCACTTCTCCTCTTTCACTTCTCAAGGGTATAAAGTTCCTTGAGGCTTAGCTCGAGTGACAAAATCTTGATCCCAAGAGAGGTGTCTTTCGATTCACCTCTTGATTCTTATACTCTGCCAGAACACTGGAGTTGAGGTCATCCAAGGGGTGATGAAATCCCCAAGCAGGCCTCCTAAAAAGAAACAAGGTTTTGGATCCTAATCTTATGCACCCAAGATGGCCTCGAAAGACGACAAGGGGAGAGAAGACTTGGATGACCTTGGGCTAAAAAACATGCTTGTTCTTTTACCAACTGACTCTTATGTGTGCTAATCTAGACTTTGCAAGCACTCATGTTTAAGAGACAATGTTCAATTCCAACTTGACGCACCAACAAAAGTAAACCGACCGAAGAATGCAAACAATAAGAAGAGTTAGGGTCAACAAAAGCAAACTCGCACGCCCAGAGGCCCTCCATGTCAAGTATCGATTAATTTCCTTTAAAGCATTCAAGAGTTGGTGTGATTTTTTTTTAAGCCCAAAGCAAAGATGTGTGAGACTCGATTTCAAGCGCACACCCGGGGGCCCTCCACGTCAAGATTTGTCCAATTTTTATGCCCAAATGAAGTGTGAGCGAGATTAATGCACATTCAAGGAATTTTCTAACTTAGAAAAACCACTAAAAACCCAAGTGAGTGGAGTTTGATTTGCGTAGAGCACTTAACACCCTCTTAGGTGGACCCATCCCCATAGATGGCACTGAGATTGCAACCAATGGTTAAATTGATGGGTGATTAAAGAGGGTGAGTCCAACGACAAACTCACTCAAAGAATTTTTATTTGTTTTTATAACTTAAAAGATTACAAAAATGTAGATTCTTTTTATGCTCCAAAAGATGATTATTTGATCTATGGCATTCAAGATTGGATTTTTTGTTTTAATCATGCATTCATAAAAAAACAAACTTTGATTTTAATCCATGGCACTCAAGAGTGATTTTAGCAACATGCATTCAAAGACAAGTGATTAAACATTCAAGTTTTTTTCTTTGAGCATTCAAGATTGAGATTTTGTCTGTTGTTTTAAGAACTTTGAAGTGCTTTGTTTTAACCTTAGATCATTCAAGATTGTTTTTGGACTCAAAAGTGAAAATGACTCTTTGTGTTCTAGTTTGCATGTTTTAAGCCCAAAAATGATATTCCTAGATTGTTTTGATGCATGAAAAACCTAAGAAACATTCAAGGTTTTGCAACAAGACATTTGTTTGAAACAAATAACAAAGCTTTTTAGGACAATTTTGGCAACCATTTAGGACTCTTATTTTTCATGAGATTTTTAAAAGAACTTTAACATATTTGCAAATGAGGTTCATTTTATCCTTGATTGATGCTTTGAGTTTGATTTAGATTTTAGTGTGCACTTAGTGTTGATTTTGAACCTTTTGAAATGGAAACTTGAAGTTCTTTTTAAATTCCCAAAAATGAAGTGTTCCTAACTTTTCATGAATGCATCTAAAACCTTGATGTTGCAAGGATGCAAATGATTAGATTGGTTTATTTTCACTTGTTAAAAGATTTTTTCTTTTTTGCAAATTTTTAATTTTTTAATGGATTCAAGTACGATTTGGGGGTTCATTTTAAGCACTAAAAATAAGTGTGTATGATTTTGCTTCCTTAAAAAAAAAAAATGGCCAAGATCTCCCACAAGAAGAAGAAGAAGAAGTAGATGGAATAAGAAGAATATAGACAAGAAGAGGAAGAAGAATTCCAAGTGCTTTGTCCACCTATAAGCTTGAAAAATCTGCAAATACTATGAGATAGACTATGAGTTCCTTTGTCTTCTTCATGCTCATGTGGACCTACAAAACCAATTTATACAATCCTACCAATCACAAAAACAAGAAAAATTAGCCAAAATCAGCAAATGACATACAAAACTTGACTAAAAAATCTAATGAAGATGACCCATGCGGGGTCCCACTGGGCGTGCCAAAATGTATATGGGCAATGTTAGTATGCTAATAGAAACCAAATTTAAATAAAGTTTCTACAAACTAAACAAAATTCATAAACTTCAAGATAGACTAAGATGATCTCTCCATTGAGAATATGAGCCATTAATGGACTCTCTCAATAAGAAGCTCTCTTGTTGAGTAGCTTTATCTAAATGGATAGGATGTATGCTCAATATGCTTCCAAAGGCTTCAATGGATGATTGTGGATTTTTGGTGTGGATAGATGGCTTTAGTATGGATTTGGCTCTCAAAATAGCATTATAACTTTACTTCATGGATTGTGTTAAAATGGCTTGGGAGAGGATTTCTTAAATAGGCAAAGGGCTTGAGGGATCAAGGGCCAGGATGAAAGGATGGGAAAAAGCTCATGGAGGGCTTAGATTGCATGAGAGGAGAGCACATGGATTGTGCTTTCTTACAACCAATCAGGGAGTGACACATGTCACAGAGTGAGAGGATGGAGGAAAGGGCAAGGATGAGTCAACAAAGGAGGCTCAAGAGATAAAATCTTCATAAAGACCCTTCATAAGTGCTTTGTAAGAACATTTATGACTTTGTGGGCTTTATAAAGTTTTGTGGTTGAAGATATTTGTGAGAGATACCATGGAATTCAAATTTGAGGGTTTAGGTGGGTTTTAAGCTTGCTTAGGGTTGTGAAAATGATTAGAGGAAGGGTTAGAGATGGCTTAGGACTTAGGCAAGTGGATGGCAAGTGGATTGCAATTAATGAGGGTGGGTGAAGGAGGAGATATTTGTTAACTTTGGCTTGAGTTAGCAAGTCTTAACCCATGTTTAGGGAATGTGACAAGGTTAGGAGGGGATTAGGATTAGGGTTAAAGACATCTTCTAGAAGAGTCTAGGCTTTGGATGAGGATGAAGACTTTCTAGAAGAGTCTAGAACTTCCTAGGATAAGATTTTATGAAATAAATAAAGTTTTATTTATTTCAAGGGTTTGGGTTGAGGAGATATTTATTAAAATATTTTTAATAAACATGAGGATTAATATTTAATCTTGATTAAATATTTTGAGTTGGGATTAGGGGTAGGAAATGATGAGATTAGCCTTTAATTAAAATTAAAGAAGGATTAGAAGATTTTGGAAGAGGTTAGTGGTCTTAAGGAAATTGGCCAAGTTTTGGGCAAAAAATAATTTTTAAATTTATTTTAGGATATTTGGTCAATTTATTAATTAAATAATTAATAAATAAGGAAATAATGTTTAAATAAGATTTAAACATTTTTGGGAGGGATTCCTTAATTAAATATTTTTAATTAAGATAAAGGGATTTAATGGCATAAAAATTAATTAATTAATTAATTAAATAATTAATTAATAAATGATGATGTCATCAGGGATTTTTTTAAGAAAATAAAAATATTATTTTCTAAAGAATTTTTAGGTGTCTACACCTACTCTTTAGATCTATCTTTATGAAATACTCAGCTCCACTCAAACAATCCATAATATCATCCATCCTTGGCAAAGGAAATCTATACTTGATTGTGATCTTGTTGATAGCATGAGAATTTATGCACATGTTGCATTCTCCATTCTTCTTTGGTGCTAATAAAGTTGGTACTGCACATGGACTTAGACTCTCTCAAATCAGCCCCTTCTGCAACAATTCATGAACTTGTCTATTTAAATCTTCACTTTTTGTTGGTGTCATTCCGTGTGCTACCTTGTTTGGAAAACTAGCTCTTGGAACCAAATCCATCTGGTGACTAATCTTCCTCATTGGGGGCAATCCATTAGGTACATTATCTGATACAATATTAGAAAATTCTCCCAACATTTTTACAACTTCTGTAGGTACCTCCTCTACTTCTTCTTTACTATCTTTTGGGATTATAGAAAAACACATATGCTCATGCTTCATACCTTTGAGAAACTCTTTTCCATCAACAAAACATATTCTGGCAACACTACATACCTTTTCTTCTTTCTCCTTCATCAACTTCAACTTATGTTTCATTTCATCTTTGGACAGAGTAGAGGTATTTGCTCACCCATCATGTACATCGTGCCTATCAAATTGCCATGGCCTACCCAACAACATATGACATATGTCCATAGGTATGATATCACATAGTACCTCATCTTGGTAGCTTCCAATCTTGAACTTCACTGAGCACTATTCATTGACCATGACCTTGTACTCATCTTGCACCCAAGCAATATGATATGGACGTGGGTGTTTCTATCTCTTTAGCTTCAACTTTGTAACCATTGTTTCTGACACTAGATTGTCAATACTTTCACCATCAATGATCACATCACAACACTTATCTTCACATATGCACCTTGTATGAAACAAGCTCCTTCCTTGATCAGGTTCATTCTCACCACTTGGTAGAACTATTCTATTAACTAGGACTTCTCCTCTTTCAACATCTTCAGAATGTGAGGATCTAACATCTTCATCAACATGTGAAACTCTATCCTGGCCTTATGTTCTTCGATCTGTCCTTCCTTGGCACTAGGAACATTCAAATGCTCTATGCCCTTCTTCTCCATAGTGAAAACATTTTCCACAGAAGCCTCCTCTTCCAGATCCTTCTCGCTTGCATATTCCTCTCTAATCTCTATTGTACTGATCATGGAAATGATTGGAATTATTTCCCCTCTAGTTCTGATTGCTACTTCTAGCCCCATCCTTATTCTTCTAGTCATCATTATGACCTCCATATGATCATCTTCCAAATCTTCCACTGTGACCTCTTCTGATATTCTTGTTATCAAACTTCTTGCTTAGTTTCTCCTTAACCCTTAAGGAAAATTGGTATGTCTCCTCAATACTTGTCACTCAAACAAGACTCATCTCATCATGAATGCTTCGTCGTAACCCATTAAGATAACAAGCAACTTTCTCCTTATTAGCTTTTGCGTGGTCGGTTCCAATGAGAACTCAGTAGAACTCTTTAGTATACTCTTGAACAGATTTTCCCGCTTGCTTCAACCCTTGCATTTTCTTCAATAGATCAAGCTCATAATCTATGGGAATGAACTATCACTTCATTTTAGCTACCATCCAATCCCATCTAGTGATATTGTCCTTTCCTCTTTTATTTTGATCCAACTAGATCTCCTACCACTAGATCTTTGCATGATCCTTCAGTTTGGCCTTCACAAACTTAACCATATCTAGATCTTCAATATCTTCATATTCAAAGTACTCTTCCAATTCATTGATCTAGTCGATCAATTCCTCTGGGTTGAGATTTCCTAAAAATGTGGGAACATCAAACTTAGGTCTTTTTCTAATACTAGAAATGGCTCTAAAAAGCCTTGCCTCCTCTACGTTAAGAACTTCCTCTACTATGTCTAGGTTCACATTTCCTTGTTCTTCTCTTTCATCCTTACTTTCATCATCTCCAACAACAAGATTCATTCCTCTACGAATTAGTTCTTGCATCGCTTGCATCTACCTCTGGAGGGTTCTAAAATCCTCAGGTGTAACACCTTTGACCCTTCCACCATGCTCTCTTCATGGAGGCATTTTTACACTTCCGTTGAAACCCTAGTGCAAACTTCCTCACAATCGACAATCTATCTACACGCTCAGCCCAAATGACAGTCCTAGTGCGAATTGCCTCACAGTTGGAGATCTGTCCACACACTCAAGAACTCTAGCTCTAATACCACTTGATGAAGGGTGCTCCCCTTAATACCATAAACACATAATAGAAACAAAGAAACAACAACAAATGCAAGAACAGATTTTGGACTTCTTATTTGCACCGCGCCAACTATCTTCATATTTCCATCAACACAAAATGGTCAAGGCAATGGTGAGGTAGTCATAGTGGTTTGCCTTCATATCCCCCAATTTTGAGATAAGTGAATTTAGGAAATTGGGTAAAGGAACCACCATAAATGTCAATTAATTAGGTGGTTTTCTCTATCAATCTCATATTCTCTTTTCCTTGCAATTCAAATACCATTTTGGCCTAGAAGGTTTCTTGGAGTATTTTAAAAACTTTAGAGTTTTTACTCTTTTGTAAGAGAGGGTAATACTTATAGATGGACATACTTGGGTTCCAGTTTGAGTGTGGAAATCCCTTCCATTCCCTATCACAAGTTAGAATTCAAAACAAGTAGGAAGTCATATAGAAACCATACATTCTAGAGGCTTGGGAGAGCTCTTCTTGCAACATAGTAGCTCTAGTGTCTACCCAATCAATGAGCTTATCTTCCCCTAAAATAGTCTGATTGAAAAAGCACATCTAGTTCTCCTAATGAAAGGCATGTAGATTATCCTTTGCCCTATTTAGTAGTGTGATGACATCCTTAATCTCAGGGATCATGTGTTCTCTAGTTAAAGGTCTTGCAAGATGAGAACCTCCTCTCTCAGACTTGAAAAGCCAACTTTTAGCAATGTTGTTGTTAACCTCTGTGACATCTATGGAAAATTGGGCTTAAAAGGAATTGATAGTCTAGTCTTCATAAATTTCACATGCGGGAATTCTCTATTGTTTTGGCCTGGTCATGGGTTCAAATCTCCTCGGTGCCTTCCTGACCTGCGTAAGCACCTGGTATGCACATCGAGGGGGATATTGTTGGGTGATGCGACGCGCTCCCCTGCCCACAGGTGGTTAATTATGTGGTGTTCCATGTTCACTAACAGTCATGGCTTTTGGTGCAACGAAAAATGGGCCCAACAATTGGTATTAGAGCCTGGTTTTGGCTTGGTCATGGGTTCAAATCTCCTCGGTGCCTTCCCGACCCGCGTAAGCACCTGGTATGCGCATCGAGGGGGAGATTGTTGGGTGATGCGACGTGCTCCCTTGCCCATAGGTGGTTAATTATGTGGTGTTCCATGTTCACTAACAGTCATGGCTTTTGGTGCAACGACAAGTGGGCCCAACATTCTCAAAGCACCCATGACAGAAACTTAGCTCAGTACATATCTCAAGACTTTACCATTGAAAGCATGGATGCATTTCTTAGCTATATCATATCTATCTCTACATGCTAAGACTAACTTAGGGCAAGGGAAGGCTTCTGAAAAAGTAGATGCTTGCAACATACCACTATCTAAGACCTTTTGGGATATGGAACTAGCTTTGGATTTGTGAATCTAGCTAGTAATTTGCTCATGTCTTCCTTAGCAAGGAAGGTGTCTTCCATGTCAGGTAGAATTCTACTAATGACAGACTCTAACTTTTTCAGGTAGTTTTGGGCAAAAAGGTGTAGCCATGATGGAAATTTAACTAGAACAAAGTGGTATAGAAGAATGTACAACTCTAAAGAAATGTAGAAGGAAAGATACTTGAAAAATTAGAGGCTAGAGACTCATCGAGCTAAGCACATATAGACTTGCAGAACATAAAGCTTGAGCTATCACTATGTACATCCGAACTAGAAAAAGTAATCTTTACCAAAAGCAAAAATAATGGGGAATGAAAACAAGGCAACTTCCATTTAAGATGTAGAGCTTAGACTTAAAGCATGTGGATGGATGACAAGACTGATGGCAATAGAGGACGATCATTAAAACTCACCTGAGTTCCACACAAGAGGCAACATGCCTTACCATTATTACCCTTAACTCTTCATTAATGGAAATCTTTTCATAGATTTAGGAACCTTGCACTTTCATTGAGCTGTCAATCTGCACATGTGGCATCAAAAGCATTCATCTTTATGACCAAGTGAACATGAACAGTTGAACTACAAAACAATTCAACATTTGAGTTCAATAGTCATGATATATTGGAAACCACACTTATAACAACAGACTAGACACAAAGTTGAAACCATGAGCTTGAACCTTGAACAAAGTGTTCAATGTTCAAGTTCAACATCAATAATGAGCAATAGTATTTGTGAAGCTTTTAACCCTCTTTTGACTTCGACCAATAGGTTTGATGAACCTTGAACAATGAATGAAGTGTTCAGTGTTCAAGTTCACAAATTTTTTCAATTGGGAGACAAAAATGCCAAAAGCCTAAGATTCATAATGAGACTTCAAAAAGGGACCCATTTATGTTTAGGAAATATATGTGGACCATTTATGGGTAACACACCCCATCCTTCATCAATGTGTAGGTATTTGCACATCCATGGGTAAGTGCACCAAGTTGTGGTGCCAAAAGGGGGGTATAAGTGGACACCTTTTTTTTGAAATCAACAATTTCTAAACTTCAACAAGAATTTGAAGATAGTTACACTCACAATTTTAAGATATGACAAAAACAAAAGTAGTAGTCATTTGAATCTAGTTTCTAAACTACTATTTTTTTCCCAAAATGGTTTAGTTTTAGGTCCTCAAAAAAGGGGGCCACTAAAAGTGGTACTATTTATTCCAAAAAAACATAACACAATACAAAGTGTGGCCCCACTAAAAATTTTACCTTTTTTTTGAAATCCTTTAATCACTCTGGTCAAAAGTTACCTAACACTATGTAGTTTATCCTTAAGTTTTTGGGTAATTTTATAATGTGTATTTTTTTAATGAATTTTTTAATTAGACACATCCCAAAAATGTGAAATATATGTGTGCTTCCACTAGAAATGATTGAAATCTAATCTAAAATCAAAACTTCTTTTTTTTCAAAGTGTGTAGAATGGAGTCTAGTTTCTAAAAAACTAAGTTGTTGCCAAATTCAATGAATGAGCTAAAATCTATAGCCCAATTAGTACATGTTGGTTTTTGACAAAAAAATGGACATACATTCAAAAGAAATTATAGATGAAAGGCTTGAAATAGTTCAAATAAAAAATAAATTATATGGTTAAATAGCTAACACAAAGACCAATAATGTCATGTAACTTGATTTTATTGATGCTCAACCACGAGGAAACTTGAAGGAGAGCACACAAGAAAAATCAATCATTTTTATATGTTTGTAGCAAAACACATCTCCGACTAGTTTATAGACTCCAAACCTTTGGGTTGGATACCCAAGGCAAAACCAAACCTTAGGCTCGGCAGAATGCAAAGCTTTGACTAACGTGTGCACCATATAGTGCATGTGTGCTATTTAAATCTTTTTAAATTTAAGTCTTAATAGCATGTGCATGATTTAGTGCACACACACACACACTATTGAGACCTAAATAGTGCATAGAGAGGGAAAGAGAGAGGCAAAGTGTGTGTGTGTGTGTGTGTGTGAGAGAGAGAGAGAGAGAGAGAGAGAGAGAGAGAGAGAGAGAGGAGAGGGGGGGAATGGATGAGAGAGAGAGAGAGAGAGAGAGAGAGAGAGAGAGAGAGAGAGAGAGAGAGAGAAAGTAGGGGATGGGAGAGGGGAGAGAGAGTAGGGGATGGGAGAGAGAGGAAGTGTGAGAGAGAGAGAGAGTAGGGGTGGTAGAGAGAGAGTATGGGATGGGAGAGAGAGATTGAGAGTAGGGGATGGTAGAGAGAGAGAGTAGGTAGTGGGAGAGGGATTGAGAGAGGGAGAGAGAGAGGAGGATGAGACTGTGTGTGTGAGAGAGAGTAGGGCATGGGAGAGAGTGTGAGAGTGCAAGAGAGAGTAGGGGTGGCAGAGAGAGAAAGTAGGGGATGGGAGAGGGGAGAGAGAGAGTAAGGGATCAGAGAGAGAGAGGAAGTGAGAGAGAGAGAGAGAGTATAAGATGGGAGAGACAGATTGAGAGTAGGGGATGGGGGAGAGAGAGAGAGAGTAGGCAGTGGGAGACAGAGTGGGAGAGGGAGAGTGAGAGAGGGAGGAGGATGGGATTGTGTGTATGTGTGTGTGTGTATATGTGTGTGAGAGAGAGAGAGAGAGTAGGGGATGGGAGAGGGGAGAGAGAGAGGGGGGGATGAGTGTGTGTGTGTGTGTGTGTGTGAAAGAGAGAGTAGGGGATGAGAGAGGGGAGAGAGAGAGTAGCCTAAGAGAGAGAGTAGGTGGTGGGAGAGGGAGTAGGAGAGGGAGACAGAGGGGGGATGGGAGTGTGTGTAAGAGACAAAGACAGAGAGAGAGAGAGAGAGAGAGAGAGAGAGAGAGAGAGAGAGTAGGTGGTGGGAGAGGGAGAGAGAGAGGGGGGATGAGAGCGTGTGTGAGATATCTAGAGAGTAGGGGATGGGAGAGGGGAGAGAGAGAGTAGGGGATAGGAGAGAGAGTGAGAGAGAGTAGGTGGTGGGAGATGGAGTGAGAGAGGGAGAGAGAGAGGGGATGGGAGTGTGTGTAAGAGAGAGTAGGGGATGAGAGAGAGAGACAGTAGGGGGTGGTAGAGAGAGAGAGTATGGTATGGGAGAGAGAGAGAGTGAGAGTAGGGGATGGGAGAGAGTGTGAGAGTGAGAGAGAGTAGGGGGTGGCAGAGAGAGAGTAGGGGATGTGAGAGAGAGAGTGAGAGTAGGAGATGGGAGAGAGAGAGAGAGTAGGTAGTGGGAGAGGGAGAGAGAGAGAGAGGAGGATGAGAGTGTCTGAGTGAGAGAGAGAGAGTAGGGGGTGGGAGAGGAGAGAGAGGGGGGATGGGATTTTGTGTGTTTGAAAGAGAGAGATTAGGGGGATGGGAGAGAGAGAGAGAGTAGGTGGTGGGAGAGGGAGTGGGAGAGGGAAAGAGAGAGGGGGGATGGGAATGTGTGTGTGTGTGTGTGTGTGTGTGTGTGTGAGTGAGAGAGAGAGAGAGAGAGAGAGAGAGAGAGAGAGAGAGAGAGAGAGAGAGAGAGAGAGTAGGGGATGGGAGAGAGTGTAAGAATGTGAGAGAGAGAGTAGGGGATGGCAGAGAGAGAGTAGAGAGGGAGGGAGGGAGGGAGGGAGGGAGAGAGAGAGAGAGAGAGAGAGAGAGAGAGAGAGAGAGAGAGTAGGCAGTGGGAGAGGGAGAGCGAGTGAGAGAGAGAGAGTAAGGGATGGCAGAGGAGAGAGAAAAAGAGAGGGGGATGGATGTGTGTGTCTGTGAAAGAGAGAGAGTAGGGGATGAGAGAGGGGACACTAGTACATTTGACCCCATTTTTGGACCAAAATTTTTGACCATCTAATAAAATGGGGTCAAATTGGTTAGAATATGCAAGGAAACATATCTTTTTTTAAATACATGTCCATGTTGGTCAAAATTTTGACCAACATGAGCTTAATATGTAAAAAGGGCAATTTCATCCCATTATCATTGTATTCTTGAAGATGCACATGCAAGAGATTCAAGGGTTTTCTCAATTTTGGAAGAAATTCATCCTATTGTAGAGCAAGGAAATGATCAATCGATAGTAGAAGACAAGCTTAGTAAAACTACGAAATTCATGCTATTGTAGAGCAAGGAAATGATCAACCAATAGTAGATCAAAGACAAGCTTAGTAAAACTACGCTATTCTCGATAAAACTATGCTATTCTAAATAAATCTCCTTTGCATTTCTTTAACCTACAAATCCTCTTGATATGATACGAACCCCAAGTAGGGAGAATAGGCGATGACCTTGCCATAGATGAGGATTGGTCACTAAGCACGTGATTCTTCAATTTGAATATAATGGATCGCAAAGAGTAAGTACTGAAACCATTGTTTTTGGCTAGGGTTTGAAGTGAAACAATTGTTTTCTTTCAAGGCTTTGAAGTCATTTGTTCTAGACCTTCTCAAATGTTAAGCTCTATCTTTGCTCATGGCTAATATGGGTATGCTATATTTCATGATTTAGACCCCTCTAAAAAAAAAATGATATCACTACACACCTTTTCCACCATAGCTACACCCTAGGTGTTCATGATTTTCAAATTATTTTTTCCCACATTTTTATATGGTCTGAATTGGGTTTCTTTGTATGAGAATTTCTTTTGCCCTAATTATTTTTTTCATATAAAGCCCATAGACAAGTTGAAGAATGTGCAAAGGGCGTGAGTTTGCAGGAAGCTTTACTAGGATCTTTTTCTTCTATCTCAGTGTTTGGGCACCATGGCTTCTCACTTCTCATGTCATTTTTGTCTTTGTAGGTTTCTTGGCATTTAAGAAAAGATGACCTTTTTGTTGATCAAATAAGTAAGATTGACAAATGAGTCTCAACACACTTAACCATTTTCACTATACATGTCGAGTATACAATGGAAGCTAAGCCAAAACTCTAACACATGCTGAGTTATAGATAGTGCCAAGTAGACTAGAAGATAGTATGTGTCGAGCAAGTTACAGTAGGTGCTAAGAAGATGAGACCAATATGTGCCATAACTTAGGATCCAACAAGAGCCAGGCATTGTGAAGTTAATAGGAGCCGAGTGATTCAGGAATTAGTAGAAGCCGAGAAATGCAAAAAACTAATAGGTTCCGAGTGACAAAGTAATTCTATAGGAGTTGAGCAACTAGGAAACATAGTGGATGCCGAGCAATATAGAATAGATGGTGCCGAGCATCAGTATTACTTCATGTGTCAAGCAATGCAAGATCAACATGAAAGTTTGTGCAATCGCAAACCATGATGTGAAATGGTTATGCATGACTCATGATAGGATAAAAGGATAAGATCAAATCCTCCCAACCACCTATGCAATCTTCATGCAACCAATCAAAAAATTTGAGACTGCATGTAGCCAATGGGTGAATTTCAAGGGTTTGAGCGAGAAGATTTGAATCAAGGATGCATAACAAACCACTAATCTTTATAAGGGAGTCTTGATGCCATTGAACATAGCGAGAGGAGCAGAGTTGAAAGAAGAAGGAAAAGCAGAGCCTATTATTAAGGTCATTGTAGAACATTTAGTGTCAAAGATTTAGTGAAAGGACGACATTTACACATCTAGTTGATTAGAACAGAACAAGGAACACAATCAATAGAACAGATCTAGCAGAGATCAGTAATAGAAGAGAAAATCAAG
Organism: Cupressus sempervirens; assembly: GCA_028749045.1. Lineage (NCBI taxonomy): Eukaryota > Viridiplantae > Streptophyta > Pinopsida > Cupressales > Cupressaceae > Cupressus > Cupressus sempervirens. The sequence goes on along the minus strand of CM053784.1, from coordinate 54,061,649 downwards.
TACCTAAGATCAGCATCAGAGATTGCATTAGATCAAGTGTATTATTCTAATACTCTCTCACAATTGTATTAGAAATTTGGAAATCCTATTGAGTTAGGTGAGTTTAACAACCTTATGCAAATCCTTTAATAGGTGGCATTCTAAGTTGAATGTTCTTAAGTTCTCTAACAAGGCACACTCCTAACAGGGTGTAGAAATCCTTTAATAGGGTCACATTTAACAGTGTGTTGTAGCCTTTAACAAGGCAAACCATTAGAAGTGGTTGAAATCAATTGTTGCAATAATTTTTCTGGTATCATCCCCACCCCAATTTTACCTTCTTATTCCTGGAGGGTTTCTAGGTCACCAAAATCTCAAGTGTTATGTGGTGATGCATGTTTGCTTCTCATGATTGTTTAATGTTTTTATGCATGCATGTTAATTTCAGTTATATGTTATTAAGGATTTAAAACAAAGAAAAAGACTAGTACTTCTAATTCACCCCCCTTCTCAAAAGCACTCTTCCCATTAAGACATTCCAACATTTTTCTCTCAACTTTGTTGTATTTTTCATGTAGTTAGGCATCTATCATCACAAAATGAAGGGTTTCTGATATCTTTTCTTACATTAGATTTTCTGTCACCTTTGGATGAAATATGTCTTTTGCTCTAAAAATCAACATTGTGCGGGTTTTTATCTTGCTGTAAAAACTGCATGCCTCTGAATTGGAAAAAAATGTTATTTTCATATTTGCCTCTGAATTATAATATTCCTCTATGTGCAGCATATCATTATGGCTTTGAAATCTCCACAAGTATATTCAAGTGTTTTTATACCTTTTTCAGCTTTACATGCCCAAAAACATTCCTTCTTCTCACATAATCACCCCCTGCTTATCAGTCTTGAAAGAAAACTTGTGTAGAAATAGTATGTGTATGTCTTGAAACCATAAAAAACCTGTGCAAAAACACCATAAATTACACATTGAGAATATTGTAACCCTTGTTACATTTGAGCAGTAGCACCAATTTTTTTGGGATGGTTTCTTGACAACACTAAGTTGTAGCACAAACACAAACCCCTGCACCTCAAGATTGACACTTAAAACCTTCTTGAGCTTCTCACATGTAGCCCACAATAGAATGGTACATACATTACTAGGAACATCAATTTGATATCAATCTTGAAAAAAAACTTGGTAAAGTCTTGAAAAAGATGTCATCAAAATCTCTTCCACCTAGAGAGTAGTTAAAGGCATGAGCTAAGATCTTCACTTCTCCCTTCTTGAAGGCTACTGCACAGACTTGCATGTTGGCATGTCAAACATCAACAAATACAACATTAAGAAAATTAGTTTCATGAAAACCTATATTATAAATACCATAGACCAAACAAGTCATAGGCATGGTCTTGTGAACCAAACAAAGTGGATTTAGGTTCATACTAGAAGCAACATTGAAAACAACCCTACACTCAACATCAATGTAAAATGAAATTTGAATATTACAATCTACAATTATTTTTTCAAATTATCTTTTGGTACACTTTTTTTTTTATCATATTTTATAATTATCTACTTGGTATCTATATTTATCTCTTTTCTTTGCTTAGAGTCTCTATAAAAGAAAATTAATGGATGCTCTTACACTTTGTGCCAAAGGCAATGTTATACATTGAGTTGAGGTTAAGGAAAACCCATTTGTTAAGGCCAAGCATTTATAAGTATGTGTGCTATTTTAGTTTCTTTGATTTTGTAGTTTACATCACTTCAAATTATGATTATGCTAAACAAATACATGAATAAGAGTTCCTCTATGCTACATATAAATCTAGTCCTCGGAAACTGTGGGAATGGGGTGTGCTGGGGAGATAAGAGCAATAGCTTACAATTAACAGTAATAGAAAAGGAAGCAAAACTCAACGTATGCACATCATTATGTCAATCATCAAGCATCTATTTTGAGCAGCATGGATAGTCCATCTAATAAATTAGATCATCTATTTTAGATAAAAATATTTTTCGCATAATTGAGCACAATGAATATAATTACCAAAATATACAGCTACAGTAGTGAAACACTTTATAGAGAGACCCAATTGGAGGAGGCTATGCCAATCTTACAAGATCTAGATAAGCGTGATAGTTCATTGAAATCTAATATTTATTCATGTTAGTTTTATGCATCTAATATAGCCAAATTGATTAAAAAAGTAAGACTCTACATTTCGAGATGCACTTAATTTGTTTTCAAGTAAATAAAAACTCTATAAATCCTAGACTTCTGACCATGTATTCAAAGTGTGGTAGTTTCAAGGATACACTCGAATTGTTTAAAAAAATTCATTCATCTCATATTTTTCCATAGAATGTTATGATAAGGTATTGTATTATTAATGGGATTTGCAATGATGCCCTTATAATCTATTACCAAATGTAGAGGACAAGGGTTTTACCAAATGTCTTTACATTCACCCTCGTTCTCAAGATTTGTGAAAATCTAGGTTTTCTTTTCCATAGTAAGAAAGTTTTTGATTGCATAGTAAATAATGGGTTTAAGTTTGAAGATTATTTAGGGAGTACTCTCGATGACATGTAGCCAAAATGTGGGGAATTTAATGGTACATGCCAAGTGTTTGAAAAAATGTGTTAAAGAGAAGTGTTTCCACAATATTTCCAAACCAGACATATCGATTCAAACTAGAGATGTCACTTTAGGGAAACATCCACCTGACTTATCTACTCTCATATGGGATAGTGAAAGCCTGATATTTTAAACAAAAGTATTTTGAGCCATTTCTTGTAGTTCTGAGTCCTATTTCGATGAAGCATTACCTAGACTTCACTGTTAATGGAAGTTATAAAATTAGGAGCATTTGGAAAAATAAGGTCTATAACTTCTTCTTTGTGAATGGATTTATCTATTTAGAGACATAGTCTTTGGTAGAAATTGAGCATTATGCTCAGGACCCTAAGTCAACCAAGCATTAAACAGAAGTGGTTGAGAGAGTTGTGGATATAAGCATTGTAGAGGCTGAAGCTTTTTGTAAGTAGGTAGGTTGTGTAGTTATGATAAATGTAGAGTATCATAGGATCTTGGACTTTGACAAGAATAGAAAGAAGGATCAAAGCATGAGAGGAATTAATTGGTGGTGGACGAGCATAGATTTTGACCCATTTTCCACCTTTAAGCTTATGCAAGTGTATGGGAAAAATTGTATTGATTATTTTGATGGGAAACATTATGTTCTCAAGTAATATTAAAATTTGACACATGTAAGTATTTGCAAATTTGTTAGGAAATTCTATTAGTATCAACATATATATTAATTCCACAAGTTTAGATGTATTTTTTTCAGATTATGATGGGTACCTATCACAACTCCACTGAATGTATGTAGAAAATAAGCTCTCTAAATTCCATAACAATGTAGTTTGTGTTAAGACTTTTCCTTGGAATCATCATCCTATGTATGAGGAATGTCTACACTAGTTTAAAACAAAAATTAGAAATAGTTTTCATCATACACAATGAAGAAAATTCTTAGACCTAACCTACACTTCAACAAGATCCATCAAATAACATAAAACATGGAACTATCTCTTTTTCTGTAACAAGCAAGACTCCAATTGCTCTTGGATTAAAATGATATCCCTATTTGAGTGCATAAGAACTTCTTTGCTAGGCCTTGAGGCTAGGGACTCAGATTTGGATGATTAACTGCTGGAGATTACTTTATTAATGTGGAGTTTGAGGATAATCAATGGTTCTTTGTTGCATCAGCTTCCTTGACTTCTATGATGGTTGAACCTCTTTATTTGTATTGGCCAAGTTATTGAGAGGGGAAATAAGACCTCTCCCTACTATGCTTGGTCTATTTTGGTCCCTCTATAGGTGTATTGTGGTCTTGTCCATCAACCAATAACTGGACAACACATAATGTTTCCATATTTCATATTCTAAACAGTTTAATTGTTGAATCATATTTCATATTCTTATTAGTGTAATTGTTGAATCATATTTTATATTCTTATCAGTGTAATTGTTGAATCTTTGAGCTAGTTTCAGACTTGTGCATGCTTGTAAAGAATTTATTTGTGCTACAATAAATAAATGTTAGGCCAATATACCTACTTCTTTATCTCAGTTATCTTCTTGCTTAGTTTAAATCCTAATTATTAGATATTTGTCCACATTGGAGTTAGTTTGACATAGAAACCTGCATATTTTATTATATATATTCTTGCACATGAATCCTCTAACAAATCATCAAACAATCAAACAATAAAAAAAAAAAATCACTACATACCAAGGAAGTCTGAATATTTAAGTGTACTTTGGCTAGAGTTCACTACATACCTTGCATTTGTTCAGTATAAACCTCAGGTTCATATTGATGTTTGTGTTGGTCTCTATTACCAAAAATGAGACAGTAGAGCATTGCTAGTGTTATGATGGGCAAAATATGTTTTCATTGTGATAGACTATTTCTAAGTCATTTGTGTTGTTTCTTGCTATTGTCAAGTAGTCTTTGTTTTCCTTGAGGCCATGAACAAAATTATCTACCATTTTTTCAGTTCCTGATTGATGCAAATATACCTACTTTTATATTGGAGTTTCCTGATTGACTGCTCTTCAACTTCTTCCATGTATGATGCAGATTGATATCTTAGCTACTAGTGAAAATAGTTCTAAATGATAATTTATCCATAGTTGTGATTCTCTAATATGAGTACTTTCCTTCATCTAGGAATGATTGCTCAATACTAGATGTCATGTTGAGGATCCTTCACCGTTTAATCATGGATAATATTGTGATGGTTATTGCTTTATAGTTTACATGATGACTAGTTTGAAGATGTCATGCTAACTATCCTTTTCAATGGTTTACCCATACAACATAGAGTGTCTGATGTTGATGAAAATGAAGATGTATAGAATGTTCACCATCCTTCTTGAAGGGGATCATCAAATGGAACTAACCCTTATTCTTCCTAATGCAATTAGGGAAACTATCTTATTTTAAAGACTTCACGACATTCCAAATCTTATTCTTGTACTAACATATATGTGCAAATACTTTTAATTATTCTAACTTCTACTACTATTGTTGTTCAAGGACCGCCACCCCTTGATCAAAAAGTGCACAATTGCTTTAGTATTATTGGTTTAAGTATGGGGACATCATAGACTTTACAAGCCTAAGGCAGGTGACCCATTGCAATACATCGATCAAAGTGCTTCTACAGTTAAATTAGAGAGTAAAGCAGATGGAAATATTCATATGTTATGATGAGGCTTGTGAAATTACAAGCAGGACTGGTTCCCCTTGTGACTTTTATATGTGTGGTGAAAAGGTACAATAATTAAGGATAAATTACAACACTGAGATTTTCCATAGAAGCTGTGTATGGGTTGAGGGGAATGCTCCAAAGATGGATTGGTGAGTATTCATATAATAAATAAATATTTCAAGTGGTCTTAAGCCTTTGGTTTTGTTTTGTTGACTTACAATGACACAGCCAGTAAATGGCATACACAAATTGCATCCTACTAAACAATCCACTTGCAACACCTATACTTCCCATTTTTATCCACAAATGATTAGTATTGTTCGTTAGAAAATAATGCAAAATAATAATATAAAAATAACAAATGTGTGTAAAGAAACTTGTAACTCTTAGCTACTCATTTCAAAGAAATACCAGATTACAAGAATGAAGACGTGGCAATTTTGCCTAGCTTTTATTCATATAATTTCAACAAGAAACAAAGTATTACAATAGAAGATGATATAGAGCATTGAGTGGAACTAGAAAGTGAACTAGTTTAGAATAAGGAGGA